>JARHVA010000272.1:222500-700000 GCA_037957365.1 Torreya grandis
AGAGGTGTAGCTTATTTTGAATCCAAATTGTATTTATAGTCATTTTGGTGGGTTTTTCAATCTTAGCAACAATGGGGTCAGAAAGGGTCCCCATCAAAAAAAATATCTGGGGAGTTTACAGTAACCATGACATTGATATTGTTCAAACATGCACATGGACTGTGTGTTTAGGTCCCACAGTGGCAGGGGGAGGCTGCAGGGTCAACTTCTGCCAGAGAGGAAGAGGTTTACTAAGATCAGGAGTTAATTGAACCCTATTTATCAACCAATTTATCAACTACTCTGGTCCTCCTAACTGTACCAACAATTACCTGCTCCCAATATACTGACACCCAAGACTGTAAGACCAGTCAGCTTTCACAATCAACTTGACTTTTGCCCCAAATGAATCATCCCTATCGCCCATGATTTAGAATCTACCATAATAGAGATTACAGTGGCTTCACTTGATGGATTAGGAAAGGGGAACATTACCTAAACAAAACAAACTGTGCTCTGGTAATTTTGATTTATAGATGAAGGTTGAGAAGTAATTCAAATGAATTTTAGATAGATTGATCAAATCAATATATTTATCTCGCAATCAATCAATCATTATATTAGTGAAATCATTTCATTGAAATAAAAAATTCGATATATTATAACAGACAATCTATCAACCAATTTCAAATCAATTGAATGAAAATAATCCCAACCACATTAATAGAAGAAACACAAACACAGCTTAGAAAAAGGAAATCTAAACTGCAATAAAATGCCATTCCATCACTTCTATAGCTCAGGAAAAATGACACGCTTCAGGCCAAACAAAAATATGTCAATGATTTAAACAGTATATGTTCGATTGCCATGGCTTCCTTATACAAACTTCAATAATTAGTAATTGTCATCCTTACGCTGGGGCTAAAGATGTGGACACGACCATTTAGGAATCGCAGTATATTGCCCCCGTGACCATTTAGTCCCTGCCACATGTCTTTTGTACGTGTTTCATCCTCATGAATGACTCTGAACTCGAGATTTTGCCACGTGTTGATTTTTAGACCTCAAATTCACATGTTTTTAATGTTTTAAATATTGAATGTTTTTTATATTTTTTAAAAATTGTGTAGGGACAAAGGCGTCTCGTTGGGGATTATAAAGTGAAAGTGTAGACACGTTGGAATTTTGAATTGGGTTTAAAAGAATAATGGGTCTACAGATTTGAATAAACAATCACAATGAACTTTGTGACTGCGTGATTTCATGGTCAATGAGAACTTGTTACATTTTACGATTTTATTGGATGCAAAAAATAAGTCACAACGTAAGTGTATGATTGTATTTTTGAGTTATTGATCAAAATTGTTAAAAATGATAAGTTAAATCTAACGACATAATAATCTCAAAAGGAGGGAAATAAAGGAACAATCAACAATTAAGAATGAAACCTTACCATCACCTTGTCTCTTATGGCGTTTCTCCAAGATCTTCAAATCGATTCTAATGTCAAATTGATTGAATGTGGATTGCTTGCTTATGGCTTCAAAATGACTCCAATGGCTTCCTTAGATAGTTGAATGGATTTGCAAGAGTGTGAGGATGCTTTAGGATCGCTGAGTATGAGAGTATAATGAGGGCTTATGGATTTTCCAAGTTAGTTTAGCCATGGCCCAAACATGGCTTTTATAAGATGGTGGAAGTGATTTTAGGGGAATTTTAAATTATTTAGAAGTCTCTAGTTTAGAGACTTCTAGAATCTTAGAGGAGCTTCTCTAGTTCTAGAGGTTTTTTGGTTAGTTTAGGAGATAATGACGGAGGATTAAATGAGGTTTAGGGTTCATAGAGATGTAGCAGATGTTAGGGTGGTAGGTTGGCTAAGGGGTAGGTGAATAAATAGGAATTTTAAATTTACAAGTGGGTTGGTGAATAAATAGGTATTTTAAATTTACAAGTGGGCTAGTGGATGGTTAATGCAATACGCTTAGTGTTTAAGTAGGCTAGTTAGTAGGTTAATGGGGTAATTAATTGGTCATATGGGTATATAAAGCTTTATGGGGTGAATGGAATATTGTATAGGAAATAGGTTTTTAATTAATTGGTTAGGGTTACGATTATTAGATAAATTAGCATGTTTAATAAGATTACTAAGACGAGCGGATTTAGGTGCATACATTTTATCTCTCTTTGAAAGGGCATTACGAGTGAAGCGAAGAGAAATGAGTAATGGATTTTCAAAGAAAAACTATTTCGTGGATGAGAATGTTGTAGTAGACATGATACCCCCTCGAGGAGACATGTGGGGAGCAAGGAGCCGGATGGATACTTGAAAAGATATCCCTGGGGTGGGATAAGACCAAGATGATGAGAAGGGGTTGGGATGCCCCGAGTATTGAGTGAGCTACAACTGAGATGCCCCAAGCATAAGTGCTATAGGATAAAGTGACTTAGCCTTGGAAGATGAGTCCTAGACAATGACCAATGTCTAGGACAGAGGTAGGTTAATTAGGATGATAAGACTGAAATTCCTGAGATATCGACATTATCCAGGGAGTAAAAATGATGAGATAGGCCATGAGCTAGCCACAACTCCCTTAGCAAGGACACATGCAAGGGATAGGTATAAGCCTATAAAGGATGTTCAACAAATGATTATTGATAATAAGCTACTTTATATAAGATTCATAGCTTAATATGTTTTAATAATCATGGGTAACCCACACGAGATGGGACATGATTAGATGTTAATAGTGGTCGAACTATCCTTGGGCACAAGAAAGTGGCCAAGTGTTGCTTACATAGTCTTAAGAGACCTAAGGTTGATATAGTTCTGACATGAGATCTTGAATAGATAATGGGGAATAGAAGGCTATGCCTTGGAGTAGTGATATAGGATGACTTAGGGATGATGGAATGGTGATTAAATGAGATAGTAGGTCATGGAAAAGGATTTGGGGATCAAGGTTAGTAGACGGGGTTGGATAATATGATTAATGAGGTGAATTAGGGGGTAAAATAGAAAGTGGGGGTGGGGTAAAAAGGCTCATTTTGTTTTTTAGCTATTGTGAATTTTGTGCTTTAGAGACCAAACCATGGATCACATCCCTCGCTCATCACATCATGGAGAGAAGGTTCGTGAGCACTAGAGAGTGACCAACATAGGACCATCGATGAGTACTCTGTGCCTAGCCCATTGATTTAGTCATTTGCACATTTAAATTTGCATTTATTACATATAGTGGCAACCATGACAATATCACCACTAGGGGTTTTGCCCTTAGTCATGGTATTATCATTGCAAGTTGTAGTAATACAAACACAAGCTATGGTTTTGAAAAATTGCAAGAGGCGATCTGCAGTTTTGTAATATCGTAAGAAGTGACATGCATTATTGCAATATTGTGAAAGTGGAATCACGGTTTTGAAAACTACACAGTTAGACCTGTGGTTTTATAAAACCATAATTTGTGAATGGCAATATTACCAAGACCGTTGATTAGGGCAAGCTTGAGAGTTATGGTTTTGTGGAAATTAGGAATGATAGGTAGTGAGTGGGTTAAGGTGGATAGGGATAGGTTTAGGGTGATAGGGAATTAAATGGAATAAGAGTTAGGTTAGTGGGCAGAGGTGAGAGGATAGGTTAGGAGGAAATTTAATGAGACGGGTAAGTTAGTATGTTAATTGGGAGGGGTAATTAGCTAGATAAAATAGCTAAATGGTCAGTGTGGTGAATGAGAGGGGTTAGTCGAATGATTGGTAGACAATTAGTTAGATGCATGAGTAGGGTAGTTAGTTTGATGGGTAGAGAGGTTGGTTGTGATGAATAATTAGGTAGGATGGATTAGTTAGAAGAGATAGGATTAAGCTAATGGTGACATTAGGGAACTAAGATAAATGACTAAATAAGGGGTTTAGATAGATAAGATGGAATAGGCTGAATAGTTAGAATATCATGGGTCATGGTTTGATAGGGTTGTGTATTGGTTTGAGAGGATTTAAGCGTTATAGCATCTAGACTACACCGATTAGTGGTAATTCATGAGATGCATCTTTCAACACCTGTCGAGTATAGAGTGCTTGAGATGATAGGCCTCTACTATATTGCAATGATGCTCATGGTGAAGATTGATAGGGATTTGATTACAACTTTCGTCAGGAGATGGCACTTAGAGACTAACACATTTCATTTTGTGACTGGTGTGATGATAGTGACTCTTGAGGATGTTCTATGTATTTTTTGATTGTCGATGAGAGGCCACAAGATATACTAGTGATCACATACCATGGGTGTGACAGTGTAGAGATTGGTTGGTCAAATTTAGATTGGAATTTGTGACTCACAGGTGGACATTGATAGGGATCTGAGGGAGGGGATTATCGATAGATTGACTCTGGTGGTTATGTCTCTTGTTATCGACATACTCTTGCCGAACAAGAGTGGGCAGTGGTTCCACTTGGGATTAGCGAATGTGGTGTTAGATATGGTTTAGGATTATCGAGTATTTTCCTGAAGTCCCATGGTATTATCCTACTTATACAGAGAGCTTCACATGGGGGTGTATAGAGGAGTTGTGACCTTAGGTCCCTCTCTATCATTATAGCTATGGAGTTGGGAGCATACCATGATGGAGAGACCATTGGGTACCAATGTAGATAGGGAGCCTAACTAGCCCTTAGTATTTGGATGGTATATCATTCTTGTAGTATAGAGATCTCATGCCGTTGAGATGCATTTTTATAGATAAACATTTGATAGTCTGCAAGTTGACCAAATCACTTAGATGCCTTATAGATAGATCTAGTGGGGATGGGTTGAGGATACATACATCACATGATTCATGCTCATCGAGTGTTATCTGACTGGTTGTTGTGATTATATTATTGAGATATATAGGCCTAATCATGTGTAATGATAGTTTGGGAGGCAACAAGATGTTCCTAGAGAGGAGCATTTATTTACTTGTAGTGACAAGGAGAGGCCATAATGGGGGGCTTTAGTAGATAGGGCACTAGCTATAGCAGGTTATGAGAGCATTTCCCCTATTGTATGGGATTATCAGACACCTGTTCTTGATCCATGAGTGACTGCAACATACACATCTTGGTGGGCTTAGAGATGGACTCATAGATTGCTTAGACAACTACTTAGAGTGAGGAGGGGGGCTGTCCAAAGATTATTAAAGGCACAAGTTTGCTTTGGGAGGAGATGAGCATAGAGATTACAACCCTAAGCATAGGGATAATAGGATGTATAGGGAAGACCAGATGTGATGGACATTGATGGGGGAAATCAAGGGGGTTGAGATGGAGATTAGACTAGAGTTGGAGATCAGGCAAGGAAGAGAGCAAGTGTTGGCAATGCAGGACTTTCTAGACCACCCTTAAGTGAGGATGATCAGGCACTTTTGTATAGGTTGAGGAGAGAGATATAAGCCCAAGTGTTAGAGATTTCAAGGATATCAACTGAGTGAGATAAGATGGTTGAAGATTTATAGGGACAAAACATATAGAGGGACAATTAGCTGGTCAAAGCATGTGGACAGGTTTTGGGTTTGATGGGACAAGTAGCAACCTTGCAAGGGTAAATAGTTGTAGTTCAGAGGTAGATTCAGAGTCGAGACTCATAGATAGCCTCATTATGGGGACAAATGGGACAACTTTAGTGGCAGCCAAGGGAGAGAGAGGTAGAGCTATAGGTGGATGAGAAGGCCAAGGAGGAGGGTGATACAACATTAGAGGAGAGGGGTATGGGGATGGTGATGAGGCAGATCAGTTGTCTGACATGAGAGACATAATATTATAAGGATTTGTAAGAGGCAACCATGCCAGTAGACCAGGGTGTTGTGACTTTTAGAGCCAGTTCCTCCCAATCGGCACACCAACCTGGTAGGAGACCACTAAGACAACAATGACCTTGGTTTTGTACTTGAGAGACACGTGTTATTATTATGGACATGTATTGTAGCACATTTATGCCCATGAGGCCCATTTGTGTAGTTATATATTTTGGCATGGACTCCTTTGGACATTATGGATTGTTGATATATTTGATTATGATTATGTTGTGTATGATGTTGTAATTATATTATGAGTATTATTGTGATTATGTTATTGATGATGGATAAACTTGATTATGTGATTATTAGGTATGGATTTATGGATTAAGGATATTATTTATTATGAATTTATATTGTGATTGAGTATCATTATGTTTATGCGATGATGAATATTTATAGATGAGATAATGATGATGATGCATATGTTTAGATGATTAATTAGATAATATAGATGATTGTTATGATTTAGATGTAGATGATGTTTATTGTTGTAATGACAAATATGGGTTATTTATTATGGATGACTATTATATGTTATAATGGAGATGTAGATGATGTTGTTTGTTTTATGTTTATAATGTGATGGTAAAATTCCATGTAATGTTTGAATAACATGTGCTAGTAAATAATCCATTATTTTAATCATATGTCTCATAACTAAGGGTTGGGGAAAATCCCCCTGCACTAAAGAGGTGGGTGGGGTGTTGGTTAGTAGGTGAGGATAGTTAGATGGGTAGTGGAATGATTAGGGGGATGGATGGGGGGGAATTTGAAGCCATTAGATATGTAAGCAATCTAATTTACTATTGCACATGTGAGTATGTGTGTCCCCATGAGATGAAGGGATTCAGGGTCACATTGGATTCAACGTGAATGGGAACTCCATTTTAATGACGTTCCCGATTCTTATTTTGGGTAGTCACTTAAGGCCATCCTCATTCCCTTGGTAAAAAAAGAACAAAAGTTTAAAAAAGAAAAGATAACAACAAAATAAGATTATTTGGCTATGACATTAAGAAAAAATGTACAAGGCTTAATGATTATTAACAAACTTGATCAACAATAATAACACACATACACACAAGTATAAAAGGATAATGCAAGATATGTACACAATTTTCTACTTAAGAAGATAAGAGGATCATGATAAAGATTTTGACATATATACATATTTTATTTCTATAAAAGACAATCTAAGAAAATTATTAAAATAATTTTGACAAAAACCCTAAAAAGGCTTAATAAAAAGGATGTTAAAGGCAATTTAATACAAGAGGCCCTAAGAGAGTCATTTTTTGGGGATATATTTAAATATTTACATGGGTCAATTGTGCCCCAAATTTGTTATGATGCATGAGACAAACATCAAAACCAGTTGTAATGACAATGTTTAGGGTTTAAAGTGAACGACCAGGATTCAATTACAAAGCATATGATAGATCCTGGAGTAAGAACATTATATGACCCTTTGTTAGTGATGAGGTTAGTGGGTTCTTGTGGATTTAGGCTTAGGGGAGTAAATATGGACAAACAAATTTGGACGCAATCGATGTTGACAAGAAAAAGAGTTGTTGAGGAGGATACGATTGGGATATGTATTAGGATGTTCAAAACGAGATGAGTAGCTATTTTAAAGTAGAGTTAGACATTTTAGAGGACTCCTTAATAGATATTCCCTTCATATGGTCAACAATGATTTGCCCCATTTTGAAATTAATATCTCATCATTTTACCTAAGCATATATTATATACCCACTACTAGGACCAGGGTCATATGGAAATGATGGAATGAAATGAAAAGATGAGATAAATGGAGTGGCAATGGATGTGCCCCCAAGAGTGGGGACTCATATATGGAGGTTATATGGAACCATTTAAGTATAAAAATGCTTCAGATGCATAATATTCATGGGATCATCAAGCTCATCACCGTCTAATGTGGGCAATTTATAGGCTCCTAATCCAAATTTTGCAATAATAACATAAGGCCTAAGACAATTTGCTTCAAATTTGCCTTTCTTTTCTCGCTCTATATTAGTGTTTTTCTGATTCTCCTTCAGGACTAGGTCACCAATTTCAAATTCTCAAGATTGGATCTTTTTGCGATATTGGCCTTTTAGGTTATTCTGGTATTCCCTAAGATGATCCAAGGCATTTTTCCATTTTTCATCTAATAGCTCTGGCTCTTGTAGCCATTCTTGTCTAGAATTATGATCAATAATTATTCCCTATAAAGAGGTTTGTAAGGAGGGTATATCAACTTCAATGAACAAGATTGCTTATGTACTGTTGGGTGAATTTTTAGTCAACTAGCTAACTGGTGAGCAAAATAGGTCTCTTCAACCACATCATAGGGAGATTGGTTAATCGAATGTGCAGGTTTACTACATCAACAAGGGGACAAATCTCTCCTCTCATCAAGGGGAGGTTCCCTATAAGTATGAGGAGCTATATACTATATATAAAAGTAAAAAATAATACTCAGGGGTAGGATAAACCATCCATCTCTCTTTTTTTAGATATGATGTTAACAAGTCAAAGGAGAAATCCTGATGAAATGACAAAAGGCATTCCTCTTCTTTTAGATGTGCTGTTTAGTAGACAAAAGGAACCTTTCAGGTGGTGACAAGTAACTGTAACAGGGCACAGTAACACAACAAGATGAAATGTAGCACAAAGTTTCCACCTCAACTGCCAAAGAGTGAAATATGAAGGACAATGAGGGCACAAAGTCATCCCAAGGTCCTTTACATAGAAATAGAATACAAAGGATAATGAGGGCACAAAGTCATCCCAAGATCCTTTACATAGGAATAGAAAGAAAACACACTAAAGGCAATTGTGGGGGGCACAAAGTCTCTCCACAGTTGGCTTCAGGACACCTTTCTGATTATTTTCCACTAATTCTACTTATTCAATTAAATGGACAAAAAATGTATTAAGGAAATAGACATAAGAATAATTTCCCCAACAACTAAGCTATTCTAGCACAAAGTCTAAAAAGTCACTTGTTTTCTTTTTCAAATAATGAAATATGATCAACAATCTGAGCTCAAAGTCTCAGAAATGCCTTTCAATTTGGGTAGAGTTTTGTTTTCGATAACAGAGAGAGAGATCTCCTTTAAAACAATAAGAGAGAGTCCAATATATAGTGCTCCAAGAAAGACTTGGGCATTTTTTTTCACAAAAATGGCTTATGATGCATTCAATGCCTTTAATGCATTTTAAATTCTGTCCATGGGCTATGCTAGAATTGAGCATCAGTTTTTAATATGGGCTGCTTGATGTGTTTCCTGATGTGTGCACAACTGTTTGCTCTAGTCAATACAAAAAAATAGGCCACACCATTGAATATTTGGGCTCTCTAATGTCCACCTAGTGGCCTACTTCACCTTCTAGAAACATATCCCATGCACGAATATTTCTGATCTTTCTCTAATGTTCCCCCTTTCTTGGCTGTATTTTCCCCTTTTCTATGCGATCTGAGCTCTCGGGCTATCTCTTTGGCTAGTCACTAAATTTGTTCATAGGGTTTGTGATGGCAGTTCTTCCTTTCACCCTGGAGATCTTTGAATGCATTCGGGTCTGTGCTTAAGCCTGCAAAGATCAACAATTATTTCATTGCCACAAATTTGACATCTTTGAGTCTGTCATCATTTGAAAGCAAACGACTACTTGGTTACCCTAAATTTGACGACTGTGGGCCCATCATCCTCCTTAGCAATTCCTTCGTGTCTTTTCTATTTGCTTTGGTTGCTTTTCACTGATCTTAACAAGTGACACATGGCACATTTTGCTATGAAAAAAGAAAGGACATGTGGTAGCATCCACTGAGTTATAACGGGACATGTGGCAAGTTATACAGCTTTGAAACTTATTAGAAACTGTGTCCTGGTAGACGACACTTGGCAACTTTCGTTGTAACTTTATGAGGGACAACAGTTCAATCTCTTTATTAGAAGCTTGTCGATGGACATTTTGGATTTAACCAAGTCATTAAACCAATCCTAAAAATGACTAAGTGTTGAAAACTTGTTATTTTGATTGAACTCGCCTGTAGAAGCCCTTAAACCTATTGATTTCAAGCATGTTGAGTCTATAGAAACATATCTACAGAGTTCATAGATTTAAGCCTGCAGAGTCCGTAGAAATGAGTCCATAGATTCAAGCCTACAGAGTCCATAGAATTGAGTCTGTAGAATTGAGTCCATAGATTCAAGCCTATAGAGTCCATAGAACTGAGTCCATAGATTCAAGCCTGCAGAGTCCGTAGAACTTGAAAAAGCTTGAAAAATGGAGAATTTGAATGCCCAGAACAATTTTTGAAAAGGGAAAAGAGGATTGTGGTCTGTTGAACCAAAATAGTTCATAGGTTGTCCCAAAAATGAATGACATTTTTTGGGGACAATAGCTGGCTCTAGTTGGGGAACTTCTTTTAGTTGAAAACTTGGAACAACTGAGGGGAGTAGAAACTAGAATCTCTAGTGCCTTGAAGTGCACCATTGGGCTATGGAGTCATGCTACCCAAAAAAAAAGGCTCCAAAAAATGAAAATGAACAACACAAATCAAAAACAAAGACTATACAAATATACATATGTACAGGTAAACTTATCTGATACTTCAAGAGTTGAAGTGCTTCAAATGTTGCCCATTGTAAGGCAGAGAAAAGAGCGTGCTATCTTGATATTTCAGCAAGAAACTATTTCACTATTTAGCTGATGAATAATAAACGGGCCCCTCCAAAGGGAGTCAAACTTCCCATGCATCCCCTTTGGTTCTCTTCTCTTGTCCCACAATAAGACTTGATCTCCAACCTAGAAATCATGATTTTTTGCCTTCTGGTCAAAGAGCTTCTTCACCAGACTTTGATGGGCAACAATTTGGTCCACCACCATAGTTCTCTGCTCATCTAGCTCAGTCAAGCACATGATCCTCTTATCAAAGGGGATTTCATATGTCTGATCTTCAATTGCCTTATCCCATTTTAATGCTGGCAATTCCAAGGTGATTGGTATCTCAACATTGATACCATAAAGAAGTTGGAAAGGAGACATACCAATTGCCCTTTTTGGTGTAATTCTATCTACCCACAAAGCATCAACCAATGCTTTATGCCATGTCCTTTGGTTATCATCCACCAGCTTCTTGATGATAGTCATCAGGTTCTTGTTACTTGATTTAGCTTGTCCATTCCCTTATGGAAAGTAATCAGAAGAGTGAGAGAGGGTGATCCCATAGTAAAAATAGAACTGAGTAATCTCCTGGGAAGTGAAACAAGCTGCATTATCTGTGACAATCTTGGTTGGGACCCCAAACTTGAAAATGATATTCTCCTTGAGGAAATTGCACACTTCTTCTAAAGTAGCATGCTTGGTTGGGATAGCTTCCACCCACTTGGTGAAGTAGTCAGTTGCTGTAAGGACAAAATCATGTCCAACACTTGAAGATGGGTTTACAATTTCAATAAAATCAATTCCCCATTGCTGGAATGGCTCTTCTATCACCACTGGCTTAAGAGGTAGGGCAACTAACTTGGGTCTTCCAACAAACTGCTGGCACAATTCACATTTTTTTACCCACTTATATGCATCTTGGAAAAGAGTTGGCCAATAATACCTGGCTCACATAATTTTATGGGCAGTTATAAGAGCAACAAAATGTCCTCCACAGGCTAGATTGTGGAAGGATTTCAAAAGTTGGCTTTGCTGCTCCTTGTCCACACAGTGAAAGAACACTCCATCAAGGCTCCTCTTGTACAGGCCGTTGTCTCAAAGGACAAAATTGGTAGCTTTCAAATTGATAGTCCTCCTTTCTTTGTAAGATAGGTGAGCAGAACACTCACCATAAGTAAGGAAATGAGCAATATCTGAATACCACTCATTCATGGTGGAGACAAAGATGACTGTTGGTGTGTCTTCATCCTCTGCTTCTTTATGCTCTGCTTCTTTTGGTTTATTATCAACAATTAATTGGCATAGGCCTTTTCCTCGTACCAGTTTTGTTGGCTTGATGACTAGATCAAAATCTTGGATCTTTGCAATCCAATTGCCTCTTTTCATCCTAAAATCCTGCTAAGTTAGTATGGATTTGACCGTGGTAACATGAACCAAGGCAATAGTGTGAGAATTCAAGATGTAGAAGCAGAAATGCTTGGCTGCCTTCACCACTGCATAAGCATGCTTCTCCATGTTCAAGTACTTCAGCTCATAATCTTTGAGAGGGTAGATCATGAAAGAAATTAGAGATTCCATACCTTCTTTATTCTGTTGAACCAGAGTTGTTGAAGCATGTGTTCAGAAGCATAACTGTATATGGTGAACTCTTTGTTGTAGTCTGGCAAACCAGAATTGGGGTGTGAGCAATGGCAGTCTTGATATCCTCAAATGCTGACTTGCCTTCTTCAGTCCAGCTGAAGGTGGCCTTTCCCTTCATCATGTTCACAATATGACGAGTCTTCTCAGCAAACTTAGGAATGAATCTTCATAAAAAATTCACCTTTCCAAAGAAAGAATGAACAACAGTCTTACTTGTAGGCAAGGTAAGCTATTGGATAGACTTGACTCTATCTGAGTCAATATTTATGCCTCCTTTGGACACAATATGTCTGAGAAGTTTCCCCTCTATTACTCAAAAAATTGACTTCTTGGGGTTCAAGGAAATGCCATTCTGGCGGCAACACTCTAGCACTTGTTGCAAATGGTGTATATGATCAAGATGATGCTTGGAAAAGACGGTCAAGTCATCAAGGTATATCAAAATGAACTTACCCATTTTGTCTTTAAAATCAAGGTCCATTACTCTCTAGAAAGTGGCACCAGCATTTATCAGGCCGAATGGCATTCTTTGATAAGCAAAGGTGCCCCAAGGTGTGGTGAAGGCAGTCTTGTGCTGGTCTGTTTCACTAACATCAACTTGATTATATATTGAGAAGCCATCTAGCATTGATAACATCTTTGAGCCAGTCACTGTCTGAAGTACTTGATCCATGATGGGTAAAGGATAGTTATCCTTTAAAGATGACTGATTCAAATTCCTAAAATCTACACAGATGCAAATTTTGCCATTCTTCTTCCTCATAGGGACTATGTTGGCAATCCATGTGGAATGATGGATTGGAAAAATTATCTTAGCATTCAACACTTTTTGTATCTCAGACAGAATAGTACCTGATATCTTTAGATTATACTGCCAAGATTTTTGCTTGTAAGGGACCGAATCATAATTGAGAGGAATTTCATGGTGATTTTCCTCAGGCCTGGGTGACTTCAGATCATCATAAGAGTATGCCAAAACATCCATGTAATGGTGAAGCAGGCCAATAAATTTGAGTTTATCCTCTAGAGTACAACACTTCCCAATGTTCACCATCTTGGGATTTTCCTTGATACTCAAATTTATCTGATCAAACCCCTGGGAGGAGCTCGAATCTATTTGTTGCTGTTTGATGAATTTGTCGTGCTTGTCAAATAGTTTCTCAAGAGAAACCAATCTTTTGGGAATTTTATTCCCTTTTAACTGTAGGAATTCTTCACCTGCATTTGAATTCATTTCAAGAGTTGATTTAAGTTTTTGGAGCTTACTGCCTTCGAAGTGAAGATGTTTGAAGCTATCTTTTATTCCAAAAAGGTGATGATTTGGTTGTCACCATTGAACACTTGCCAATGGTTGGCATTATCAGGCACACTTGGATGAAAGACCAATTTGATAGTGTACTTGTTTCCTTTAAAGTCTAGATGAGAAACTAAGAGGGTTGCTGAAATAGCCAGTGTATCAGCTCGATCATTAAATTCCTTGGGCATGACAGAGATCCTGAAAGCATCAAATCTTTCAATTTGATCCCAGAATAGATTGTGGTAATGGCGTAATCTCTCATTTTTGGTTTGATACAAGTTCCTTACTTGACAAACCATCAGTTCAACATCTCCTTTAGCATGAAGGAGTTTCATGCCTTTATCTTGAGCAACCTTCAATCCAAGCAATAGAGATTCATACTCATCTGTGTTGTTGGTGTTGCTAAACTACAAATTGTATGAAGAAGGAAAAATATCTGCTTGAGGAGATATCAACACAATCCCAGCCCCTGAGCCGGTAGAAGAATTACTACCATCAAATTCTAGGATCCAAACATCATCAAAAATTGATATTTCCTTAGATTTCTCCTTGCTTGGAAGGGGAAATTATTCTGTGTTTGAACTGTGCTCTCTTACATCTTTTGCTGTTCTGTCTGAACCAATTTTTAGACTGTCATTTTTAGAAATTTCATCAGTTGAAACATGAGTATCCTCTATGGTCAAGAAATAATTACCCATGTTTGAAGATTCAAACAAAATTTGAGCTTCAGGGGTTGATGTCTGAGTGACAACATATTTTGATTCCTTTTCAGGAAGTAGTCTCTACATGATGCATTTGATAGGGATCCTTGCTTCAGATAGGTCCATGCTCAAATCACCACCAACATCCTTTCAAAAATTTCACCCTAGAAGAATGTCGTATGAGGCTGGGACGTCAGCCACCAGGACTGTCATCTTGATTCTTTTGTCTGGGAATGCTACAAATACAAACTGGGATCTTTGATTTGTCCCAATAGAGGTACTTGTTTGTTCTCCATGGAGAAACATCTCCCAAAGGTTTTGGTTAGTGTGAGTCCAAGAGATTCTGCCAGCTTGACAGGGATGACGTTGTCAAATGCACCTGAGTCTATGATGCAATTGCTCAGTTTGTGACCATTTATCAATAGGAAAACATATAAAGGCTCTATTTTCTTAGGGGCAGCTAGAGGAGTAATGACAAGATTGTTTGGGATGGACATGTTCCTTGGGGGATCATGAGTTACTTTTATAATCTCTTGTCCTACAGGGACAACTTTATTCTTCACACACTCCACCAACTGGTCCAACTACTTGGGATTGGATTACAGGAATTCAAATTCAGACATTTGAATTTTGGTCTTTTTGACATGGTCGATTATGTCAAATGACTGAAATGGACTAGGAATAGAGGATAGGAGTTCATATTTTTGATTTTTAGGAGGGGTGGTACTGGTTTGCAAAGTTGAAGTAGAAGGTGCAGAGATATTTGATGTACTTATCTTTCTAGAAATCACTGGGTCCTTTGGCTGGAAAGGTAGAGTGGTTCCCCGCTTAGCAATTGAAATTGCTGGTTGAGGTTGTTCCTCTATCTTCTCTTTATCAGCTTGCTGGGCTGACTGGTTCTTAGACTGGGTGAATAAAAAATATGCTCCATCAACTGCTTCACCTTTACCTCTGGGTTCATCCTGGTAATTCAGGAAACTAATATTGGAGTCACTAGCTAACTCTTCTTGATCTTTTGCAAGGAGATCAACACCATTTTCTTGGTTCAATTCAAGTTGGAAAGAGAAATTAGATTCTATTTTGAGATATCCAACTGCTGAATTGGTTAGTGGTGCTTCAATGGCAAGTTTCCCCTATGGGGGAGGAAGATGATTTGGTTGTCCTTGATTCTTGGCAGCATTGCCTTGGTATGACTGATTGAGGAATGTCCTCCTTGACATATCTCTGTACGAAGAAGTTAAAGATATCCCTTGCACCGTTTGCTTCTTGAGAGCTAACAATTCATTTGCCAACATCTACACCATTGGATCAATGGTACCTGTAGATGGATATTCAAAAGATGAAGAAGATTTACCTCTGTTAGGATCTCTCCTTCTCTTTCCTACCAAGATAAGGTCATATTCCACCTCAGTGGCCAAATCTTGAGCTATAGCAAGGTCTATTTAGCCAGCACATCTCAACAAAAAACTATAGGCAGCTGAGAGTTGATGAAGAAACATTTGAGATTCTCAGGTGTAGGCTGAGCAATTGCAGGAATCTTGTTCCTCAGCTTGTCAAAGTTGGCTATGAAATCCCTCATTGGTTCATGAGGCTCCTTCTTCATTTGTGTGAGTTGAGCTAGCAGGGCATGTGCATCTTCTACAGGCTTGAATCTGGCTTCAAACTTGGCTTTGAGGGTGTTCTAATCAGTCACAATCTAGGCTTGCAAATGATAAAACCAGTCTGCAGCAGCACCTTATAAATTTTCCACAAACAACCTGACTGCTACATCCTCATACTCCACACCTATTATGCCACATGCTATGCTGAAGGCTGCAATATGTTTATCAGGATGAACCTTCCCATCACCATAGAACTTGGGGAAATTTTTCTTTGAACTGCATGGTAGCTCATGTAGAGGTGGAGTTAAATTGAGTGGGCCAAAAGAGTTACCCCAAGGACCTTGAAATACCATTGTATGACTATGAAAAGGTGGGATAAAAAAATCTTAGAGGGGTAAGTATTGACAAAGCTTTATTAATAGAAAAAATGGATGCTTTACCCAGTAATAGAGACTTGACTTTAGTAGGAGGAAAGCTCCTAATTCATTGGAGGTGAGATGGTGAAGGAAAAAAATCAAAATTACTTTGCTGTACCAACTCTAATACAGGGTCAACAATACCTTTAGCCCTTTGGCTTCACGTATAGCATGGATCTACCAGAGTGTAAAAATAAAAATGGAAAAGATTTGGCACTGCTTCAACTTGAAGCTTGAGGCTTCAAATTGTGCATTCTATCCTAGTTGGCATGGGGCTATAATGATAATCTGTAAGACACATAATGAAGTTGCCAGAGTCTATAATGGATAAGGGTAGGGACTGCTTCAATCTAAAACTTGAGGCTTTAGATTGCATGTAACATCCCCAACAAAATTGCCAAAAACTATTGGGTGAATATTTTGCCAACCAGCTAATTGGTGAGCAAAATAGGTCTCTTCAACCAAACATAGGGAGATTGGTCGACCGGATGTGTAGGTTTACTACATTAACAGGGGGACAAATCTCTCCTCTCATCAAGGGGAGGTTACCTATAAGTATGAGGAGCTATATACTATATATAAAATAAAAAAATAATACTCAGGGGTAGGATAAGCCATCCATCTCTCTTTTTTTAGAGATGATGTTAACAAGTCAAAGGAGAAATCTTGATGAAATGACAGAAGGCACTCCTCTTCTTTCAGAAGTGCTATTCAATAGACAAAAGGAACCTTTTGGGTGGTGACAAGTAACTGTAATAGGGCACGGTAACACAACACGATGAAATGTAACACAAAGTCTCCACCTCAACTGCCAAAGAGTGAAATATGAAGGATAATGAGGGCACAAAGTCATCCCAAGGTCCTTTACATAGAAACAAAATACGAAGGATAATGAGGGCATAAAGTCATCCCAAGATCCTTTACACAGGAATAGAAAGAAAACACACTAAAGACAATTGTGGGGGGCACAAAGTCTCTCCACAGTTGGCTTCAGGACACCTTTCTGATTATTTTCCACTAATTTTGCTTATTCAATTAAATGGACAAAAAACATATTAAAGAAACAGACATAAGAATAATTTCCCCAACAACTAAGCTATTCCAACACAAAGTCTAAAAAGTCATTTGTTTTCTTTTTCAAATAATGAAATATGATCAACAATCTGAGCTCAAAGTCTCAGTAATGCCTTTCAATTTAGGTAGAGTTTTGTTTTTGATAACAGAGAGAGATCTCCTTTAAAACAATTAGAGAGAGGCCAATATATAGTGCTCCAAGAAAGACTTGGGCACTTTTTCTCACAAAAATGGCTTATGATGCATTCAATTCCTTTAATGCATTTTAAATTATGTCCATGGGCTATGCTGGAATTGAGCATCAATTTTTAATATGGACCTCCTGATGTGTTTCCTGATGTGTGCACAACTGTTTGCTCTATTCAATGCAAAAAAATAGGCCATGCCATTGAATATTTGTGCTCTCTAATGTCCACCTGGTGGCCTACTTCACCTTCTAGAAACATATCCCATGCATGGATATTTTTGATCTTTCTCCATCGTTCCCCCTTTCTTGGCTATATTTTCCTCTTTTCTATGTGATCTAAGCTCTCAGGCTATCTCTTTGGCCGATTACTGAATTTGTTCATAGGGTTTGTGATAGTGGTTCTTCCTTTCACCCTAAAGATCTTTGAATGCATTCAAGTCTATGCTTAAGCCTGCAAAGATCAATAGCTATTTTATTGCCAAAAATTTGATGTCTTTGGGTCCGTCATCATTTGAAAGCTAACAGATACTTGGTTGCCCTAAATTTGATGGTTGCAGGCCCGTCATCCTCCTTAACAATTCCTTCGTGTCTTTCCTACTTGCTTTGGCCACTTTCCACTGATCTTAACAAGTGACACATGGTGCGTTGCACTGTGAAATAGGAAAGGACACATGGCAACATCTACTGAGTTATAACGAGACATGTGGCACGTTCTGTAGCTTTGAAACTTATTAGAAACTGTGTCCCGACAGATGACACTTGGCAATTTCCACTACAACTTTACGAGGGACACATGGCGACTTCCACTGCACTTTGAGGTTTGATCTTTCTCAGAGGGAACTTGCCCTTTGGGGTCTTGAGAAACGGTCCACTTTCCCTGGTGAGAGCCTCCCACAAGGGTGCCTACCCTTCAGGCAGTCTTCAGATGGCCTTCAGGCTTATTTCCATGGGCTTTTGTTCGAGCTTGTCCTTCAGACAAAAGTCCAAAGGAATTCTTTCAGACATTTTGTCCAAAGGAATTGTCCCTTTCCTTCATTCTTTCTTCCCACTTACTTTTGATTTTCGTCGGGCTTTCTTTTGACGGGCATTTGTCTTTAATTTGGGCTTATTTCTTTGGATAAAAGTCTGAAGGAATTCCTTCAGACAATTTGTCTGAAGGAAATCTTCCTTCACTTTGCTTTAGTTAATTTTCTGCATTCTTTTCTTGAAAGAGAACTGTGCCCTCTGCAAGGACTGTTCAAGCCTAGAAATATCCTTTAGACTTTTGAAATGATCCATCTGCTCCTCGCCTACCCTCCGCAAGGGCTGTTTGTCTTTGGTTCACTTTTCTAAAGGAATTCTCTTTGTCTGCTTTTGCTCACTACCCTTTATAAGGGCACTTAGCTTGGTTCATTGCCCTCTGCAAGGGCACTCGGCTTGGTTCACTGCCCTCTGCAAAGGCACTTTTTCCTTTGGCTTTGGAGTAGCCCCTTGAACCTACTGATTGAACCAACTTTGGTTCAATGGTTCAATCTTGCATTTGAAGCCATCTTTTTGTCTAAGTCTTTTGATAGCTTTGAACCGATTGAACCCGTTGAACTCGTTGAACCATGTTGGTTCAAGGTTCAATGGTTCAATGGTTCAATCACTTTCTTGTGTTCCACTCATTCACTTGACCGCTTGAAGCTGCTAAACCATTGAACCCGTTGAACCTTTGAACCAAAGTGGTTCAATGGTTCAATGGTTCAAGCCTTCTTCTCTTTGATAAGTGTTTTGAAGTTGTTGAACCTTGAAGCAGTTAAAGTTTGAACCTTGATAAATGCACTTATTTTTGGCTGATGACGTTGAATCTTTGGACCCATTAACCTTGTTGAACGAAAATGGTTCAAGGTTCAATGGTTCAATCAGTTCAATCTCTTTATTAGAAGCTTGTCGATGGACATTTTTGATTGAACCAAGTCATTGAACCAATCTTGAAAATGACTAAGTGTTGGAAACTCGTTCTTTTGATTGAACTCACCTGTAAAAGCCTTTGAACCTATTGAACTTGCTGATTTCAAGCATGTTGAGTCTATAGAAACATATCTGTAGAGTTCATAGATTTAACCCTGCACAGTTCATATAAACAAGTCCGTAGATTCAAGCCTGCAGAGTCCGTAGAACTGAGTCCATAGATTCAAGCCTGTAGAGTCTGTAAAATTGAGTCCATAGATTCAAGCCTATAGAGTCCATAGAACTGAGTCTGTAGAACTTGAAAAATCTTGAAAAATGGAGAATTTGAATGCCCAGAACAATTTTTGAAAAGGGAAAAGAGGATTTTGGTTTGTTGAAACAAAATAGTTCATAGGTTATCCCAAAAATGAATGACATTTTTTGGGGACAACATGTACCATAGATTAGGGGATACAGAGTAGCCCTAGTAGGTGTTTTGACACTAGTTTTGTAGGAATAAAGAGTAAAATATAATCGTAAATGCCAATTTATACTAGCATCATTGATAATTTTCTTGAGAATTTTGAGAAGCATTTTATTATTTGCTTCTACTTGTCCATTGCCCTAGGAATATTAGGCTGTGGAGAAATGCTACTCAACATGATAATGATTACATAAGTCTTCAACTTCTTGATTTTTAAAAGATTTGATGTTGTTTGATATGATTTTGGCTTGGGATTCCAAAGGGGTAAATAATCTGATTCAAAATAAATTTTAATATTTGGAGACCTATGGTATAAATTAGTGGATTACTTCAACCCATTTGGTGAAACACTCCATAGCTGTAATTATAAACTTATGTCCATCGGATGATGTAGAACAGATCTTGCCAATTAGGTCTAATCACCATATGGAAAATGCCCATGGGCTCATTATAGGTTGTATCTCTTATTTTGGGGCATGCATGAGATTACCTTGCTTATAACAAGATACACATTTTTGCACATACGGGCAGGCATCATGCTCCATTATGGGCCAATAGTATCTAGTTCAAAGTAACTTCTTGGCTAGGGCCATCCCACTGACATGACCACCATAGATACCATCGTGGACCTCCTTGATTTCAAGAGTAGCCTCTTATGATGTCAAGCATCTCAACAAGGTCCCATCATAGCCTCACTGGTAGAGCATGCTACCAAGGATGGTATAACAAGATGTGCAATGAGTAGAGGCTTTATGTTGGTGGCAATTGAGGTTTGGTGGTAGAATGTTATCATGGAGGTAAGTGTAAATGTCATGGTACTAGTGTAGACTAGGATTAGGTATAGCACAAATTTGATAATGAGCCATTGATTGATGAGTTGATAATAATAGTTGTTCAATTATAAATTTGCCTTCAAGGACATCTTTTAGAAGATCTATAAAAAAACCAATGGTGGCCATTGAGTCTTTAGATTTATCGCTTCCTAATTTAACTATTTTGGGAATAATAGAGTTTTATTCTTATTTTAGTTAAGGGTCTGGATTAATAAATTAGTAAATAATATTGAAATAATTATAGTCCTGATTTGTATATTTTATTTGTCTTTTATAACTTAGCTTAAAATAGGTTGAAATGGCTATTACAGGGTCTAAAACTGGCTGTACAGGATTGGGACAGTGTTGAAAATTAGAATTTGGCTTTCATTTTGTGAAAGGATAGGAACACTAAAAACAAGACACCCTAGGGTCCAATGTTATTGTCCTCTTTTGATGTTGTTTTCCAAACTGCTCATAGAGACCTAATTTTTTTAGGTTCTTTCTACTATTCTTGTGTGAGCTTGCCTGTGAAATATTGAGTCCTGAATGTTTATGGAACTCCTTATAGATATGATTCAATCTTGAAACCCTAGACTTTCATTGTGATTAATAAAACTTGAGAAAGGGGGGGGGGTTAGTGTGTGTAAGATGCACTAAATGTGTATCCACACCCCTTGTGTGGGCACACTACGAACATACTAATACTCCGAAGAGGGATCAAGCCATATGTAGTTCTCCAAATTGAGAGTGTTTGAGGTGTTTAGGGACTAGTGTGAAGGTTTGAATATGTTTACATCTGTGTTGGGTGACTATATATAGAGAATAGGAAAGTTTTCCTTAGTAGTTTACTTGTATTCTTGCTTGCTTTATAAAATTTGTCACCTCCCCTTGTAAATGACCTTTAGATGGAATTTTATAGGGAACTATTGATAATGGGTTAGATGTATTCGCACTAGGCCATCATGATGAAGGATATAAATCAGATGAAAATAGTCATTTGAGCTCAAAATGTGATTAGATAGGAACACTAAAAATGGGATACCATAGGATTTGAAGTTGTTGTCCAGGTATGGCACTCCTGTCCTATAGGCTCGAGACCTGGGGGATATAATTGGTCTGGAAAATAGAGTCTGGTTGAGCTAAAATTAGGTTTCAAGAGTCTATAGATGATCGATAATGAGAAAAAAGGTGTCTAAAAGGGTCATAAAATCATGCAAGAAGGACCTATGGATAAGGTGTCACAGGGCACACTCAAACTAATAATTTGGACATTTTATATGACTATATTTCCCCCTTTATTCTAGTGATGCAACAAAATGAAACACTAGGATAAAAGAAAAGTAGAAAGTGTACCTGAACTTACTTGCAAGGGTGAAGCCCATGAAGCTATGTGATGCTAAGTGTGCATAGAGAGAGCACATTATGGAGTGTAAATCTGTAAATGGAAAAAAAGTAGATAAGTTCTTACTAGACACGCCATGTCTAAAATAAGAATGTATAAAAGTTAGGTAAAAGAGAGAGGAAGAGAAAAAAATGAAAACACCTTATCGAGTACGTAAACCAATACAAAACCTATTGTGCTATTGAGTAATGCTAGATAATATTGGGTATATATTGAACTAAAATTAATATCATGAATAGAGTTGAGTGCTCAATTCATTGAGGGTACCTTAAGAATGCAAAGGCTGGCCCTTTGGATCCATCATCTCCCACTAAGTGAATCTATGTGATCTTGTGCATGTTAATCGATGTTTGGACTACGTGTCTAATCCCTCTGAGTAGGTGTATCAAGAATACAAAGGCTATCTAGTCCTTTGGCTCCATCATTGCCCACTAAGTGAAGCTATGAACTAATACTGGTATGGATGTGCATCATATGAGATGGCTCTTGAAACCCATAAATGCTCTAAAATCTAATAATGTGTTGTGAATAGTCAAATGTTTACTGGAAACTCGGCCAATATTGGCCATTCTGAAAGGTGGAGATTCGGCTTGTATGAAATTCACTCTAGAATTGGAAACTAGGCTTATGTGGAGGCCACTCGAGAATGATACCAACCCCCTGTAGATGGAATAAGGCATGCAACTACTGAGAATGCTTGGGTAATGTACTAAACTCAAAAGGAAAAGAAATCCAATGTGTCATGCACATTGCCCCCAATCACTGGTGTCTATAACATGGATTTTGATATGGAAGTTATATTAACTTCCCTATCTAAAGCTAAAAGTGAGAGCTATCATACTGTGCATGATGCTCCCTATATCTAGATTCTCTAAGGAAAACTATACTAAAACTATTGAATCTAATCTAAACTATAGGTGATAAAACTATAACTGAACTTACCTTTCTATCTATTTTTTGAAAATCTAGCTTTTTTGCTATTTGGATATGAGTGCCAAAAACAA
The DNA here is from genome assembly GCA_037957365.1 of Torreya grandis. Taxonomy (NCBI): domain Eukaryota; kingdom Viridiplantae; phylum Streptophyta; class Pinopsida; order Cupressales; family Taxaceae; genus Torreya; species Torreya grandis. The sequence goes on from JARHVA010000272.1 coordinate 245,524, forward strand.
GGCACCTTGGTGTCTAGTGTTGTTGTCTAGGTTTAGCACTCTTTTTTCTTACTAATTCTGATCACTATTCTATAATTGTCACTATTTTTTTGGTCTATTCTACCTGATTTGGGTTTTGGTTGTTATTCTAAGTGTTTTGAAAATTGAATTTTGACTGGTATAGGGCTCTGATCTCTATGACAAAACCCCTATTTATTGCCCCCTCTTTTGAGGGTAGGAATAAATACCTTGAAATGACTGCCCTAAAAAAAAGAGCCCTAAAAGTGTGTTATTTTAAAAAATACATGATATAACAATGATAATAAAAAAGATGTCTCAAGATATAACATAGTTTGTATTGGAGATTGTTAGATCAACATGGGTATGCCTAGATAGATGTAAAAATGTAATAACATGTGCAATGTATTGAACTAAAACTAAAAAGTCTAGTTAGTTATTAAGGAGGTATGGAGCATGATATCCATCATGGCATCCAAGAAAGTGAGATAATGCATGATATGGATCGTGGTATTGCAAACAGTGAGAAGCAAACAAGCAACAAACACACAAGGCAAGAAGCAAGAAACATACAAGAGTGGTCAAGGGGCCAAACAAACAAGGGACACGGGCACATGTCACTCAAACTAGGAAAGCAAGCATACAAGGCATGTTTAAATGCCACATACACATACAATGAGAAACAAGCAAGGTTGGTACGAGGGACACAAACACATAGAAGAGTACAAGCAAATGACATTGGCAAATGTCCTAAGGCACACACAAAAGATAAAATAGGAATTGAGAAATGCAATCACACCTAACTACTCAAAGTAAGAAATAAAGGCATGTAAATTCTAAAAAATGCAACCGCATCTAATTAGTCAAAGCAAGAAGTGAAATTATGAAAAACATATAGAACAAGACTAGGTAGATACTAAAAAATACACAAGTGCTATATAATAGTGAGTGTATAGAGAGTAATCTATGTAAGCTAGTAAATAATGTACATCAACATGATAACTAGAGTGTGTCGTGTAGGAATGACATAACAAGATGGTGTAGTCATGTAAAAGATGCCCTTGATAGGTAGATTTGTCGATGTATGCCATGAATGTAGAAGTAGGATTCCCCCTTAATGGGTAGAATGAAGCAATCAAGGATCTAGGTGTCACTGCACACACTCAAAGAAGATCAAGTGAAGCATGGTAATGTAGATAAATTGACAAATAATAACATAGAATAACAAAATATAAGTCTAGCATGGTAGTAGAAATGTAAAGCATGGATAATGCATACAGTTGAAATGTTTTTGGTATTTTAAGTTATTTGAATGTTTTTGGATTTTTGATATATTTGAATGTTTTTGGATTTTTTTATATATTTTAATGTTTTTGGTATTTTGGAAATAAGATATGTACAATCAATCATAAGGAGACTATGTACAATAAATTTAAAAGAAGCTATGTACAATAAATTGAAAAGAAGCTATGTACAAGAAAGAATAAGAAGAAATGATACTAACCGATAACTTTCATGGTGTCCTGTATCAAGGAGAGGGATCATGCATGATCATGAAACATGATGGAAGGGTTGAGACTGTGTCTCTAAAATCTATGTATATTATAAATTAAATAAAATATCTGTAGTGGAAACTGACTATGGGGTCCTCTTATAACTCTACAAAGTGGATGAAACTATAGGGATCTTAGGGACCCATCCAGTATTAAAAGAAGCTCTATGAAAGTGTGCTCTGTGTGTAGAGGCATGATACCTCAATGATACTACCGTGGGTGTGAATACTATAGTTGGAAATTGTTTAGAGTCCTAAAACTGTGGTTGTTCTAAAAAAAGCCTCTGTAGAAGTTATGAACTCTTTGTGTTGGTGAGAGAGGCCTCGACTATGTCTGAATCTAAACTAGAGGAAGAACTATAACTAGTGGAGAAGCTAAAATTGGTGACTATAGAGTAGTAGATGGATCTGTAGTGGGGAGTGATAACTCATATGAAATTCCAACAACTATAACAACCTAATTAGTGTGAATGAATTTCATGCATTTGTGAACTGTAGAAGGTACTGCTCAAAGTTTATGAATCCATGGTTAACCAAGTAACATATCAAAAACTCCTACACTGGGAATAATAGTAAATGGTGTGGCCACATGTGTAGGTACAACCTGTAGAGGAAATAAAATTTCACCCAATGAACTCTGTATGTGCCCACTAAATCTACTAATAACCATGTTCATCAAGGTAATATCCTACTCTGAATATCCCAAATGCTATAATAATGTCATAGTGCACATATTCACACTAGATCCATTATTTTTGAGAACACTATGAATGGGATGATGATTAATGTAGGCTATAATAAAGAGTGCATGGTACTCTGAATCATCTTTGACTATCTCTTGCTCTAAAAAGGAGATGGAAGGTTTAGTTGAAACTCTATAATTATACACATCGATCATGTTTCTCAAAGGATGTGACTCAATTGAAGGTGCGTAATATGTAACTGGTGGAAGATATGCATAATATGCATGGTGAACACTTGATGTATCTCTTATTTCCTATTTATAATGCTATGGAAAAGGATCTGAATAAATTTTTAGAGCCTTGTCTTATGTTTGCTTTGCTTGAGGAGGCTCAACTGAAGTGACAAGATCAATAATGTTTCCATCTATCAAGTCTTGTATCTTGTGTTTAAAATTGATGTATTTGTTTGTTATGTAGCCTGATGCCCTATGAAAATTGCAAAATGCATTTTGATCATATCCTCTTGGAAGAGGCTTTGTTGTGTTAACTTCCTAAATAGAAGGGAGAGATATGATATTACATTCAAATAGCTGCTATAAGAATCTAGCTGGAGATACTGGTATATTGGTAAAAGTTCACCAAGGAGGTGATGATAAAACCACTCATTAAGGGGGCTTTGAAGCCACATTAACTGTAGGTTGATTTTGGATTTTTATATCATTAACCTTTAATTTATATGGGACTTTACTATTACTCTTCTTTGTTGTTTTTGATATACTTGCATACTTGAGTTTGCCCATTGCAATTAATTTGAATTCCCTTTCCTTTAGTGTATGACATAACTCAGTGAAGGAAGAGAACCTTTTAAACATTATTGACTTATACAAAACTAAGAGAAGACTCTATTTGAAGAGATCTTGTAATTCTTGATCGACCATGGGACTAGTCATTTTAGCCAAGATAGTCTTATATCAAAGAACATAATTTATGAGATGATCATTTGATCTTTGTTTCTATTGTACAACTTGGGCATAAGAAACCTTGTCACCTATGTTAATGCTAAAATGAGTGAGGAACATGTCAGCTAAAGGATTGAATTCATTGACTGACTGATTTAGTAGACTATAAAACCATTATAAAACATAATCCTTTAGACTTCATGGAAATAGCTTGGTTAATAACCAACCATTTAGCACATAATCCAAGCATGCTGCATGAGAATCTCTCAAGTATGTCTCTGGATCACCCTTTCCATCATATAGAGTGAGCTTGGGTTGAACAAAACCTAGTAGTAAGGGTGTAGAAGTAATATGATGTGCTAATGGGGTATGAAGTAGAGCAAAAGAATCTAAGGCTTGTGTAGGTCTATAGGTACCTTGTTCTAGATGTATCACCTTAAATTGAAGAGATTTTATCTCTTGAACAAGGGTAGACACATAGAGAGATGGAGATATACTATCCATAACTAGTGGTGCCTCATAGGAAGGTTAGGTTTCTATAGGAGGTTATTGAGACAGTTGCCCCTGTAGTTTCATGTACAACTGGGTGCTCTGAAGGGATGGAAGACTCAACTTGCTTAGCCTTTTTAATTTCCATTATAGATTGTAAGATAAGAGTATGATCTTAGGGATATTCCCTGAGTCTTTCTATAAAAATTTTTAGAATCAAGTCTTTGTTGATGATAACATCATTATCAACAATAGGTGGTAGTGGATCAAGAACCCGATGTGGTGGGTCATGAACATTGATGTTTGTATCATCATTGTTATTTTCATACTGTTTATTATTGAAATTATCCTCATGGAAATTGGTGTAATTTGGATTTGTAAGATCTATAACAAGAAGCTGAGCTATTTGTTTATCCATGGTATATGCTTAGGTTGAATAAATTGGGTGAATTCAAAAGGGTTTCCACTAAGTCTTGCACCTAGTCTCAAAGGAAGAGATAAAAGGAGCTTAGGTGGCATAAGGAAAACAATTTGAATGATGAAATAAAAAGTAAAATAAATATAATCTAAACAATGAACTAGAATATAAATAAAAAGGATACAAAGCTCACAAACATGTAAGGTGATACCTCAAAGCATGGGACTTAGTATACTTAAGGGTTTTAAAAAAAAGTGATTTTCAAATTACTATGGTAAATTTTAAAAATTAAATGAGAAATTTTGATTTGTGTAAGGTGATACCTCAAAAGCAATAGGTTATAGTATAGTGCAACTAGGGTTTGAATGAAATTATTTTTAAAATTACTAAGGCAAATTTAAAAATTAAATGTGAATTTTATTTAAATATGTAGGAAAAAATAAAAATATACTGGAAAAATATCAAGACCTAGTATAGGCAACTAAGGTTTGAATGAAATAATTTTAAAAATTACTATGGTGAATTTTAAAAATTAAATGTGCATTTTTGATTTAAATATATAGGAAAAAATTAAAAAAATACTGAAAAAATTAGCAAAGAATTTACCCTAGGGTTTTTGTGCGCAAACGAAGTAAGTCAAGTTCACCAAATGATTTAACTATTTTAGGAATAATAGAGTTTTATTCCTATTCTAGTTAAGAGTCTAGATTAATAAATCAATGAATAATATTGCAATAATTACAGTCCTAATTTGTATATTTTATTTATCTTTTGTAGCTTTCTAAAAATAGTAATAAATTAGGAGAAATATAACTTAACTTAAAGCAGGTTGAAATGATTGTTGTAGGGTCTAAAATTGGATATACAGGACTGGGACAGTGTAATAAATCAAAATATAGATTTTATTTTGTGAAAGGATAGGACCACCAAAAATAGGACATCTTGAGGTTAGATGCTATTGTCTAAACTACTCATAGAGACTTGATTTTTCTAGGTTTTTTCTGCTGTTCCTATGTGAGCCTACCTATGAAATATTGAGTCTTGAATGTTGACAAAACTCCTTATAGAGATAATTAAATACTAAAACCCTAAACCTTCATTGTGCTTAATAAAACTTGAGAAAGAGGGGGGGGGGGTTAGTGTGTGTAAGATGTACTGAATGTGTATCCACAACCCTTGTGTTGGCACACTATCTACATACCAATACTCTGAAGAGGGATCAAGCCATATGTAGTTCTCCCACCTGATTTGCTTTGCACAATAATGTAATGAGGATGTAACAATTCCAAATTAAGAGTGCTTGAGGTGGCAAGGGACTGGTGTGAGGGTTTGAATATGGTTGCAGTTGTGTTGGGTGATTTTATGTAGAGAATAGGAAAGTTTGCCTTAGTAGTTTGTGTATAATTTGTCACATCCCATTGTAAATGACCTTTGGATGGACTTTTATAGGGAATTATTGATCATGGGTTAGATGTATTTGCATTAGGATGACATGATGAAGGATAGGAATTGGATGAAAATGGTCATTTGGGCTCAAAATGTGATTAGACAGGAACATCAGTAATAAGACACCCTAGGGTTTGGCATTATTGTCCAAGTATGACGCTCCTATCTTACAGGATCAGGACCTTAGGGATAAAATTGGCTAGGGAAAGAGAGTTTGATTGAGTTAGAATCAGGTTTTAAGAGTCTATGGATGACTGGTAATGAACAAAAAGGTGTCTAAAAGGGTCACAAAAGCATTCAAGAAGGACCTATGGATAGGGTAGGGTGTCACAAGCCACACTCAAACTACTAATTTAGGCATTTTATATGACTACACTTCCCCTAGGCACTTAATCAAATGTTATTGATTGAAATCTTTATTTTAATTGGTCCATTAATTATTTATAGGAAATTAATTTCTCATATTTTGTTTGGAACTCTTTGTTCACCTATTTTATAATCAACTGAGAATCACCAAAGACTTGAAGGTGCTCGATATTCCATTGGATGGCAAGTTGTAGCCCAAAAACTAATGATTCATAATCAATAATATTATTTATATATGGGAAAGTAGTGCAAAAGGTTTTAAGAATTAGGTCACCTTGTGGGGTTACCAAAAAGATTCTCGCTCCCAAACCATGCATGGGGAAAGAGCCATCAAAATATAACTTCTAGCTATTTGATTCTTCTGTAGCCAATATAGATTCATCTGGGAAGGCTGTGATTAGAGGTTTGGTGTCTAAAATAGGTGTAGATGCACGTTGATCCATAATGTCTTGTCATTTAATGGCATTTTGATTTACATTTTATATATCAAATTCACTTAATAACATAATCCATTTGGCCATTCTACTAGTTAAATCTGATTTAGATAACATATACTTAATAGGATCAACCTTTGCTATGAGCTCAACTTGGTTGTTCAACATATAATGCCAGAGTTTATAGGAGGTGTAAGACTATGGCCAAATAAGCCTTTTCAATAGAGGTATAGTTAAGATCACATGAGATTAAAGTTTTGATTAGATAATAAATTTCTCATTCTTTACCCTCATCATTATGTTGAGCTAGTAAGGCCCCTATATCACAAGGAGTTGGAGAGATATACAAAATTAATGACCTTCCTGAGATGGGTGGTGATAAAATTGGAGGCTTAACAAGGTATTTCTTTAGATTATCAAAAGCCTATTGACATTCTAAGTTTTACTTGAAATGAGTTCCCTTATTTAAGAAATAGGTGAAGGTGTGACACTTATCTGCCAATTGTGATATAAAATGACATATAACTTATAACTTCCCTTGAAGGCTCCTTAACTACTTCAAATTTTTAAGAGGAGGCATTTTGATGATTGATTTTACTTTCACAGGATCTACCTCAATGCCTCTTCTAGAGACTATGAACCCTAATACTTTTCCCAAGGTGACTCCAAGTACACATTTTTTAGGGTTCAATCTAAAATTATATTCTGTAAGCCTCTCAATGATTTTTTTTAAGATTGTGGGGTGATATAATCAAAGTTTAGACTTTCCAAGTATATCATCTACATAATATTCTACAATTTCATGCATCATGTAATGGAATATTATTGTCATATCCCTTTGGTAAGTAGATCACTCATTCTTAAGACCAAAAGACATCACTTAATAACAAAAAGTCCTTTATGGATTAATAATGCCATTTTGTGTTGATCTCTAAGAGGAATTTTAATTTGATTATAACCAAAGAAACCATCTATGAGGGATAACATCTCATAGCTAGAAAAAGAATCCACGATCATGTCTATATTAGGTAAGGGAAAGTCATCTTTGGGACATGCTTTATTTATGTCCCAAAAGTTGGTACAGATTTAGATTTCCCCCTATGGTTTGGCCACATGGAAAATATTAAATATCCACTCATAATAGTCAATTGGATGGATAAACCCATGTTCTAAGAATTTATACAACTCCTATTTAACCAAGAAGGTCACCTTGGGGTGAATTTTATGAAGTTTCTGGTTAACTAGTTTTGCATTTGGATGAACCACTAAATGATGCACTACTAAGTTTGGATCTAGCACTAGCATGTTTGAATATCTCCTTGTGAAACACTTATATATTCTTTGAAAAACTCAATGAGGACTCATTACTCTTTAGATGTAAGAATTTCCCCAATTTGATGATTTTAAGACTTTAATCTATTCCAAGATTTACTTCTATAACCTACTCAATGAGGGAAGGTGATTGATCCTATAGATATGTTGGGGGTGATGGTAATTCCTCTTCTAAAACAAAGTCTCCTAGGAGTTCTGTATCCAATTTTGGATAAGATTCTGGCTTATCAGGAGTGGGTTGGATGTCTTCCAAATTTGGATAAAGATTTTCTTCTACATATTACTCTTCTTCAATTTATTTTAGAGTTGCTTGTTTCTCCCAAAAATAATCAGACTCAGTTATACTGATAGAAAACCCTTTCTTATGGTCTCCTGATGGCATAAAATCTTTTTCTCTAAGATATTCAATAATGGCTTCATCATTATGAAATTATCGAAAGAAGGCTCATTTTAATGATCCCAGTCTATAAGTGTGGGATAACAGAGGGAGATCTTGATAGTAGAGATGGTGGTGTTAGGTAAGATATTGGTGGCAACTATGTCCTCATAAAGACTATAGACATAACCTATTTTGACTTCTTTGTTAGAGGTGGACTCCTCAAGAACATAAGAAGTGTCAAAAATGATAGTGCTTGGGTCAATGCCCATAGGTTTGTATTCTAAGCCAAGATGTTTTATGTGTTATTTAACCCTTATAGGTTCAATCTTGGCTTGTTCATCCCTTCCTAGTCTTTTACCCTTATAATGCATATTCTAAATCATCTTTTTAATCTGGGGGTAATTCTATTTATGAAATTATAGGGCTTCATAATCTGGAATGAGCCATGAATCATTAGGTTCATTGAAGTATTCTTTTGACAACATGCCTTCACTAGTAAAGGTCGTGGACCCAAATTGATAAATAACAAGTTTATCTTTCCTTATGGCTAGGGACCCATAACTATATGGGGAGAGTGGTAGGTTGCTGACACAAAGGGTTTTGTACTCATACTCTCCACAACCTTTGGAGGTGATCTTGAGATGAGTGATGTTTGGGGATTCATTTGAAGTAGATGGTCGATCATCAGGATGGATATACTTCATATCTTTAGAATTATAGGTAGAACTATGAGTGATGGGACAATAACAAGCAGGATGAGATTGGTCCATTTGATAGATATGAAAGTGTTCTATTTCTCTGGAGATGGTAACCTAAAATTTTAAGCATTGATGGAGGGTGGAGGGTACTACTCACATTTCATGAATTCATGGGCATCAAAGAAGTAAATTATATAAGAGATCATCATCCACTACATGAATTAGGGTTTGGTGGACTACAACTCCCATAGCTATAAGAAGATAAATAATGCTTGCAAATAGCCTCTCATTATCATCATATGCTTTGATAATTATTAGATTAGTCCCTAATGAAGACTCTAAGTACCCCAAATTCTTGAGAAAGTTTTGATTGCACAAATTTAAGGCTGACCCTCTGTCTATGAGTACCCATGGGATATTATGATTAGAAATGGAAATTTCAATGAATAGTCGATAATTATGATGGGGGCCAATAGGTGGCATATACTGTGCACTAAAAATGATTTGTTGGGAAGGAGATAAATGACCCACCAATGCCTAAAATTGGCTTGTGTTAATATCCCTAAATACTTTGAGTTCATTCAGAACTTGATTGAGAATCTCTTGATGTACTGATGCTGTCTTAAGAAGATTCATGAGAGAGATTTGAGCTAGAGTATTCTCAAGATATTGGATGATGTCATATGGTTTTTAAAAAGAGCTTGATAATTTTTTAGAGATATTAAATCTTTGAGATGTGGAGGTGGATGGGTATTTTGGAGGTGCTCTAGGAACGGTAATCTTGCCACACCATGTAGTTACTACATGGTTAGCTTTTGTCCTATTAATTTTAAGGATGGTGGATGGTGAATGTGTGGGCTCATGGGGGACACATATTTTAATGGTATAAATACAATGGTATGGAAAGGAATGATACTCAGGTATGTTGGAAGTGGAGGTTTGACCCTGATCATTAAGTGGTTTCTTTTGCCTCTGATCATGCTTAGGTAAGGGGTCTTGATATATTCCTAGTTGTTGATTCTTGGATTGACTAGTTGGGCTCTCCCCTTCTACTTCTATGTCTCCTTTCTCAATTAAATATTGGATGTAGTGACTTAATTACATGTATTTATTAGGATCATGTCCCTTAACTCTGTGATATTGGAAAAATTCATCTTCACAATACCAATTTGGTCATGGCTTATTATCATTTAATGGTTATATTTTAGGGAGATTAATCATATTAATAATGATTAATTATTATAGGACCATTTTTACAAGTACATCAAGACTACTTAGAGGCCTCTCTCCCATTCAGGGCTTTGGATTTCCCAATGGTACCCTTATAGTGGAGATATTTTTCTTTTGCACTATCTGCACATGTTTAGAATCTATTACACCATCCTCTATGACATTTTTATTTTTGTTGAAGACATTAGGATTATCTAAAAAATTATTATCTTGATTTTGAATTTGTTCCTTATAGGTATATAATTTAATAGTCCCCTTCTTGATGAGTGATTTTTCAATTTGAATCCTCTTTTATATGATTTCATCAAAATATTTGACACACTGTAGCTTGATTTGGTATTTCAATTCATCATTGAGATTTTCAATGATTATTTTGGCCAACTCCTTCTCAGGAACCATGCTAAAAAATCAAATAGAAAGGATTCTCCACTGTTGTAAGAATGAGGCTAAAATTTCCCCATTTTTTGCTTAGTATTATCAAGATCTATGATGGAAATGTCAAATCTAATTTTGAAGAAGTGTTGCAATTTTTTTTGGTTAACTCTCCGAAGCTAGATATTGGACCCTTTAGGTAGATACATAAACCATTTTAGTGTGGGCCCTATGAGACTTTCGAGTAATAGCCTAAGAAGGTAGGCATCATCATAGGCAATCTTGTGACATGCTAAATATAATTCTTGCACATGGTCTCAAAAATCCCTTTTCCCTTTATATTTGTCAAATTTTTGATTCTCAAAGTGTGTCAAAAAAGGTACCTGCAAGATACTCATGTCTAAGGGGAATGTATAAAAGTATTCACATTTATATCTCATTTCTTGGGTGTGAGGATCAATCTATTGAAGATTATCTTTCATCATCCTCCACTCTTGAGCAAATGAGGGGTCCATTAGGGTATTGGAGGCTTGTGCTTGGCTTATTCTAGGCCTTGGGTGATTGGGATTTGTATTTATAACATGTTGTCTTGGTGAAGTGGGTCTTTGGTTTTGGGCACAAAATTGAGAGATAAGGGAATTAATTTGATGGGTTAATTTATCTAATCAATCATTTAAGGTGGTTTTTCTCCTATCAGCCTCAACACCATTATTTTGTAGGGTTTCTTATTCTTCTTCAAGCTCTTGTTCATGATCCACAATATTATCTTCCTCTTGTTCTTGGTTGACATTATTTTTATGGGGTGGAGTGATGGATCTAGTAGATGGGTGGATGATATGTTGTAATAGACTTGGATCAAAGGTAGAGGCAAGAATTTGATCACAATTATCATAGATGTATTGGTCTAATTGATCCCTAACCTCATCACTATGAAAGAAGTCAATTGTAAACTAGTCTTCCTCTCTAGGAGTGTGCATGTCACTATGTGTGTCATCATTATCCCAAATTTTTTCACCTAGATTCCCAAAGATTTCATTTTATTGGTTAGATCCTTATCCCATTCTCATAATTTTGGCATGAGTTTCGATAGATATGGCAGATGGTGAAGGTGACATAAGAATAGTGATTAAGTGTGATTTTGATATAGGATGATGTGAGAGATGGTGACTTTGGATACTAATTTTGTCTTAAAACCAAGACTAAAATTGGTAAAGAGGGGTGATTACATATGAATTAAACTTTAATTTGATGATAGGAAGACTAAAGTGACCAAATATTACCAAAGTAAACAACCTATAAAGGTTCAATGTAGCAAGGAGACAAAGAGGATGAGATGACTAGATACCCTTCATACTAGCAAGATGATGATTAGATGGGTGCTAGGTATGAAGAGGTAAGATTATGAGATGATGGATGATAGACTAAACTAAACAAGTTTGTAAACATTGAAAAAGTTAAATAGGATAGGTTGAATAAAGTGGTGACTAGAATAGAGAATGATAAGTGACCACTAAAGTTTTTTTAGATTCAAGGTAAAGCTTTATTATCCAAAGGGTGTGAATAATGCTATGAAATGATTTGGTTTTAATTATAAGATGGGATATGTCCTAAAGTGTCGCTATGTGTTTTTGATAAAAGGGATTACACTTACTCTACCCATAAAAAAAATGGGATTAACACAACACTCACACAAACATGCCCAATCACAATCCCTAATTTTAATCAACTAAATGGGTGTGTAACTTGATTCCTGCACCATATAATGGATTAAAAGGTGAGGCTATATTATAGTGACCCATTACATAATTTACTAAACCCTCTCGACCCTGTCTACACTTGATAGTCACTTGGGAGTTGATACTAACTTTGATAGTGGAGCACCTATTACGACTGATAGGTCTTATGCTAGGTATACACAAGGGTGTCTAAGGGAGTCCCTCAGTTATGTGAAGGAACATGGGGTACACATATTTATAGGGTGTTATCTAATTCTTGGTTTAGAGAATTAACTTTTTCCCTTCATGGATAACATGTATGGGGTCAATCACTTAACCTAATGACAATTATCCTTGATATTTATATTCCATCAAAACACAAAGTTTAGTTGAATGCACGGTGACAAAATATACATCACCAACCCATAATGACTAACCAAGTGTGTGGGGATTAATTCCAAATCATGTGCTATCCTAAGAACAAAATTGGATGACACACAGACAAGCAAAATTAATTTATCTGATTAATTACCTATGTGAGGAAATTTAAACAAATAATCAAGACACACAAAGATATATACAAGTATAATATTAAAAATATTAGTTTAGGAGATATGTTATAATAACACAAATTATTAATTTAGTCTAATGCCTCACACCTAGATGGTCTTGCACAAAACTGGTTAGTAGTTTGAAAATAGGCAAAACCACTTCTTTTCTTGCAAAAATGTAGATACATAGTCAGTTTAATATAAAATTGCTTATAGAGACTAAAAAATCATAGATCATAAGAAATATTATGATTAGTAAAACTCTAGTTTTTTTAAAAGTTAGTTAACCATGATAGTGACCATGCGGTTTCTACAAAATCACTAGTTGTTAGACAAAAATTCAAGTATTACTAAAAAATCACAAGTCATAATCTGTGGTTTTGCAAAAAAATAAGAACCTTAAAAATCTAACACTTACACTAATCAAGATATTAAAACTATGGCTAAAAATATTTATACAAGTCCAAAATGTTACTGCTATAGAAAGATATAGGTAAGATAAGACTTGACCTTTAAAAACTTAACTATTTAGAATCACAATATAAATTATGGATTTATTTATAGAATGTGCACAATGTAATTTTTTTTTTTAAATATTTTTCTTACCAGAGAATAAAATATACTATTTAGAACATAATGTATTATTTAATTAAAATCACTTATTTCTAAACAAAATCGCTTATTTAAAGCAAAAATGTGACTCAAAAGTTGTGGTTTTGAAGTAGGCGGTAAAAGAGGTATGTATAGATGTTTCATATTACTTCAGGCAGCCCCTCCTTCCTTAAGTACACTTAAACAACTAAATAGAGAAAGGTTAGCAGGCTAACTTTATGGTTTTAACTAAAAATGTAAAATTGCTATTCTCAAGGGTAATATCATTACTTATATGATAATACTATGAATGTAGATCAATGGTTTTACTTTAAAATAAACTGATATCAGGGTTAGAAACACTTAGGTTTATTCCTATCCCTAGGTTTATTCCTATCCCTTGGTTTATTCTTATCCCTACAAGATAAAATGGATTAATAGGGACCCATAAAAACTTAAATGTCTTTGTTAAACTGGTTATTTTAACTTAAAACTATGTTTTACAAAACCATAACTTATATGTCAAATCATAGGTTTTGAGCAAAACCACCCTTTATGAATCTACACTATTTTAGAAAGTTCAAAACTTGCCAAACCAACAAGCCATTAACAATAAAAAAGAACATTTATTATAAAATCACTTATTGTTAGGCAAACCCACTACTGTAATACCTTGATTTGTAGAGCAAAATCACTTTTTACTTGTACATGATAATTTGATCAAATTTAGAGCATATTTCTCATCCAATCAATCCTACAAGCTATCAAAATACGTCTAACAAGAAAAATTGTTAAATTTAAGGGGATCTCCCATCGTGGTCGCTAATGTATGATTGTATTTTTGAGTTATTGATCAAAACTATTAAAGATAGTAAGTTAAACCCAACAACACAATAACATTTAAAAAAAAGGAAATAAAGGAACAATCAACAATTAAGAATGAAATCTTACAATCACCTTGTCCTTTATGGCATCTCTTCAAGATCTTCAAACCGATTTTAATGTCAAATTGATTGATTATGGATTGCTTGCTTATGGCTTCAAAATAACTCCAATGGCTTCCTTACATAGTTGAATGGATTTGAAAGAGTGTGAAAATGCTTTAGGATGGGTGAGTATGAGAGTATAAAGAGGGCTTATGGATTTTCTAAGTTATTTTAGCCATGGCCCAAGTATGGCTTTTATAGGATGGTTGAAGGGATTTTAGGGGAATTTTAAATTATTTAGAAGTATCTAGTTTAGAGACTTCTAGATCTTAGAGGAAATTCTATAGTTTGAGAGGTTTCTCAGATAGTTTCAGAGATAATGGTGGATTAGATTAGGATTAAATGAGGTTTAGGGTTCATAGGGATGTAGGAGATGCTAGGGTGGTAGGTTGGCTAGGGGTTAGGTGAATACACAAGAATTTTAAATTTACAAGTGGGGTAGTGGGTGGTTGATGCAATAGGCTTAGTGTTTAAGTAGGCTAATTAGTAGGTTAATGGGGTAATTAATTGGTCATATGATTATAGAAAGGTTTATGGGGTGAATGGAATATTGTATAGGAAATAAGATTTTAAATAATTGGTTAAGGTTATGATTATTAGATAAATTAACAGGTTTAATAGGATTATTAAGATAAGCAGATTTAGGTGCATACAATTAGTGTAGAGAGGCTTACAGAGAGAGTCAAGCATTAGTCAATAAATCATGAAAAATGTATTAAAGATATAACAAAACTTAGCCTATCTATTCATGTAGGAATTACAAAAGATAACAAGAAACAATTGAAAGAAAGCAACATCGATTACCTTCCCAAGTGGATTCACCATATAAGTGCGGCTCAAAAGCATGTTCTCCCTTGATCAAGAGTTCTTGTCTTCATCAACAATGGTGGTAGCTCCTCCCATGTCTCAATAATTCTTTGCATAACCTAGGCTCAAAGTAGATGAAATCTCTACTCTAACCTGTCAAATGAAGCTTGCTAATGAAAAACAATGATCAACACAAAGGATTATGGAGACAATTTAGCATTATAACTTTGCACAAATCAAGCTTAAAAATGATGTTCATGACCTCTCTATTTATAAATTTTTGAGATTGATTAGGATCAACCATGACCATCCATCTCAAGATTAAGATGTGTGGCCATGAATTAATATAATTATATAATTAAATCCATAAATATCGCTCATAAATATTTGGGATAAAGGGGTATTTAAGAGGCATGGGAGACCCATAATATTGATATTTTATGTATTTATGGCTTATGGATGTCAACCCATATGATGATGTCATTAGGTGATGTAGTTAATAGAAATTAATTTCGAAAAAGAACTATTCAACAACTATCATGGAAAATCCACTTAAGCTCTCGATTTGGATCAATTAGCCTTAAAAAATGTTAATCAACATTTGTGTAATTATTTGGAAATTGGTCCTCAAATAATCAAAATGGTCAAAAAGTCATATTACTGGATCATAATTTGACTCAGGAAGAATTGGAATGTGATGTTAGATGCATTGGAACTGCATTCCCATTTAGGATTCTACCAACAAAAAATAATAAAGGTATGTAATGTGTATCAAATAATTATAAGAAAAGAGTGATCCAAAGCACAAAAAGGTGAAATCATCATTTTGACTCGAAATGAATTGATCAAAGTTAAGAATCACATAACATACATTGCCCCATTTAGGGATACATTAGCCTAAATAGTCACTTGTAAATGATAAGCTCGAACCATTTAGGTTGTTTTAATGATTTTGACCTAAAATGTGCATTTGAGTTTAATTTGAGTAAGATTGTCAATTTAAACATAAATTGTGTTAGGAATTAGATGTCTACATTTTTGCCCCTGTTTGAGAAGGCGTAGTGAGACATTCAGGTGAAGCAACATCTTTTCAATGAAAATAGTTGTCAATAAGAAATTGGAAATGACTTAGGATGCCCCCTCAAGAGTACATACTAAGATGAAAGGGAAGAATGGACTCTCAAAAAGAGAGAGAAATTGAGAAATTAACCCATGGAATAGATCACATCCAGACAAGCTAATGCTTGCATGCATGATTACCATTACTGATCAAAATATAATTTAGAGTTATAATAGGCCCTAATAGATGGGGGGAATGGGAAACATACAATATATAATATAAAGAAAACACTTTAAACATACCCAATTTGAGAGTACACACTGTGCACTTATGGCATTGATCAATCTTGAGATAGGTTACACACTAAAATATTGCCATCATGGGAATTAGTGTGGAGAGCCTATAATTTAAGGAAAAGAGAATGTGGTCTCCAAAGATAAGATAATAAGACGTACTCCAGGAGAGTAAATATGATCATGATAAAATAGTTTTGCCCTAGTAGGGCAAATTTAGATCATTTGATAAAGAATCAATAATGGTTTTCCCCTGTAAAGCTGATTTGATTTTGAAGTTGTTCAAATTTTGTACCCCAACATGGGCAATTGGCAAGCAAAATATCTCAAGGATATAATCTAAAAAATAGGTTAAAGAGAGTGGATGCAAACATACATGCGATGGTGTAATGGCTTAGAAATCTATATAAAACCCAACTTATGAGAATGCATCAAGTGATGATAGAGATGGAAAGAAGAATGGAGATGGCTGAGCTGACTCTAGATGTATAAGACAAGTGGACACTATCTACATAGTTCCATGGACTCATGTTCCAACATGAACTTTAGGCCAATGTAGTTCACCAAAGTTTGGGAGAGAATGGAATGAGGAATGATAAAAACTGACCAAGAATTGATTAGACTCACAATGTATGTAAAGAGATGCATGTCTAAGCATAGAGTTGAGTGGTAAAATACATGATACCTAGATGTATATTTTCATATTATACACCTAGATTATGCGAAGTGTTCTTGAGAAATGTTCATTGGAGTGATGTTGATGTTAAGACTTTGAAACCTAAGCACAAAGTGCTTGCTATAGTAAAATAAATTAGGCATCATAAGTATGAATAACTTATAATGAAATAATATTCTAATTACCTCGATCCGGTTAAAATGTGAATACCTATAAACAAGGATAAAGGTAAAATAATGACCAAAACCAGAGTTACAACTATTTACATTTAAACAAAACACAAAGACAAATAAAATAAAAAAACATAAATGAACCTAACTTAAAATCAAGAACATCTTAACGATATGAGACCAAGATATAAATAATCAAGATCCATATGGACCATCAAGACATTCTTGAACACAAAAGAGAAAAGAAAAATCAAATAGAAAAACAAGACACCAACAACAATCAAATAAAAATAATAAAAAATGGTCAAAGAACAACTTAATAACATATGATCAAGATATAAATAATCAAGATCCATGTAAATCGTCAAGATATTCTGAAACACAAAAGAGATAAGCAAAAACATACAGAGAAACACAATACCAAGATGAGATAAGAAGTAATAAAAAGAGAAGAAATAAAGAGAGAGGTACAAAAGCACAATAAAACACCATGAAAACACAAATAAACACACACAAACAAAAAACCAAGTTAGTGCAGTTTAAAGACAAATGTTCATGCATGTGCGGTATAGGCATTACTTTCTACCACAACTTAAAAAAGAATAATGACAATAATTGTTCCCTAATTAAAGAGGAACAATGAAATAAGAAATGGGGGAAGAGAAAAAAAGGAAGGGGTTGGCCGAGATGAATCCACATGTACAAGACAAATGGATGCTACCTACATAGTTCCATGGATGCACATTCCAACATGAACTTTAGGCTAAATGTAGTTCTCTTAGGAAATGGGATATAAGAAAAATGATGATCAGACTAGCATGATTGATGTTTATAGAAGAAATGATAGATATGAAAAACAAATGAAAATGGTCTTGCAAATAACAAACTGATGGGATGAGAAAGAATGATCTTGAAAAATGGAAAGTGTATGGGATAAGATGAATAGGTGTTTCTTAACTTGCAAAATGGCAAAAGCATATCATGGTGGGATGAGAATGTACAAATGTACATAAGTATGAGATAATATTTTTGTTCTTTTTTGGATCATGTTTTGATATTTTTGGTATTTATAAAGTATTTCCAATGTTTTTGGGATAAAATATGCACAAGGTGGGACCATCTAGTCAAGGAGATGCACGTCCAAGAGTAGAGGTTATAATAAACTATTTAAACCAACTGCAATGAACCATGCTCACAAATTAGTGAGATTAAGGATCTTGATAAAGAAACAAATGCCTATAAAGAGTAGCAAATGTGCAACATGTAGTAACTTTGAATAATTATCTATGTTCACTTATCTACAATAGTATGGCAAAGGTCCTAAACTAAGAAGATTTTCTTGTTCACTTGCCTGTAGAAAAAGCTAAAAGATTCTATCTTGGTTGAACTTCTTTGTAGAACTGGTGATAAATTAGGTCATAATGTTCATGAGACATAATCAGGATCATAATTGGTTGAGGGATATGAAGTGTTCAAGCTTACAATATGTTGAAGACATAACAAAGAATATGGTTCTTAAGGAGAATGATTTAGGATAGGATGAAATGTGTTCAGAGTGCCAATGATTCCAAAGCCTTCATTATCCAGAGTCATGAAGAGTGGATCAAGGTAGTATAAAATCTATTTAGGGTAGGATAAAATGGTGGGATAAAATTACTTCAGCACAAGTTGCCCCCAAGTCAGGGGTCTTATAGACAATGGTCCAAATCTATTCATGCATAAAACCTCTTAAGGTGTATGATGTTCATGGGCTATGAAAGTTTTTCACTATTAGGTTTAGCCAATCGATATGACCTTGATCCATAATTCACCATGACAACATTTGGTTCCAACTAATTAAGATAAAACTTACCTTTATTTTTGCATTTTACATTCATGTTCTTTTGGTTATATTTGAATACCAAGTCACCAATCTCAAACTCTCAAGGGAGAATGCACTTATTGTAGCTTCTCTGCAATCTGTTCTGATAGGCCTATAAGTTTTCTAGGGTAACCAAATGTTTACTATTAAAAAGTTTTAGTTCTTGTCGCCATGAGCCTCTATAGTCTTCATCATCTTCAATGTGCTGTAGTGATATTCATAATGATGTCTCTCAATCTCGATTGAGATAATAGATTCAGTGAGAAAAATAAGGGTGTACGAAGTGGCTCTAGTTAGGGTTCAATGATTGGTTCTATAATCCCAAAGGGAAGGAAAGAGTTGTAAGTTATAATTATGGCCAACATCATTGACAATCTTCTTTAAGATGGATACAATGGTTTTATTTGATGCGTCAAGTTATCCATTTCCTTTTGGGTTGTATGGAGTTGATTTCTTATGCTTGATCTTGAATTTTGTACAAAGAAATTTCACATCTTGGTTCAAAAAGGATCTACCATTATCAAATATAATACGAGCTAGGATGCCATATCGATAGATGATATGGTAATGAATGAATTTCTCTATCTACTTCCCAATAACATAAGTGAGAGGAATGGCCTCAATCCACTTGGTAAAGTACTTGGTTGTAGTCAAAATGTGCTTATGGACATATGAAGATGTTGGGTTAATTTTCTTGATGAGATCGAGACCCCACATTGAGAATGGCCATGGTGTTGTGATTCGCTGTAGTGGTAGAGAAGGTGTGTGTATCAAGTTTCCATACTGCTAACAAGGAACACACATCTTCACATATTTACAAGCATTGCTCTCCATTTTGGGCCAATAGTAGCTTATTTTGAGGAGCTTCTTTGCTAAGACTACACCATTGATGTGGGCCCCACATATTCCTTCATGAACTTCCTTTAGTGCTAGCTTGGATTCTCCCAAAGATAAGTAATGAAGAAGAATTCCATCATAGTCTTTACGATAAAGAATTTTTCCAAGGAGAGTATAATGTGTTAAGTGATGAAAGAATAGTTTTTTTTAGTTGTAGGAAAGGTTGGTAGGGAAGAGATGACTATGGAAATAGTTATTAAAATCTTGGTACCAAGGTAGTTCAGGTGGGGGATTAGGACCAATAATGGTGAATACCCTCTCTGAATCTATTATAATATGTGCAAGCTGAAGAAGATTTTTAATCAAGAACTAATACTCTTTAACACTACCATCCATTTGAATCATGGAACTAATCATCACCATTGTGTCAGTGGATATGTTGTTTACTCTTGAAACTTGTTCAAATTGTAGAGATTTAGAATGTGTTTTGGGGTTATCAATAATTTAATTGTAAGGAACAAGCTTGTCATCTCTTGTTTGATACTGATTAGTGGTCTGATTGATGATTAACTATGAATCTTCATAGACCTTTAAGCTTTGAATATCCCACTATATAACAAGGTGAAGCCCTATAATCAATTCCTGATACCAGCCATATAGTTTGTATAATGAAATTGTATATGGAATGCTTTATGAATCAAATACCCCTATGGTGTGATCAAAAATATGCTAGATCCAAATCTATAGGATGTAAAGGATACATCAAAATAGAGCATCCACTATTTACGTTCCTATAGTGCTTATTCTATCATCATGATAAAATCATCTGAAAAGTCAAACTTGATAGGTTGAGTATCCTCAATAGGAGCTTCTACAAGTTGGTCAGTAATTACTTGCCCTTTGATTTCCATTTGATTTTGGTATTCAATATCAAAATCACTTAGTAGCATAACACATTTATCCATGCATCCTTGAAGAACTAATTTAGATAAGAGGAACTTGAGAGGGTCCACCTTGTTGATGATAATAGTTTCATTATTTAGCATATAATTTCATAATTTTTGAGTGAACACTGTTAGGTTGTGGAGCTAAAAGTTTCACTGATGCAAATAGGGGAGGAGGTTACAGAGAGTTTGCTGTTGTCATAGTCGCTGGTGTCAGTCAGACCAATCGACGTCGACAGGGTACAGACAGGAAGCAACCGATGTCGGTCAGGGATCGGCCAACGTCGGTCACCTCTAGGTAGATAGGGACCGATGTTGGTCACCTATGTGGTTTGAGCTGTGAGTGTTATGGGTAGTTAGTTAATGAACCAAGTGTTTGCATGTCAAGAGCCAAATTTAGACTAGAAGCTGCGGATCTAATTATTGTAATTAGATGTCTAATTATTGTTTGCATGAGATCTATTTAAGAGACTCATTGGTTGTATTGTAAAGTGTTCTAGTTTGAGTTGAGCAAAGTTAGATCCTTCTGTGGAGCAAGGGTGTT
Source organism: Torreya grandis (assembly GCA_037957365.1). NCBI lineage: Eukaryota > Viridiplantae > Streptophyta > Pinopsida > Cupressales > Taxaceae > Torreya > Torreya grandis. The sequence goes on from JARHVA010000272.1 coordinate 266,914, forward strand.
CCTCCTAGTTCCACAATAGTACCAAGGTGGGTGCTAGTTTTAGAGAATCAACAAGATTCTTCAAGGGTGTATGATCTTGGTTAGTAGGTGTGCATGGCTTCTTTAGGAGATCTACATGGTAAGTAAGATCATTGATCTGTAGGTGTATGTGTGTGCATGATATAGGTTTGCAGGTGTGTAGAACCAAATTTGTTTACAGGTGTGCAAGATCAGGGAGGACAACAACACAATAGGGAGTAGAATCAGGCAGGATCTACTTGGAGTACAGTGTGTACTCAGAAAGAGAGCAAAGAGGAAGGCAAGGAAGATCCTTCCATAAGTGAGATCATTTGGGTTGTAGGTTGTTGTAATTTAGGGGAGATCTAATTAAAGTATGATTGTGTACTTGTGGAGTGCGTGGAGCACTTGTGGTGTGCGTGGAGCACTGGAGTATTGGTAGTAGTGGATACTGACTGGTTGGAGGTGAACACCAACTCTGTGTTTGGGTTGTGTGTTGGGACCGTAAGAGAGAGAGCTTTGAGGGAAGATTTACTATTTATGCCCTAGAGGTGTGTAAGGAAGAAGAACTATGGAAATCTTCTTTGTTGTATTTCCTTCTAGAAGAGTTTTAATACAAGTTGTGTATTGTCTCTCATATTTTTTGTTATTTTAGAATTCTAGTTACTTGTGTATTCTGGTTAATTTCTGCATATTAAGTTGCTTGGTAATCAATTATGTGCTTCTGTTATTTCCCAACAAGTGGTATCAGAGCTAATGTTGTAGGGAGTAGGTTTTGTGTTTGGTTACAGGTCACTCTCAGGAGTTTCTGATTGAGTGGGAGTAAAGCAATGGCAGAAGAAAGTAAGCTAAGAATGGAGGAATTGAAAAGCATAGATGGTCACTTATGGTCATATGGAAAGAAAGAGCAGGTAAAGAAAGATTGTTGGTTTGTGGAAGATCAACATGAAGGAACTGAAGAAGTAGATGTTGCAGGTGATGTGGCACAGGATGCTCTGGTATGTTTCTTGGATAAAGTAGAATCTTGTTTTATAGATTTTGTTGCCTCTTTCCATGCAGTTTGAAATAGAGTATCTTTTCATGGTAAGGTCTTTGGAGGCTTTGGAAAGATTTATTTAGGGGCTGGTGTGCCTTGCTAAAGAATTGGCAAAGGGGAAGTGAAGCTGAAATTGTAGGCGGCCAACACAGGGGTGTTGAAGGAGGTCATGCAGGTCCCAGGCTTGGAGATGTGGCTAATTTCTTTAGGGAAGTTGGGTGATGAGAGATGCACAAGAACTCTCACAACGGATGCACTTGAATTAGCTGGTGGTAAGAAAGTAGGTACTCTTTATCTAATTGCTTATATTACTGATTCTTCTTCTATTGTGGAGACGTGGATTTGTAGGCTTGGTCACATGAGCAAGAAGGAGATGCATGTTCTTAAGCAGAAGACTGATATATTTGACAGGCTTAAGTAATGGAAAGCCTTGGTGTTTATGGAGGAGATGGCGGACAGAGACCAGTGGATGGGGCTAGATACTTTTGAGCAGGGTAGTTTGGACATGGGTTTTGATTCAAAGGAGCTCGCAGGTAAAAAGTCATCACTCATAGGCAAACACAGGTACCAATGTCGGTCAGGGAGAACCAACGTCGAATAGATAGGTGCTAATGTCGATCATGTGCAGACCGAAGCCGGTGATGTTGGGCAAGGTAAGACCGATGTCGGTCAGGAGGACCGACGTCGGCAATAGTTAAGACCGACATCGGTTAGGAGGATCGACGTCAGCCACATGGACACCGACATTGACAGAGTTGGTAGTCAGGACAGGTGCATGGGAACTGACGTCAGTCGGATGTAGATTGTGTAGTGACCAAGGTCGGTCACTGTAACAGATTTTGGGCAGACATCAAGCTATCAAGGAGTCTCAAATGCCCATATGGAGGACTGAAGGTGGTAAGTAAGCCTCAAATTCATTGTTCCTCTTTTTTATACTAGTTGCTAACAATAGAGCAAGAAGGATCTAGGAAATAGTGGGAACATGGTAGGAATATGATGCAGAACCAAATTGGAGATTTGATAGGGTTACTATCCGATATGAAAAGCACAGAGATGAATTGATTCCTTAGTTGAAGAATAGAATGAACGGACATGTGAGACGGAAGGCTAGGTCATATGGTCTTGAGGTAGCTACAGGATAGTGGTACAGTGTTGATAGGTGGTACCAAATGGATGACAAAGTAGGGCTTTAGTCAATGTCAGTAGAACCATTGTATTTGTCTTACCAAGTGGATGATGGTCACAACATTATCTTGTTGCTGTATGTGGAGGATGAGCTTGGTGCAGGTTTAGACATACAGGGCTTTGCTGAGCTAAGGGTAAGGTTAGTTTAGTGGCATGTCATGAGGAATTTGGAGCAGTGAAATTCTTTGGCATGGGAGACATGGAAGATCACAGGTTGATTTTGTCTCCAGTGGGAGCTGATGTGAATCAGGTGTTGGTGAGGTTCAGGATGCAGAGCTAGAGCACACTAAGGGCTGGACAGTTCAGTGTCCAAAATCACATGAGGTCTGGTATAGACTTGAGTTTTCCCAAGTAGTGGGAGCTGTCAGAGAGTTAGGAGCCAATTCGGGGAAGTGGGTCCTTAGGTATTTGAGAGGGACTAGCAGCAGAGATTCATGCTAAGCAGGGTCAGGACTTCACTACATGGGTTTGTAGGTTTGGATGTGGTAGGGTACTCGGATGATAGGAGGTGCACCACAGGTTGTGTGGTGGGTGGTCTTCAGGGTTGAGCTTGAAGAGGGATACAAGTCAGGAAATAGATTAGACGGGGTACAGGTATAGGTACAGTGCAACTGTTTATCTCCAAGTGGGAGATTGTTAGGTTGTGGAGCTAAAAGCTTCATTGATGAAAATAGGGGAGGAGGTTGTAGAGAGTTTTCTATTGTCATAGTCACCAGTGTCAGTCAGGCTAACCGACGTCAGTAAGGTATAGACAGGAATCAACTGACATCGGTCAGGGATTGACCGGCGTCGATCACCTCTAGGCAGATAGGGACTGACGTCGGTCACCTGTGTGGTTCAAGCTTTGAATGTTACAGGCAATTACTTAACGAACCAAGTGTTTGCATGTCAAGAGCCAAATTTAGACTAAAAGTTGTGGATCTAATTATTGTTTGCATGAGATCTATTTAAGAGACTCATTGGTTGTATTATAAAGTGTTCTAGTTTGAGTTGAGCAAAGTTAGCTCCTTCTGTGTGTGAGGTGAGCAAGGGTGTTCCTCCTAGTTCCACAGCAGTACCAAGGTGGGTGCTAGTTTTGGAGAATCAACATGATTCTTCAGGGGTGTATTATCTTGGTCAGTAGGTGTGCATGGCTTCTTTAGGAGATATAAATGGTAAGTAAGATCATTGATTTGCAGGTGTATGTGTGTGCATGATCCAGGTTTGGAGGTGTGCAAAACCAAATTGATTTGCAGGTGTGCAAGATTAGGGAAGACAACAACACAATAGGGAACAAGATCAGGCAGGATCTACTTGGAGTACAGTGTGTACTCAGAAAGAGAGCAAAGAGGAAGGCAAGGAAGATCCTTCCATAAGTGAGATCATTTGGGTTGCAGGTTGTTGCAATTCAGGGGAGATCTACTTGAAGTACAGTTGTGTACTTGTGGAGTGCGTGGAGCACTTGTGGTGTGCGTGGAGCACTGGAGTACTGGCAGTAGTGGATACTGACTGGTTGGAGGTGAACACCAACTCTGTGTTTGAGTTGTGTGTTGGGACCGTAAGAGAGAGATCTTTGAGGGAAGATTTACTGTTTATGCCCTAGAGGTGTGGGAGACCTAGAGGTGTGTAAGGAAGAAAAACTGTGGCGATCTTCTTTGTTGTATTTCCTTCTGGAAGAGTTTTAATACAAGTTGTGTATTGTCTCTCATATTCTGTGTTATTTTTGAATTCTAGTTACTTGTGTATTCTGGTTAATTTTTGCATATTAAGTTGCTTGGTAATCAATTGTGTGCTTCCGTTATTTCCCAAAAAACACCATAGCTAAACATGCCTTCTTAATAGGTGTATAATTATGTTCATAAGCCACTAATGTGTGACTTAAATAATAAATAGTGTGTTCCTTACCATGATCATCATGTTGGGCTAAAAGTGCCCCTAGTGCATGTTTTATGGCTTATATATAAAGAAGCAATGGCTTTCCCTATGTTGGCAATCTTAAGACTGGTGGATTGACCAAGTACATCTTAAGATTTCTAAATGCTATCTAACAATCTTCATCCCATTGATATGTTACCCCTTTCTTCAAAAGATGAGTAAATGGGTGGCACTTATCTACCAATTGAGTAATGAACCTGTGTATAGATTGGATGTTTCATTGCTTCATAACTATTTAAGATTGTTTGGTGGAGGCATTCCCACAATAGTTTTGACCTTTGTAGGGTTGACTTTGATCCCTTGCTATGATACAATGAACCCTAGAAATTTATATGATGTGACTCTAAAGACACATTTCTTAGGATTCAAGCGGATTTTATATTAGCCTCCCAAATATTGTTTTTAAAACATCAGGATGTCTAGCTCTTATTTGTGATTTTGATAGTATATCATTAGCATAGTCCTCTATAATGTCATGCATCATGTCATGGAAGATGATAGTCATTGCACATTGATATGTTGCTCTAGTGTTCTTCAAGCCAAATGACATGACTTGGTAACAGAATGTACCCCACAAAGTGGTGAATGTAGTCTTGTGCTGGTCTTTAGGGGTTATCTTGATCTGATTGTAACTAGAAAATCCATCCATTAAGGACAACATCTCATACCCAATAGTTGAGTCAATAATCATGTCAATGTTGGGTAGAGGAAAATCATCTTTGGGGCATGCTTTGTTGATATCTTGAAAATAATTACAAAGACATATACTTGAGGTCTTTTTACTCATTAGGACTATGTTGGAAACCCATTCAAAGTAATCTAGTGGTCTAATAAAATTTGCTCCTAACAACTTTTCTAGTTTGGCCTTAACAAATAGGGTAATGCATGGATGCATCTTTCTTAATTTTTGCTTGACTGGTTTGGCATCAGGATGGAAAACAAAGTGATGCAAAACCAAATTAGGGTCCAATCCTATCATTTTGGAGTATGCCCATGCAAAGATGTCTATATAATCCTTAAGAATGGATATAATTTGTTCACGTTCTACTTCAGTAAAGGAAGCTCCAAGATAAACAATTTTGGGATCCTCATAGGTTCCCAAATTCACTTTTATCTTGTTGTCCACAAGGACTGTGGATCCATATTTTAGAATTATAGGTAAGGTATGATCATGATTATCTTATTCTACCACATCTTCTTGTTGTTCCTCCCAAAGATCTAGATAGTATGAAGAATCAAAATTTGTCATCTCAGGTAAAGGCCAAGTAGCAAAAACCTCTAAAATCTCAAGAGCAAGATGCTCAAACATTTGTTATTATTTTGAATAGATGCTTTTACTAGCTATGGAATTTAGACTAGATGAACCTTATGTGTCTTGAGGGGATGAGAAAAATTTACCACCTAGGAGTGCTTGAAATAGGTTTTCACTTGAAGGCTTGTCTTTTTCTTTACTTTTTCCCTAATCGATGAGTGCCTCAAAGAGGTTTTCACCTAAAGATATCGATGTTTGTTATTTATTATGACCAAGAAAGTTTACCCAATTTCTAAATTAGGTAGAAGTATCCAATGAAAAATCAAATCCCTATTTGTGATCACCAATGGGCAATCCATCTCATAGGCCCATGTATTCTGTAATTGATTCTTCATTTTAAAACTCATTGAGGCATATCACCAAATTTTATTAGTCCTAATCTATAATTTTAGGATGGCAAAGACATAGGGAAAAATGAGGGTTTGCTTCAAGATGGGAAGCTCCAATGGTAAAGATATAATGTCCTACTTCAGGAAGGGAAACACCACTAGGACGAGTTCTTACTCAAGGATGGGAAACTCCAATAAGTGTTATGGTTAATATGGCATTTGAATCAAATAAATCTAAGTTAGTAAGCTCATCAAAAAGACTATAATGGGATGTTGTGTCAATGCTAGGAGTCTCATCTTTAATCAATTCAGAAGAGTCACTATCGAAAGTCATGAGGTCACCCTCTGGTGGTATAAATCTGAGACCATGATTCCAATTGACAACTCAAGCTATTAAGGGCTCCAAGATTCCTTTCACTTGTGGGCCAAGGCTTTCCTTGTATATTCTAGATGATCCATTATCTAGTCAGGGATAGGATACTTTGGATTATGAAAGAAATCAACAAGGCCTTCAGAATATAACCAATCTCCCTTGATAAAAGCCTCTCAATCTTTCTTTGGCATGATTATAGGTATAAAAACCACATGTGGTTTTTGTTGTTTCTTATTTGGATGCCAAATCTTCTTGGGTCTGTTAGGAGTCTAGGAAGGCTTAGGATTACCAAATGATTTAGGGGATTTACGCAAATTTTCAACATGTAGGACGTCCTTCACATCCTACAAGGAAATACCCTTGTATTTAATAACTTACTTTGTAAGAGCTATAGGAAATAGATCGACTGAAGTAGAAGCTAGACCACCAGGGTCGATATAATTAGATGGAGATGGATGGTAAATGATGGATTTGTTTTTATTTTCAATTAATTCAAAACCTGGGTAATCTTTATAATTATGAAACTCATCTTAAAGATGATTGCAATATTGATATGGCTACTAATTAGTGGGAATAATAACCTTGATCCTATTGTGGGGAAACTTAAGGCACTAGTGAAGAGTGGATGACACTATTTGTACTTCATGGATCTAAGGATAACCAAGAAATATGTTATAATGAAGTTTATATCCATAATATGTAATAATGTGTGATGATAAATAAACCCAACCATGACTGGAAACCAAATTATACCTGAAGACTCCCTCTTGGTGTTATTGTAAGCCTTGATTGTAATAGTTTTTGGTTGAATGTATTTATCCATGTAGCCCAATCACCATATCAATTTGAGAGATATGATGTTTAAACCTGAACCATTATCTATAAGAACCCATTTGATCTTATGATATATAATGATTATCTCAATGTACAGTGGGTTATTGTGGTTTGGGCCAAGACTGGACATGTCTTTTTGGTCAAATGTGATTTACTAAAATAAAGACAAATGTCCAACTAGGTTCTAGAAATGATCAGGGTTAATATCATTAGGCACAATATATTATTTCAAAAGGTTGTTCATAATAGTGCTATGGAACTAGATGTTCACAAGAGTTCTAATATGGAAATTTGTGCAGGGGTTTTGTTCAATTGGTCCACTAAACTGTAAGGCTTTTTGATTATGGATTGAGTTAGTTTAGTCTTTGTTGGCATAGTATTTAGCTTTGGAGCCATCAAAACAATGTTCTCATTGGGTTTCATGGAAGAAGTGGGTGAAGGGCCTTAGATGGTGATTCATGGGCATCTAGTTATGATTGCAAAACCTAGAGGTGGAAAGGAGTCATTATAATTATAAGAGGAAGGAAAAGGGCCTTGGATGTTGACTCACGAGCATCTAGCTATATTACTATAGTTTTGAGTTAATGAGGAGATTTTACAATTAAAATAAGAGTATTGTTTTTCATGACTAGTATCCTATACAAATAGAGTTGTAACATGATTATATGTATTTGACGTGGTATTACTAGGGGAAGAGGGTGTTGGCCCTATAATGATGGGTCCTGTGCTATGAGGAACATGAGATTATCCACATGGTTTCTTAGTAACAATGATGATGTGGGTAGAATATATGTGCCCCACAATATTATTATAGTCGTATGGAATGTTTTTATAAGCCACATTGTTAGTATGGGCATTATGATCTTGATTATGCTCATTATAATTTTGACCCTAATTTTGGTTCTAATTCTACCTCTGTCCTTGATTCTGACCTTGGTTTTGATTATTTTTTGGTGGTAGTGGATTATGTCAAAGAAAGGGGTCTTTGTAGATCCCCATATCCTAATTTGTTTCCTAATTAGGGACCAACTTAATCTCCAGTTCACCACTTTTAATAAAGTCTTCACTAATGTGTTATAATTGGATGCAACAATATGCACTGCAACCAACAACACAATGGAAGTTACACCGTTTATTTTATTTGTATCAATCTAGTTTTGGTTGATCTTGAGGAAATGGCCTTGGTATTAGCCATACAATCAAATTAGTAGTGATGAACTTTTGTAACATTATTTCAACTAGTTCTCCTAGCTTGCTAAAGACTTTGAAATTGTTATGAAATGTCCTTCATGGAGGCTATCTCTGAAAAGTAGGTGGTGGATTTGGGGGAGTTAACTATACATTTGGGGGAGGCATAACCTACAACATTTGTATATGCTTTGTTTTAGTCACCCCATTTCCAACCATGTTCTTATTTTTTTAAAGCCCTTAGGCTTATCTTGTGCAATCATTTGAACTAGTGATTGAGTTTGATTAGATGTCTGATCCTATGCAAAAATCTTGACAAGGCCTTTAGCAATAAGAGCCTTCTCAATATGCACTCCTTTGTCAACAATTTTTTAAATGATTTAGCACAAGCTAACCATAGATTATGCATAAATTTAGGATATAAGTTCGATGTAAATATATCAACCAACTATTTTTTTGGTAAGTTATGTTGAAAGTAGCCTACTAATGCTCTCCACCTTTGTAAATATGTGGCAAGACTTTCACCATCATGCTATTTGGCTTTACACAAGTCAACAATGGTCAATTCATGTTCTATGTTATATGAGAAATGGTTAATGAAATTTTATGATAAGTCATTCCAATCCACAACTGATACCTTGGGTAGTTTAAGTAGTCAATGTAAATCCTATCTTGCTAAACTTCTCAAAAATAGTTGAAGTACTTATGACTATAAGCAACCTCTTGACATAAGACAAAGAATCCCTATATGTGCTCATGTAGATCTTCCTTTCCTTTGTACTTGTCAAATTTGGGTTCCTCAAAATGAGGTGGAAAGGGGTTTTGGAGAATAGATAAATCAAATTGATATAGACATATCTCATTGAATTTGTACTTTTTAACTCTATTATTCATCTCCAATCTCTAAATAGTTTCTTTCATAGAATTCCACTATTGCATGTTTGGTGTATTTATGGATTGGATAAGATGCTATTAGAGTGGATGTACCCCTAGTTTTATTGATATTAGGGTGATATGTGCCCCTAATTTTGTTACTATTGGGGTGGAATGTGCCCCTAGTTTTATTACAGTTGGGGTAGAATGTGCCCCTGATTTTGTTGCTATTGGGGTGGAATGTGCCCTTGATTTTATTGCTATTAGGGTGGAATGTGCCCCTGGTTTTGTGTGGATCTATAGGGAATGTATACTTTTCAATTTATGTCTTGGTTTTGATTCATTCCTTGAGTTGAGAAAATAGGTCGTTGATTCTTAGATTGTAAAACATTCCTTGAACCCAGTTGTTTAGTACCTTGTTGATTTTGGGAAGTTCTATGTTTATTTACCAATTTTTGTGTTGGTTGGAATGAACTAGCCAAACTATCTTGAGGGATTTCCTCAACTCAAATTGAATGTTTGGGTCTTTGATTTTACAAAATGACAAGAGGTTCTTAATGATTGAAGAATGTACGCTCTGTGTCAAATGGAACATTTTGTAAGATATTTTATGAATTTGACTATTCATTTAGGTTACGTTGATCCACTATGGTTATGTGCTCATCAAATGTTTGTTACATAATTTTGACCACATTTCCCTATTATTTTGAAGCATCATTGTGAATTTAAGTGGAAACTAATGAGTTAGTTAAGTTTGTGACAAATTGACCTGCATATCGTTGACTTATTATCTTGATCTTAGCTAGAAGATCCAAAGTTGTGGGTTTTGAATTTGTTTGTATTTATTTTCCTTTTTTAGAAGAAGAAGGTATGTATATTTATGAAAAATGTTTCTCTTTCCATAATTTTTCTCCTTCTCTAACTAAGGTATGCAATTATTTTTAAAGAAGTTATGAAGGTAGTCTAACACCTAAATATATCAACCTAAGAAGTGCTTCATCTTGATCTTCTTGGGGTTTATATTCATTGTAATCATTTTTAGATCCTATTATTGTGGGTATGTCATAAAAAAAATGGGGTTACCTTGACCATCATAAAATTACTCATCCTCATAGCTAAGGCCATAAAAGGCTCCACTACGAGTGAACCTTTGAGTCATGTCTAAAAAGAGTTCTCTACGTTTGACTAGATTTGGATCAATGTTTTGAAAATGTTCAAAATAAGGTATGCTTAATTCTCTTCAAAAAAATGACTAAGTCACCAAAGATAATATAAAGGAGGGTGGTTTGGAACCACACATAATTAGAATATTTGGTTCATGAATTTACTCAACTTTTGGTAAGGTTGAAATCATATAGATTGGAAGAGGGTAAGGTAACTCAAAAATCCAAGGTGAAAACTAGTACACCAAAGCCTAGATTTTTGTGATACACCTATACCATAAAATATAGTTTCAACTTTGACATATTGAACCTAGAAAATTAAAGCAAAGATCTCTAGATTACGAAGAAGATAATACAAACTAAGCAACTCAAGATGTAAAAACACACATAAATCACTAAGTACAAAGCTAGAACCAAATGGGTAGCACAACATCACCACATGGTTCTATTAGGATAGAATATGTTCTAAGACTCAAATCATGAATGATATGCAAGATGACATGATTCCACCAAGATGGCAATGCAGTTTTGAGTCTAATAAATGGCCCTCAATCCAAATGGAAAATTGAACCCAAGTTAGAACAAGTTTAGTGTGTAAATGGCAAACCCATTTTAACATACCAAACCTTAAAACTTAGTAAGGTTAAATTTTTAATTTAAATTATAGATGAGGGATTTAAAAAAATTGGGTAAATGATCTAGACTCAAATGGGCAACATAACTGTGCTAAAGTGTGTGATATGACAGAGTTTTTGATAACAATTTTGAACAAGGAAAAGATAAATTTTCCAATTGGATAGTGCAACGCTTCCCTTACTCAAAAATATTGAGGATTATGTGTTTTGTTTAAGTTCATTGAGTTAAAAAGTAGTTTTAGACACAAATTAAGACTAAGTAAGATAATGACAAAAAAAATAATAGTCTTAAGTCTAAATTGACAAAGTTGTATGATATTGTTAGAGTCTGTCTATATACATCATTTGAGAGGATTTTTAAGTGTTCATCTAAAAGTAAATGTGCATTATATAGTAGGGTTTTTACACCCCCCTTCTCTCAAATGATAATATGGTGACATAGACCTTGAGGTGCACCTTACACCAATAATACTTCCATGGCAAGTGGGGATTTATCTAAAAACTACAAGTTTTTAAATGTTTCTATATGGATCAATTTAATAATAGATTTTATGCCAAATGATGAAAAATAAGTGTAATTTAATTAGGTTTCCATGACACTTGGCTTGTTGTAAAAATGTCTTGACTTTTTTTCAACCACTACATTCATCGCTTGCTCAGTGTAGTGTGATGTCCAAAGTGCAGATACGTCCCATGTTCAACTCCAACACTAGAAGGTGGTTTAACTAATCAAACCTCTGATCCTAGTGGGAGTGGTTGAATTTAGTGTTGGGAGATGAAATTCCACATCAAATCTTCCCTATATAACTTGTGGAAGGTAATGAATTCCCCCTCGCAAGCCAAGATGCAATAAAATAAAAGACATTATAGAAAGACTTTAGGGTCATCTCAAGATCACCCAATACTATTGTGAGTTTTTGGGGAGTGATTTAAATGACATTATTTATATGCCTTGGAATAGGCATGTTTTCAATAAGGATGACGCTTTTTCCTCCAAAAGTTACCTAATGGGGACGGATGAAAGAGCATACAAACAAAATCCCTCTTTTTGCCAATCAAATTCTAAGTTTAAACAAAAAATGAAGAGAAAATTTGATAAGTGAGTTCAATTTTAAGCACCAAATTAAAGATTAGGTGGTGTTATTTTGACCCTTTGGTCTTAATTTGTAAATTTGAAAGCATATTTTTTTGAAACATTTACCTAAGAATCTAAATTTTCCATTAAACACCAAAACAAATTTCCTAGTCCATTTTAAACTTTCAAAGAAGGTCTAAAAAGCATATATTAAATTTTTTTAACCTTGATCCTACAGTGAAAATTTTTGTATGTCCTTTAGCTTTGAAGCTAATTTGCAAATGAGTGAAGTAACTTCTCAAAACAAGCTCTCTATTTCAAAATCACTATTACATAGTCAATATCATTGTTTCCCTACAAAATCACAATTACAAGAAAACAATATCATTGTTATGGGTTAGATCATAAAAAAAAACAAAATATCACTATTTCCCCCAAAAAATCACTATTACCAAACAAAAAACATAGAAAACACAAAATTGCTATTCTATTGACAAAATCATTGTTATCAAATATGAAATCACTGCATGGGGTGAATAATATTGCTATTTTTGTGAAATCACTGCTCAGGTGAATGAAATCACTATTTTGGTAAATGATATAACTATTTTGGTGAATTGTATCACTGCTTAGGGCTATTAAATTATTGTTCAATAAACAATGATTTTGTTACAAAATTGCCACTATGACAACATCGATATTGTAACAGAGCAAAATTGATGTTATCAAGAATAAAAATGTAATTATAAAAAAATGGAATTTTAACTTAAAATTTCACTCTTTTAACTCCTTCACTCTAATATTCTACATAAAATTGGTTATTAGGTTGCTTGAAAGAGCTTTTTGACCAAATTCATGGGATGTGGTCCCATCAGGCATGCCAAAAGGTAGAGAGGATTACAAAGAGAGTTAGTCAAACATTAGTCAATAAATCATGAAAAATGTATTAAAGACATAATAAAACATAGCCTATCTATTCATGTAGGAATTATAAAATATAATAAGAAATAATTGAAATAAATCAACACCGATTACCTTCCAAAGTGGATTCACCATACAAGTGCAACTCAAAAGCATGTTCGAGTTCTATTCTTCATTAACAATGGTGGTAGCTCCTCCAATGTCTCAATAATTCTTTTCATAATATAGGCTCAAAGTAGATAAAATATCTACTCTAACCTATCAAAGGAAGGTTACTAATGAAAAAAATGATCAACACAAAGGATTTTCGAGATAATTTAGCATTATAACTTTGCATAAATCAAGCTTAAAAATGATGTTCATGGCCTCTCTATTTATAGATTTTTGAGATTGATCAGGATCAACCATGATCATCCATCTCAAGATAGAGATGTGTGGCCATGAATTAATATGATTATATAATTAAATCCATAAATACCCCTCATAAATATTTGGGATAGAGGGGAATTTAAGAGACATGGAGGGTCTTAATGAGGCATGGGAAACCCATAATCTTGATATTTTATGCCTTTGTGGCTCATAGATGCCACCCCATATGATGATGTTATTAGGTGATGTAATTAATATAAATCAAATTTTAAAAATAAATATTCAACAACTCTAATGGAAAATCAACTTAATCTCTTGATTTGGATCAATTAGCCTTAAACAAGGTTAATCAACATTTGTGTAACTATTTAGAAATTGCCCCTTAATTAATCAAATTGGTCAAAAAGTCATATTACTGGGTTATAATTTGACTTGGAAAGAATTGGAAGGTGATGTTAGATACATTGGAATTGTATTCCCATTCAGGATATTGCCAACACTAAATAACAAAGGTATGTGACATGTACCAATTAATTAGAATAAAAACGTGATCTAAAGCACAAAAAGGCAAAATAGTCATTTTGAATTGAAATGAATTGATCAAAGTTAGGCATCACATAAAATGCATTGCCCCATTTAAGGATACATTAGGCTAAATTATCACTTGTAAATGACAAGCTTGAACTATTTAGGGTGTTTTAATGATTTTGACCTAAAATGTGCATTTGAGTGCAATTCAAGTAAGATTGACAATTTGAACACAAATGGTGTTAGGAATTGGATGTCTATAGTTAGAATTCAAGAAACTCTATGGATGGCATAACTCTGCTCATATGAAGTTAAATTTGGCACCCATCAGAGTCACCCTATCATTCCATTATGATTGGATTAAATTTGATAGGTAAATTCATGTCATCCCATCACTTTGAGTCCTACGATGCTGCCACATGTAGGATTGACACTTTGTTTCAAATGTATTAAATTTGATGGAAAAATACACATCATCTCATGGCACTAAAGCCTTATGACATTACCATGTGGGTGATGAATATTTTTTTAATGATAGGAGATTAAATTTGACATCTGTAAAACCATCATCCATGAAAATTGAAAAGTGATCTCGAGCCACAATGCCCCATGATCATGCCACATGGATGGTGATGATGTTATATGAACGCTACACTAAATTTGACCCCTATTAATCCATCACTTTGTCATTAATTCATGAATTTCATAACATGAAGAGGATGATAATAAAGATTACATTTTACTTTTATTTTAGTAGACTACATAATAATAACTAAGGTACATGTAGAAGACATTTGAATATAATTTGATCACACAATGACCTTTCAAGATCAAATATAAATTTAATTTGCAATGTAAATATCACAAGACATCAATATAATTTATAGGTAGTTTTATTTCACAATGAAAACTAAAATTAAACATAGAATGCATAATAAGGGAATTAAAAAGTAATTAACAATAATTCAAAATGATTTTTAATTGTAATGGATAATAACCACTAAAATTAGAGTGTATTGTAGGAATATAATGTCACTTTGCATGATTCACAATGATCTTGAGTAATCTTAGATAAAGAGGTGACCATTAATTTCATATTATAGGTAGTAAAATATTTAGGGGATAAAATTATAAATTCTATATGTTTGACTATAATCACATAATGTGTAAAATTTAGACAAGGGACAAGTCTAAGTGGCCTCAAAATGAAGATTTTTTTCTTAGATATCTTTTAAATTGAATTTACTATTTACCATTTGCTATTTCCCCTACTACATGCTTCATTCCTCTTCAAATTCCACATGTGTTTACTTTAGTTCTCACTATGAAATAGAAGTTAGATGTGAACTATACTATTTCCCAATGATATTTGCATACTAATTTCATTATTATGTTAACTCAATAGGCCATTATGAACTTGATTATATTTGAATTTGTATTCAAAAAATTTATGTGATTATCCCTGCTCATCTCTATAATGCTATGAATTTTGTTGAATTTGTGACATGGTGATGGACATAAAATTGTTTTACCCTATTTTTTATAAATCAAGTAATTTTTTAAAGTGATTATATAGGTGTAAAACTAAAAATATCATAATGCTAAAGATATACAATATTCTACTATTTTGATTTTGAAAAATTGTTATAAATGGAAAGTTGTTATTTTAGGTAAATAATAAGAAGAAATATACTTATCTTGCACCTAAGTGTTTGATGACTATAAAGTCAAAAGAAGAGGTGACTGTGTGGGCTCGGGATCATGTACATAATCATAAACAAAATATAGATAGGTCCATTATAAGTGGACAATGGTGTAGTACATTCCATTTTGTTGACTATAGATTTATCCCAATTGACTGTGATAAATTGTAAATAGAAACATATAGAAATCATAAATATATAAATGATAAATCAATAATAGAAGAAAAATATGCCTTTAGACAAGTCTCCTATAAGTGGATGATAAAATAGTACGCTCAAGTCTATTGCCTACATATTTATCCCTGATGACTGTGATGCTAAACTGATCATTTCATTGCATGTGAATGAATTAAATATGGTCATGGATGTATTTAAAAATATGGAAGAATGAAAAGTTACTATAGTTATCAAAACCTCACTTTCCCACACACAATCCAAATTTGAATCAAATTAGGGGGGTGGTAGGGAAAAAAGGATTGAGTTAGACTGGCCTTGGTCAATTCCTATTAAATAACCAAGTACTACATGGCATTTCCAATAATCTAAGGAGGTACTAAACTCAAATGTAATTCTCCCATTTATGTGTGTGTGTGGAGTGGTATATGCAAGTCTAGATGCTCTTTCTTCTATTTTAGCCTTGGCACAAGTATGGAAATGAAGAATCAATGTTAAATATAGTTTTAACAAACCTATAGATAGAACATGAAAATATTTGAATAAATTTTTAGAGTGAGGAGAATCATCTATAATGCCTTAGATAAGCCTTGAATCTATAGATGTTTTGATTTTTAATTTGAGACTTATTGACATGCAAAAGCCAACCCAAGATAAAACCAAACATACAAAAAGAAAAATAAAATCAAACATAATTTGAGAAAAGTTCAAAAATTTACCTTTAGATAAGTCCATGCTAAATGGAGAGGGTCATAGGTTGGTCATGTCTAGTTATTGTGGACTTATCAAGAAGAACACATGACCAAAACTGAGAATCCCTATGATAGTCAAAAGATAAATAACCAATAGACAAACTCAAAAAATAGAATAGAGAAAGACTTAAGTAAAATGTGCCAATAGATGCCTCATTCACTATCAATAGTTTATGCATATAAAGTTACAATAAATGACATAGAGGATGAGCTCATAAAAAATTTGGATATCTACATTTCTGCCCATTTATTCTAGTAATGAAATTGCTAAGTAAAGGAAAGAAAGAACTAAAATCTAAGTGTGTATGACACACTTTGACTTTAAATATGTTGATTATGCCAGATATATTCTGATAGAATTTGTGTACATGGTATAGTATGATACTTGTGGAGAATGCCCATGTTAAACTAAGTGGAGAAAGGATTATTTTGGTCCTATTCCTGGATAGGGAAAGTAACAATATATAAAGTGGTAAAGGGGAGGTAAATATATCATTAGGTTTCACTAGAACCATGATAATATTGACTCAATAAGAGATTATAGAAGACACACTCCCTTGTTGAAGCACTTGGAAAATGTAGTTGCTTATGTTGAATTGTTTTTAAGAGTTGAGAGTGATCAATTCTTAACTTTTAGATGTAACTA
This sequence comes from Torreya grandis, assembly GCA_037957365.1. NCBI lineage: Eukaryota > Viridiplantae > Streptophyta > Pinopsida > Cupressales > Taxaceae > Torreya > Torreya grandis. Next base: position 283,921 of record JARHVA010000272.1, read on the forward strand.
ATCAATCCCATGAGTTATAGATATGTATTATTCTAAATGTTAATAATGATAAAAGTTACATTGTGTACAAATCCCCAAAAGGTAGAACCAAGCTAAGTTCACTATAAATGATGCCAAGGCTATTGAGTGTCACTAGATTCTAATGCACATCTCCTACATAAATTTGAATAACACTCCTAAAAATGTATCTAAATTCTACTTTTCATGATTGAAAAATAATGAAGAGTATTCATGCCCCCATCGTGAATGCATTTCTTATAGAATTTTCTTTGAAATGGATATTTAGCTTTGAATTTGAATGTTTTTCTCTTTGAATTTGCATATTTTTCTATTTTAAACTCTGAATTTACAACTTTTAACTTTGAAACTTTAAATTTTACCATTTTGAATCTTCGAATAATCTTAAACATGAATGAGTATCATGTCCCTATGAATATGTGCCAATGATATAAAATGTCATGCATCTATATGTTCAATTGTAATTATATCTACAACCTATTATTTTAGTCTTGTAAATATTTTGCATATGCCCATACACATGCATTCAAGTGTGTGTAGACACTAAATCTAAATTATATAGAACCTCAATCTTGTACACTTAGAAAAGACCTATCATGGTTTTACTCTTCAATTCTAAGACCTTCTCACTGCCAAAAGGATCACATTCACTATATCTTTATGCCTAGTTGCTTATCTCTTAGTCTGACCACTATTATTTTGATGAATAGGCATCTTATACTATGAAAAATGATCCAAACATGATCATTATCCTTATTTGTCAGTTTTGGACCTATACCTATTTTCTATCTTTTGAGACACTTGTGTCCCAGATAGATACCTACATCAACACAAGTGCCCCTTTTTCAATTAAGTGTCTAGTGCCCAAAGTCATATAATTTACAAATGAAACACATCCTAAATGTTGGCCTAAGTGATTTAGTGTGATATATTTTCAAAAATGGATTGACATATATACAAGATCAACCCTCATTCATTCCTCACCTGGAAAAAATTAGGAAATGACAAGGCATGTTACCAAAAAGCACTCAATTAAGTATTCAAGTGAGATAACCTACCATATTTGTCCCTATTTCCACATTAGTCATATGAGTAATATACCCACAATTTTTAACTATCGAAGGAGCATCTTATGATCCATATTTTACAAGTTACACGTTAAGTCATTATATGTACTTGATTATCAAATTTTGAGCCCTTATGCACACACAAGCCAACATGTAGAGGATAACTACATAAGTATGAGGCCCTCCTTAAAGTATTGGATATGTAGGCAACTCTCATTGATAGAGGGGTCCTTGGGGAAACTCAATGTCATGTGCCCACTAACCCATTTTACCATAGTCATTTCAAGGATGTGGAAGCTAGGGTTTTGATCATTTGACAAAGAACAACAACTTGTGTGCATAATTTAAAGACATCAAAAGAAATGTGATAGAAAACCCTAAGGGATTTAGGTGGTCACACCCAAATCCAATCACTATTTCATACTAGACATTTTTTTCAAATTTAGACACAAGTGTCTAGATTTGATGCAACCATATGATGCCACAAAGTGGATAATTCTAGAATCTGATGACTATTCTAAGATCATGATCCAGTCCACTTGTAACCTATTTCAGCCTAGATTTGCATATGTATAGTAAACCAACTAAGTACTCCTTTTTTTCCATTTATTTAAATATCAATCAATAGTTTTACTTTCTATTTTTGGCATATCTCAATAGTTAAATTTAGAATATTATTTATGAGTTTTCAAAATAATTGGCTTGTTATAGATTAGTTAATCACCCTTATGCTTAAGCATTTTTATATTATTAACCCTAAATGACCTTACACATCTAAATTTATGGTTAAACATTTGGTGAACTCGACCTTTGGTCTCAAAACCCTAAAATTTAGATGTGTAAGGTCGTTTAGGGTTAATAATATAAAAATGGCAAGGTTGTTTAGGGAAAATAGTTTTGAATTTTTATATCTAATTAAGCCCAAGAAAATTTATTGATTTTTTGTGTTCCTATTTTATTTTTATTTTTGATTTTAAAATATTCAGAATTTAAAAACCAAAATTTTTGTTTAAAAAAAATCACATTCAATATGGAAATATTTATTAGTTACTTCATTTATATATATATAATAATAGTTGTTACTTGTTATGTTTCATACATGATGAAATCAATAAAATATCTAAGGGTCCTAAATCTAATCACTTCAAATCAAATGCATTTTTCATACCTCTTATTATTATAAGGTTTACAATGAACTCCTACATATTACCACAAAGTGCCAAAGGGAGTGCATGAAAAAACCATGTTCTCCCTCCCATAATACAACCTCATACAATGATGCTATTGCCAAAACTTCACTCTTGGACCTACTACATCATTCTTCCCATTACAAGGATGTTTTTTTGGATGATTTATAGATGACCATACTACCAAGTAATGTGGAGCCATCATATGTGGCCTATGTTTTAAGCTCCATCAAATGGAATGAGTATAATATATCCTTTGAACAAGAAGATTTACCACCTCAACATCTTATAAATTGTTACTTACCGCTATACATTCATGTATGTATGTACAATAAAATAGTCAAGAGAGTACTCATGGATAATAGATTCGGTCTCAACATTTGTAACATATATTTTTTTCCTTACTTGGAATTGAGGATAAAGACTTAGAATCTTAAAGTATGAGCATTAAGGGATTTGATAACATTTCATGCCAAGTATTTGGGCAAATAAAATTGAATATTATTGTGCAACCCTATACATTACATAATTTATGCCAAATTATACCAAATGACTTAAATTACAACATATTTTTGGGACAACCTTGGATACGTGAAATGTATGTGGTCTCATCTACTTTACATGCATGCCTAAAATTCAGCCACCAAGGATTTATTTACACATGTCCAAGGGATATTGATCCCTTCAAACATTGTGTGATGGTTTAGAAAATGAATACTCCTACACCACAATCATATGGCCAAGAATTTGGTTCTCAATATTTTAAAAAATATGGATACAAAGGACAAGAGTTGGGTAAAAATGAGCAAGGTATATACCAACCCATCTCTTCTATAAATAATAAAAATTGGTAAGGCTTGGGATTTTTATAAAAATATATAAGTCATAGAAAAAATACTCACAACAATCCTTGTTTTCTAAGGTACAAATAAAAATGTATGCATGTACTTACTTCTACCATAGATCTAAAATTGGTAAACCCTCATTTGATTGAAGAAAATACTTCACCAATTTTTTTTTAATTAGATGAGTTCCTGAATGATGAGTCATTTTTAGAGTACATGAGGGCATATGTGGATCTCCCTTTATTCTATCCTAAGAATAGGTTTCCTCATGCCACCTCTACTCATGCTTACTTTGGTGATAATGATGCTACCAATGTCCAAAATGATGCACCTAATACTATTCCTACTGCACCATTTATCACAAAATGATCCACTTTGCTAAATGAAAAAATAATAAAATATAGCTTGAAATAGATAAATATCCTCAACCAATACTACTTGATATAATGATGCAACATGATGAAGATAAAACCTATCAGTAGGTCTTACATGATTTCATAAAACTATTTTCTTAGGCTTAATCAGATATGTCTAGGATTGACCCATCAATGATAATGCATAATATATTAATGTGTTTGGATGCAAAACATGTTAAACAAAAGATTCATAAAATACATCCTAAAGTGGTATTACTAGTAAATTATGAGATTAAAAAATTATTAAATACAAGATTCATAAGAGCTATTGCAAATTATGATTGGGTTTATTTTATTGTACCTACTACCAAGCCTAATGGCAACATCTGATGTTGCATTGATTACTGTGACTTAAATAAAGCTTGTCTAAAATATGATTTTTCATTAACTAACATCAATATCATTGCTGATTCCACAACTGGATATGAAACATTTTCATTTATGGATGGTTTTGATAGATATAACCAAATAAAAACTAACCCAATAGACCAAGAAAATATGAAATTTACTATTCTTTGGGGCACATTTTGTTATACTACCATGCATTTTAGACTCATAAATATTAGGGCAATATACCAACAGGGAATGTCACACATTTTTTCATGACTTTATTAATGAAACTATTGAGGATTATGTCAATTATTTAATTTCTAAATCAAACTCCACCAAGACCATGATATTGATCTATGACAAATATTTGAATGTTTATGAAAGTTCAATGTGTGGTTGAATCCAAAAAATGTGTTTTCAAAGTATCTTTACAAAAACTTCTCAGGTACATTATTTTTAGTGGGGCATTGAGGTTAATCCAAAAAAAGTAAAATATATTGTTGAGATGCCACCACCACTAGTTTAAATTAGTTACAATGTTTACAAGGTAAAATTCAAGCCATTCAACATTTCATTGCCTAGTTGGCCGATAAAACAATTTCATTCACATATTTAATAAAAAGGACATAGAATTCATATGGGATGACATTTGCAACAAATATTTGATAAAATAAAATAATATTTAGTAAACACACTAGTGCTCATTTTGATTATACCAAGTATACCATTACTCTTTTATATCTCAGCCACTCATAAGGCCCTTGGGGCCTACTAGCACAATATGATGATGATCACAAACAACATGCAATATATTACATCAATAATCAATTAGTTGATTATGAATGTAAATATACAATAATGGAAAAAGTTTTGTTTAACATTGGTATTTGCCATGTAAAAATTATGACACTACTTGCTCAACAATGAGGTCCATGTTATTATTAAATAATATCCATTAAAGTTTATTATGAACAAAACCCACCTAATGGGAAACATTGTAAAATGGGTTATAAAACTTAAAAAGTTTGAACTCAAGTTTATATCTCAAAAATCAATAAAAGGTCAAGTTTTAGATGATCAATTAGCTACATCTCTATTACTTAATCCTTTTATAATTACCAAAACTTTCTGAGATGAATTCAAGACATATAATGTATCTCAAATTTATGGAAAATATTTTTTGATGGATACATAAGTAGGATAGGCAGGGGTGTATCATATTTTTCACCCTTGAGGGTAAACACATGCCATTATATTAAATATTAGTTTTTATTGCACATGAGGCCTTAATAATTAGATTATCAATAACATAAAAGCTTCACATCAAGAACATTCAAGTCTTTGGTGACTCTCAGTTGATTTTTAATAAAGTTACCAATCATTACCAACCAAAGAAGAGCATTTACTACCATATAAAAAAATTATGGGTAGAATAAAAGAAAGATTTGATACATTATCTATTGACATTATTCCACACAAAAATAATCATCATGCAGATGTAATGGATAGTGCATCATCCTTAATGCCTTTTGATATCATGATGATTCTATAAACTTTACCATATGAAAATTACAAAATTCTTCCATTTATTTACACCAAATGGATGCCTTAGTATTTTTTGATCTTACTCATAGCTCTACAAATACATAATGGTACAATGGCATCTATAAGTTCTTATACAAGGATTACATACCAGAACACTTTACAAGGAATGATAAACACAAATTACAACAAGAAACACTCCATTAAATTATTATCATAAATGAATTATTCAAATGAGGTTTCAATGGGAAATTAATTTTATGTTTAAGATTAAACCTGTGTCACATTCTTCGAAATGTATTATAGTGAGTGTGGTGGACATTTTAGAGATAAGGCCATGTCCCAAAAATTATTATGCCAAGGTTATTATTGGCCTACCATGGAACACAAATGTATTGAGTATGTCAAATTATGTTTATAAATGAAAAAATATAGTAATTTAAACCATGCATCATCTCACAAATTACAACCGATTGCATCACCATGGCCTTTCTCCTTATGGGGATTTGATTTAATTTGGAAAATAGACCCTATGTCAATAGGTGGACACAAATTTATATTCACATATACACAATATTTTACCAAAGTGGGTGGAGAAAATTCCACTTGAGTTTATCACAAGGAATGACATATACAAGTTTTTGATGACCAATATTATTTCTTATTTTTATTGGAAGCATAATTACTGAGTGGGGGGGGGGGGTGAATCAGTGTCTTCAAAACAATAATTCAATTCCACTTAAGTTTACATGAAGCATCCATAAAAACATGAACATCTAACAAAGATTATGCAATCATACAAGATCATGAAACACACTACATATATGGGAAACCTATAGCTCCAAGAATTTGAATGGAACCACTAGTGTTTGGTAGGGTGATAAACCAAAACACTAAGAGGATAGAAGGCTTAGGGGTTATATGGGCTACAAGAGATCTATAGTGGTTATCTGGTTTGCTGGCTTGCACCAAGCTATAAATAAACTTGTAAACCAGGTTGGGGCTAGAATGAACATGAACACAAAGTATGAAAATTACTCTAATGGGTCCAACCACAATAAGGCAATTAGCTAAGACTAGACTATGGATTACATAAACCAATCGAGAACAACAATACCAAATGAAGAAAGATAACCAAAAAAATGTAAATCTAGAAGATAAGGCACTTTGAGGCTAAATAAAAGATGTTTCTAAGAAAAGGTTCAAGAGCATGCCTATTCTAGATTTGAGCTATCCTTCCAATTTAATATTATTATTTTCTAACAATGTAATGCTCTAGTTTAGAAAGAGAGAGAGAGAATGTTTAAGCAAGTTTTATATTTTGTTTTGAGCATGTATATCTCTACTATGCAATGAGGAAGGGTTCTAAAGAGAGATATGGTATGCAAAAAAGGAATATTTCAAGCAATGAATGTATTATTTAAACATATACAAATGCAATAAACTTTGGAAACTACTCTAAGTAATATACAAAATAACTATTTCACTAAAATAATTCAAACCCTGGCATATACATTACAAAAACAATAGAGTTTCACTTTGCATAGAAAAGTGCACTCATATCAAGCTCAGAGATGAAGTGAAAATGTTTTACCAACTAGGAATATAAGTTAAGAAGCAATGTAGGAGGAAGACCAAGCTATGTGCAAGATTAACTTCAAACCAAAAGCTAAGAGCAAAGGAGGAGGTGAAGTGAGAACTTGAAATGGTGTAAGATCTCCACCCAAGTGCATAAATTAGGTGAAATGCCAAATGTGGGAGCTTAAGATCAAGCCATAAGGAAGTAAGAATAACTAAGAGAAGCAATGGAGTCTCCAAATAAGAGTGTAGTAACATATGGCATTCTTTATCCCTAATCAAGCTCAAGAATGCCAAGCATAAACCAAGAGAGATTCAAGAAGGCGTGAGAGTCAAGAGAGGGAAGAAGAATCAATATAGAGATGGAATTATACTAGAGAGGCGCTTAAATTAATGAGAAAGAGGCATATATCCCCATTAAAATCCACCAAATAACCTCAAACTAGCCAATTTTTATTGTTTGACTTCATTTTGGGCCTTTTAGACACATTTTACCTAGGTCGTGACCAAGGCCATAGATTTAGTAAAGGAAACATGTGGCCTAAGATGTGGGTTTACTTCATACAAGCTATATCCTGTGTCAAACATGATTTAGGGTGGTCAATAGGCTCTGAGGAGGTCTCTGAAAAGGCCTGTCTTGTGTACAAAAGGATCAATATGGACTAGGGATGTATGGGGGTAAGGAATATGATGTAGAAGAGGTCCAAATAGGTGGAGGATGTATCAAATTAGGATGACCAAGTTTGATAGTCTGCACATGAACTGATGTGTAAGCATAGGAAGGAGTAGGGTTATGGGAAGTATGATTACATATGCCCTCGAGGTATAAGCAGTCAGTGCTCAAATGAAAAAGGAGTGTTTTGCATTAATTGGAAGCTGGACCAAAGCAAAGAGAAGTAAGAAAATAAAAAAATAAAAATAAACATTACTTGTACTTACTAGATAAGGATGGTGATAGAAAAAGTTGATGACATGATCCATAAGTGAGAGTACAAATGATATATAATCCATAATCTAACTCTATCTCTAGCTCCAACTCTTACAAAGAAGGGACATAAGCAACATAAAATCAAAACATACTATCAAGAATGACATTCACTAGGGTATCAACCTTAGTGTTTTCCCTATGAGGGATATTGGTGAACTGGATGTCCTTGAAGTAAGAGAGCAAATTATACACCGTCTTAAATAGGGGGATCAAATAAGAGCTAAATATGGCTTAATTACTGGTGAGTTGAGACATGACTAAGAGTAAGTTAGAGAATAACTACATATAACACACACCTAACTCATGATAATTATCAAGGAGCCAATGACAACATGATACTTGATAGCATTATCCATTTTAATGGTAAGGAAGAAACTAGTCATAATAAACTCATGGCCCCACTGATCATCAATAACCCAAGCCACAACTGCTAGTCTTGGGTTACCCTAACTACCACCATTGGCATGAATCACCACTAATAAGTACACCATAATGGGGGTCGAGGATGTAAAACTAATGACTACAAAAAGGCAATCTTAAAGTGAAGTGGTGTAAGTGAGTTGCATGAGGGAAAAAAATAACAAAATCAAGTCATAATCATAATGGTTGACCAACACCAGCCATGGTTAGAGCTAACAAGGGAAAGTGGGGGGAAGTTCAGAGAAGATGAAGACCAGTTGACAAGACTAAAGCAAGTCCTAAACCACTACAACTAGCTATCAACCCTATTTACAATCATGATGAATAAGAGAGAGAGGGAGTTAGAATAGATTGACTACAAAAAATTAGAGAAATGACTAACTAAAATAAGTACAAGTAACTTCTATCCCTGGGTGTCCATGAGATAGGACATGGGCCTGGGAGGTCAATGAAGACCTAAAAGGGGTCTTAAGAATCAAAATGGGGCCAAAATAGGACTAAGGAAACCTCAAATTAAAAAATGGAGGATGTCAATGTACTTATAATGTGTCAAAACCTATAAGATAGAGGTTTTGTGGTCTAAAATACAAAAATAAGTGAAAAACCCAAAAAGGGCCCACAAAAAGAAAGAAAAGGGGGTAAAAAGAGGAAAAAATAGAGAAAAGAGGTCATTTTCACTCTGAGAGATCTAGAGGAGAGCACATGAGAAACCAAACCCCAAGCAGAGCATATGAGGACATGAGAGAGCATCAGAGATGCATAAGGTGGTTCAAGTAAGTTTGATGAACAAATTTTGTCAAATTTATTCATTTGTTTGGGTTTGGGAGGCCTTAAATGCATTTTGACTCATTTGAGATGATTCAGTAGATGAATTGAGTGGAACAATCAATCAAAATGATGGGCTTGGAAATATGGAGAAACTAGGACCAATATGGGTCAACAGAGCTCCATAGAGGGAGAAATAAGGAACCTTGGGGCTCCCTAGGGAATCCAAATGCAAGACACATCTTAGGAGGCCCTAGTCTATGGCCTGGGTAGGTCTAAGCCATGGTTTGGCCTACTCAAGCCATAGTTTTTTCCAAAAAGGCACAACCTTGGGTAGCAAGGGGTCAAATAAGGCCTCCAAGGAGCCCAGAGGAGATCGAGAGGTCTCATAAGGGGTTGAAAGAGAAAAGAGGGAGAAAAAAGAGGTAGATAGATAAAAAATAGTTGTTTGATACTTTTTTACTTGATCTTACTCATTTTTTGGCTAGCTAACTAATCTATTTTCCTATTTACCTGCTTGTGTAGACACATGAATGAATTAGCCTACCAGAGGAGGGAGGACCTTCATAGGAAAGAGAGAGGCCAACATAACTAGATGGGCCATGTGAGGTGACTAACTAGGAGAGAGTTCCAACATGGTTGGCCAAGGAGGCAGACACTCTACCAATGGTAAACCAAGATTACCTATAGAGTGCAAGACTTGGTGACTAGTACACGTACCCTCACTACATTACTCAAAAGATTTGGTATATATATTGGTTACCACATGAGTACCTAAGAGGCACATGTTCCAATTAGGGACTGAACTAGAGGCCATCTTCAACATAGAGGACATCTATAGAATCTATGGGATAGAGCCGATGGTTAGAGAGATAGAGCTACCATCGGTGAAGGACATAGTAATAGCAGAACTTTACTTAGTGGGATCCCACCTACAATTAAACAACCATGAAGTATAGATCACATAGTAATTATTAGGGGAGCCCACTCTCTAAATAGTGATAGCGAGGAACATGGTCAAGAGACTCTATGTTAACTAGAGTATAATAAGGATACCATTATCATGGATAGGATTTTTCTAACAAGGTTGAGGGAGGATAGAGTTTACCTAGGGCCAGTATATCCTAGGAGGATTATACCAGTAGCTAGATCACATTTGATGCATAGGGTTGGGTAGATTGACATAGCCTAGTATAATCATGTCCTAGGCCTATGAGAGGTTGCCACTGACATGATTGAGGATTCTATATGGAAGTGAGGTGTACCTTAACCTAGAGGAGGGCATATCACTGGTTGTATAGTTAAAATAAAGGGTAGGGATCATGTGAACCACCTTAGATCTAGACATATTGGTGAGCTACATCTGAGATCCCTATAGGTCTATATCATGCTCAAAGGATGCTAGGGTAAAGCCATGGGACAATAGTAGTTTTGAGGTTTACAAGGATCATACCATCATCTAGGGAGATAGGCTCTAATAGGGTGAGGGAGATGGACATAGACTAGGCTAAATAGGGTTGAGCTTGATAGGAAATTAAGAAAGAATAAGGGGGGTGATAATGGATAGAGTCCACCATAAGGAGGACCACTACCGCTAGGAGGAGCATGACTAGTAGGAAGGTCATAGAGGCCATCAACACTACCAAGTAAGACAAGTGTATTTATTAGATATCATAACATCTTGATACTCATCTTTAGTGAGAGTAAATATGTGACTAACATATGTACTCTGTGTGTGTGTGTGTGTGTGTGTGTGTGTGTGTGAAAAGGAGACCTACCTAGATAAACTAGACCCTAGGTGGACCTACTATTGAGGGAGTTATTCCTTGATGTGGTAGGGACACCACTAATAGAGTGGGTAACACATCTACTGGTAGGGGCTAAACCACATACTCAACTCTAACATGTGGGTGCACAGGCCTTTATTAAGTTGACAAGATCATGACATAGGATTCTATAGATAGAGGTTGAGTCATCATGGCACAAAGCATTGGTGGCAAACCAAAAGATGGATGAAATAAAGACTGAGGTGAGACTAGCAAGAGTAGAGGTTGAGATCAATCAACTACAAGTTAAGCTAACTCAAGAACAGACCAAAGAAGCTGAGGTACCTAGAGTGAGGGTCAATTGACTGGATGCACTAGAGGAGATTGTAGCTCAATTAGTCGAGAGGTAGAGATCAAGATCTCTGCTTGGAGTATGACTATCATAGATACCACCTAGTCATAGGTTGATTGGGACTGCATATGTAACCATGTATGTGACAATTTTTGGGGACTATGAGTCCATGTGATGTACCTAGAGAAAAAATATGTATATATATAATGGTTTTCTCATTATTAGCACATGTATTTATATGATTTTGTGTGTGTTATGTATGCTTCATCTAGTATAGACTATTATATACATGTGATTAGATAGTAGGAACTGCCAATAAAGAACCCACATACACACACACATACCAATGACATAGAGGTTAGAGGTGATAAAAAAGAGGAAAGGTTCACCTGAACACCATAGGTGACTTTATTAAAGGGCCATGCATGCCTTAGACATGAAATGTATTGAGGTAAAAACCATTAATTAGATGTTGGAAGGGTTGACCTTCGAGATTCGAGAGATGAAAAGCCCCATTTTATAAAGATGCTTTAATGATGAAAGGGCCAAACCACTTGTGTGTAAGTTTTCCCTTATTATAGTGCTCTTTATATAGAATAAAGATCGTATCACCGACATTAAACTAATGAGGTCACATCAACTTCTTGAATTGGTACATTGACATTGATGGTAAGCATGGTTATACTCAAGAATAGCTAGGCATCACTCATCTAATTGATCAAGTTTGGCAAGGCAATCAATGAGTTCTTTCTCATTAAAGAGAGAATCAAACATCTTAATGTATAATGAAGGGATTAATTGTCAGGAATCTAGAACCACAAACAACTCTGATACCACTTGTCAGGACCTAGGAAGCACAATTGATTACCATGTACAAGCAACTAAACATGGAAAATTTAACCAGAAGTAACAAGTAACTAGAATTCAAAAATAACACGAAATATGACAGACAATACCCAATTGTATTAATACTCTTCCAAAAGGAAATACAACAAAGAAGATGCCACAGTCTTCTTCCTTACACTCCTCTAGGGCTCCCACACCTCTAGGGCATAAACAGTAAATCTCTTCAAGAGCTCACTCTCTCAATTATGGTCCCAACACACAACTCAAACATAGAGTTGGTGTTCACCTCCAACCAGTCAGTATCACTACTGCCAGTACCACCAATCAGTATCACTACTGCCAATACAAAATTACTCCATGTACTCCACGACTGAGTACACACTGTACTCCAAGTACTCAATGTACTCCAAGTAGATCTCACCTAATCTTGCTACCTATTATGTTGCTGACCTCCCTGATCTTACACACCTGCATATCAACCTAGTTCTGCAACACCTGCAAGCCTAGATCTCTCTCACACACACACCTACAGATCAACTGATCTTACTCAGATAGAACCCTTGTCCTTGCCTCACCAAGTCCTTATGATTCTACCATACCAGCACCCCTGTGGATCTTCTACCAGACCTTACACAACCTATAGATCTACCTGATCATACACACTTGGCATTGTGGAACTAGGAGGAACACACCTTGCTCTCTTCACTTCAAAGGAGCTAACCTTGCTCTTACTCAACTAGCACACTTTACAATATAGCCCATGAGTCTCTTAAATAGATCTCATGCAAACAATAATTAGTCATCCAATTACAATAATTAGATCCACAACTCCAAGACTAAAATTAGCCTTTAACATGCAAACAACTGATTCATTAACAAACTATTCATGAAATTGACAGTTTCAAAATTGTGTTAAGGTGTGGAGCTAAAAGCTTCAACTATTTGCAGACACAATGAAGAGGATGCTGAAGAACCAGAGGAACCGGCGTCGGTAGTATGACCGACGTCGATCACAGACAGTGGAGAAGGAGACCAGCGACGGCAGGTAGTCAGCCGACGTCGGTAGTACCAGACAAGCAGGGACCGGCGTCGATCACCTGTGCGGTCCAGAACTGTTCGTTGCACGAACAGTTAGTTAGTTGAACTGAGTGTTTGCATGCTAAGGGGCTAATTTAAGTCGTGGGTTGTGTGTCTAATTTTAGTAGTTAGAGTTCTATTTTTGTAAGCATGGGATCCTATTTAAAGACCCATAAGGCATGTATTGTAATATATTCTAAGGAAAGTAAAAGCATTGAAGCTAGCAAGGTCAAGGAGATCTACAGGTGTAAGGTCAAGGAGATCAGCTGAAGCATTCAAGGAGGGATAACAACTCAGGCTTTAGAGTTGTTGTGTTGAGCAAGAGAGAGAGGGAAGAAGGTCTTGAGGTGTGGCAATCCTTTGAGGTGGAGGAAGAAGTGGCATCTTCCTTATTGTATTTTCTTCCAATAGTATTTAATACAAGTGTGTGTATTGTCTCTCAAATTCTTTGTTGTCTCAAGTTTCTAGCTAATTTATCATTCTAGTATAATTCTGTGTTTAATTGCATATAAGAAAGTAATCAATTGTGCTCTAATTGGTAGAGCTAGAGATCCCCTGACAAGTGGTATCAGAGCTACGGTTTGCAGGAAGTAGGGTATTGTTTTTGATTACAGGTCATTCACAGGGTTTTCTGATTGAGTGGGAGTTCAGCAATGGCAGAAGAAAGTAGGCTATGAATGGAGAAGTTTAACAGCAAGAATTATCAACATTGGAGGATGCAAATTGAGGACTATCTGTATCAGAAGGATTTGTACTTACCGTTGGGTGGGGTTGCATGCAAGCCCACAGATATGAAGGATGAAGAATGGAACGTTCTTGATCGAAAGGCTCTCGGTTCCATAAGGTTGAGCCTTGCATCATCTATAATTTCTAGCTTATCACAGTGCAAGACAACGGAAGAGTTGATAAAGTCCTTGGCTAATTTATACGAAAATCCCTCGGCTTCTAATAAGGTATATCTTATGAAGCAGCTATTTACTTTGAAAATGCAGGAAGGTGGATCGGTACATACTCATCTCAGTGATTTCCATGGTTTGGTAAACCAATTAGCTTCAGTCAATATTGTTTTTGATGATGAGGTAAAGGCTCTCTTGATTTTATGTTCTTTGCCTGAAAGTTGGGACAGTATGGTTATGGCAGTAAGTAATTCTGCATCTGCTTCTAAAATCTTAAAAGTTGATGATGTTGTGAGTGTGATCTTGAATGAAGAAATACACAGGAGAAGCACAGGTGAATCATCAGGGAATGCTCTAAGTGCAGAAAGCAAGGAAAGGCAAAGGGAGAAGGTTGAGCAAGGGAAATCAAGGTCGGGAAGGAGATCCGAATCCAAAGGTATTACCTACTGGTTTTGTGGAAAGAAAGGACATACAAAGAAGGAGTGTTGGTTGAGAGATAAAGAGAATCAACATGCAGGTATGGAAGCAAAGGATGCAAATATTGTGATGCAGGATGCTCTCATACTTTCTTCAAATAGTCAAGTAGGATCATGGATTTTAGATTCTGGTTCATCTTTTCATGCATCCCCAAACAGAGATTTGTTCTATGAGTATGAACAGGGAGACTTTGGAGTTCTTTATTTAGGGGATGGTATGCCTTGTCAGATAGTTGGCAAAGGGAAAGTGCAGTTGAGATTGCAGATTGACAACATGTGGGTGTTGAAAGAGGTCATGCATGTTCCAATTTTGAAGCAGAGTCTGATTTCTGTAGGAAGGTTGGGAGATGAGGGATGCACAATAACCTTCACAACGGATTCTTGGAAGGTTTCCAAGGGAGCACTTGTTCTAGCAAGAGGTAAGAAAGTAGATACTCTTTATCTGTCTACTTGTATTACTGATTCTACTTCTGGTGTAGATTCGAAGATGTGGCCTAATAGGCTTGGTCATAAGAACAGGAAGGGAATGGAATTTCTTGATTCAAAAGGTATGTGTTCAAATTTGGAAAGCACAGATACAATTCATTGCAGAAAGAGGAAATTTGATGCTCTTGATAGGAACAAAGAAGCCTTGGTGTTTATGGAGGAGATGAAGGATAGAGATCAGTCACAGGGGCTAAATAAATCTGAGCAGGGCAGCATGGACAGAGGTTTGATCCAAGAAGAGCTCATGGATGAAAATTTCATCACTTACAGGAACACACAGACACCGATGTCGATAGCTTGGCACCGATGTCAGTCATCTAGATACTGACATCGGTCATGTGCAGACCAGCAAGGTTGGTAGGTTGGACTGGAGAAGTCCGACGTTGGTCATGAGGACTGACATCGGTAGGAGGGACACCGGCGTCAGCTAGGGAAACGATGTCGATAGTCAGGGTCAGTGCAGGGAATCGACATCAGTCGGGAGCAGACTAGGAGATGGCCTAGATCGGTCACTGGAACGGATGTTGGGTGAATTAATAAGTCTCAAACACCCATGTGGAGGTCAAGAAAGGTATGTGAACCTCATATTCGTTGTTCACCTTCTTTATATTGCTTATTGATAGTCATGAACTAGGAAGATGGAAGAAGCAATGCAGGTAGAATCCAGAAACAGTGGGAGCTTGGCATGGATGAGGAGTGTGAGTCCTTGGAGAACCAAACAGGTATTTGTTGGTAGTGTTGTCAGCTAGAAGGAAGCACTGGATAGAGGGATGGATTCCCGTTTTAGAGAAGAGAGTGGATGGACACATGAGACAGAAGGCTATGGTATATGGTCTTGTTTTTTGCTGCAGAACAATGGAGGTTTGACCATTGTATTTTATCTTTACCAGGTTGGATAATATTAGCTACATTATCCTGTCACTATATTGTGTTACTTGTTGCAGGGTTTCATATACAGGGAGTTTTCTGAGCTAAGGGTAGAGTTGGTTCAGAAGTATGTCATGGAGAATTTGGGAGCAGCAAAATTCTTGTGGCATAAGAGACATGTATAGCATCACAGGTTTGCATGGTGGTTGGTCTTCAAGAGTGACGTTGAAGAGGGATACAGAGCCTAAGGAATGATATAGATGGTGTACAAGTATAGGTACAAGTTGCAGCTGTTTATCTCCAAGTGGGAGATTGTTAAGGTGTGGAGCTAAAAGCTTCAACTGTTTGCAGACACAGTGAAGAGGATGCTAAAAAACCAAAGGAACCGGCGTCGGCAGTATGATCGACATCGGTCACAGATAGTGGAGAAGGAGACCGGCAATGGCAGGTAGTCAGCCGACGTCGACAGTACCAGACAAGCAGGGACCGATGTCGGTCACCTGTGCGGTCCAGAACTGTTCATTGCACAAACAATTAGTTAGTTGAACCGAGTGTTTGCATGCTAAGGGGCTAATTTAAGTCGCGGGCTGTGTGTCTAATTTTAGTAGTTAGAGTTCTATTTTTGTAAGCATGGGATCCTATTTAAAGACCCATAAGGCATGTATTGTAATATATTCTAAGGAAAGTAAAAGCATTGAAGCTAGCAAGGTCAAGGAGATCTACAGGTGTAAGGTCAAGGAGATCAGCTGAAGCATTCAAGGAGGGATAGCAACTCAGGCTTTAGAGTTGTTGTGTTGAGCAAGAGAGAGAGGGAAGAAGGTCTTGAGGTGTGGCAAGCCTTTGAGGTGGAGGAAGAAGTGGCATCTTCCTTATTTTATTTTCTTCCAGTAGTATTTAATACAAGAGTGTGTATTGTCTCTCAAATTCTTTGTTGTCTCAAGTTTCTAGCTACTTTATCATTCTGGTATAATTCCGTGTTTAATTGCATATAAGAAAGTAATCAATTGTGCTCTAATTGGTAGAGCTAGAGATCCCCTGACAAACTGTACAGGCAACCGATGTTAGTCCCTCTCTGGCTGGAGATGATCGAAGTCAGTCGATCCTAACCGATGTCAGTTTGCTCTGCTCACTGGATATGACTAACGTCGGTTGATCAGACTAACGTCAGTTGCTCTGTAACTCAGCAACCTCTTAGCAACCTCCTCCATGTTTGCATTAGTGAAGCTTTTAGCTCCACAACCTAATAATCTCCCACTTGGAGATAAACAGCTGCACTGTACCTGTACCTATACACCATCTAATCTATTTCCTAGCTTGTATCCCTCTTCAAGATCAATCCTGAAGACAAACCACCACACAACCTATGGTGCACCTCCTGTCATCCAAGTAACCTACCACATCTGCATGTACAAACCCATGTAGAAAAGAACTTGACCCTGCATAGCATGTATACCTGCTACTGGTCCCTCTCAAATACCTGAGAATCCACTGAACTGCTTTCTAGTGCTTCCTTCCCAGATTGACTATAAACCTGCTGACAACTCCCACTACTGGGGCAATATCAGGGAGTACACATGTACTCAACCTCATCATGTGATTGGTGACCCTGTTTTATGAACTGTCCATCCATAGGTGTGTTGCCCAATTTTGCATCCTGCACTACCTTCACACAATCATCCTGTGACAACATCAACTTGTGATCTTCCCTGTCTCTAGGATTACTCATGCCAAATAATTTTGCTGCTCCCAAATTTTTCATGACATACCACTGAAATAACTTTACCTTTAGCTCAACAACTCCCTATATGTATGCACCTGTAACAAGCACATCATCCACATACAGTAACAGGATAATGTAGCAACCATTATCCAACGTGGTAAAGTAATACACAATGGTTACAATGACACTGACTAAAGCCATGCTTTGTCATACACCTGTCAAACTTGTACCACTATCCCGTAGCTTTCTCAAGACCATATAACTTGGCCTTTTATCTCATGTATCCATTCTCTCTATTCTTTAACCAAGCTATCCATTCGTCTTTCAGTGCTTTCTTCCTGTTGGCAACCCTACCAAATCTCTTGTTTGGTTCTGCATCTTAGGAATCAAATTCCTCATTCATGCCATGCTCCCACTATTTCCTAGATCCTTCCTGCTCTGTAGTGAGCAATGAGTATAAAGAAGAGGAATAACAAATTTGAGGCTTACTTACCCTTTCAGTCCTCCACATGGGCATTTGAGACTCCTTAACAGCTTGCTGTCTACCCAAAATCCATTCCAGTGACCAACCTCGATCACCACACAGTCTACATGTGACTGTCCTAACTATTGATGCCAATTTTTTGACCGACGTCAGTGTCTACCTATTACCAACATTGGTTCCTTGACTGACGTCAGTCTTACCCTGCCCGACACCACCAGATCTGGTCTGCACATGATCGACATTAGCACCTATCTATTTGACGCCGGTTCCTCCTAACCGACACCGGTACCTATGTTCTCCTATGAGTGATGACTTTTTACCTGCGAGCTCTCTTTGGATCAAAACCCTATCCAAAATGCCCTGCTCAGAATTAGTCAGTCCCATCTACTGATCTCTATCCATCATCTCCTCTATAAACACCAAGGCTTTCTAGTTCTTAAGTTTGTCAAACACATCTTACTTCCTCTTAAGAACATGCATCTCCTTTTTTCTCATGTGACCAAGTCTACAAATCCATGTCTTTGCAACAGAAGAAGAATCAGTAATATAAGCAAGTAGATAAAGAGTACCTGCTTTCTTACCACTAGCTAATTCAGGTGCATCCTTGGTAACATTCCAAGAATCCACTGTGAGAGTTCTTGTGCATCTCTCATCACCCAACTTTCTTAAAAAAATTAGCCTCATCTTCAAGACTGGGACCTGCATGACCTTCTTCAACACTTGTGTGTTGGTCATCTACAATTTCAGCCACACTTCCTATTTTCCAATACTTTGTCAAGGCTCACCAACCCCTCTATTTGGATCTGCATGGAAAGAGGCAACAAAATCTATAAACCAAGATTCTACTTTATCCAAGGAACATACTAGAGCATCCTGTGCAACAACACTTGCAACATCTACTTCTTCAGTTCCTTCATGCTAATCTTCTACCAACCAACAATATTTATTTACCTGCTCTTTCTTTCCATATCTCTATAATTGACCATTCGTGCCTTTGAATTCCTCCATTCTTAGCTTACTTTTTTCTACCATTGCTATACTCCCACTCAATCAAAAACTCTTGAGAGTGACCTGTAATCAAACACAAACCTACTCCCTGCAACCTTAGCTCTGATACCAACTTGTCAGGAATCTAGAACCACAAACAGCTCTGATACCACTTGTCAGGACCTAGGAAGCACAATTGATTACCATGTACAAGAAACTAAACATGTATAATTTAACCAGAAGTAACAAGTAACTAGAATTCAAAAATAACACAGAATATGAGAGACAATACCCAATTGTATTAATACTCTTCCAGAAGGAAATACAACAAAGAAGATGCCAGTCTTCTTCCTTACACTCCTCTAGGGCTCCCACACCTCTAGGGCATAAACATTAAATCTCTTCAAGAGCTCACTCTCTCAATTACGGTCCCAACACACAATTCAAACACAGATTTGGTGTTCACCTCCAACCACTTAGTATCACTACTACTAGTACCACCAGTCAGTATCACTACTGCCAGTACACAAGTACTCCACATACTCCATGACCGAGTACACACCATACTCCAAGTACTCAATGTACTTCAAGTAGATCTCACCTAATTTTGCTACCTATTTTGTTGCTGACCTCCCTGATCTTGCACACCTACAAATCAACCTAGTTCTGCAACACCTGCAAACCTCGATCTCGCACACACACACACCTGCAGATCAACTGATCTTACTTACTCAGATAGAACCCTTGTCCTTACCTCACCAAGTCCTTATGATTCTATCGTACCAACACCCTTGTGGATCTTCTACCAGACCTTGCAAAACTTGTAGATCTACCTGATCATACACACTTGGCACTGTGGCAATAGGAGGAACACACCTTGCTCTCTTCACTCTGAAGGAGCTAACCTTGCTCTTACTGAACTAGCACACTTTAAAATATATCCCATGAGTCTTTTAAATAGATCTCATGCAAACAATAATTAGACATCCAATTACAATAATTAGATCTATAGCTCCAAGACTAAAATTAGCCTTTAACATGCAAACAATCAATTCGTTAAAAAACTGTTCGTGAAACTGACAATTCTGGAACCGCACAGGTGACCGATGTCAGTCCTTGTCTGGCTAGAGATGACTGACGTCAGCCAATCCTGACTGATGTTAGTTTTCTCTGCTCACTAGATATGACCGATGTTAGTTGATCAGACCAACGTCGGTTGCTCTGCAACTCAGAAACCTCTCATCAACCTCCTCCATGTTTGCATCAGTGAAGCTTTTAGCTCCAGAACCTAACATTAAGACCTCTAAGAGAAGAAAATCCTCAAACTCATACACAAGAGAGTATGGGGTTGCCCTTGTGTTCATTTGGAAGCTAGTCTGATAGGCCCAAAGTGTAGGATAGAGAATGAGATGCCAATCTCTCCTAGTCTAGGCAATGGTATGGAGAAGCATCTTCTTCAAATTTTTATTTGAAGACTCTATTTGCCAATTTCACTAGAGGTAATGGGTAGAGGATAAATGGAGCTTGAACCCAAAGCATTTAGTGAGCTCATGTATCTTGAGGATTTAAAAGCCTGAGCCATTATTGGCCATGATCATAGGGAAACATTGAACCTACAAATAAATTGGTTTAGGATGAAATTGGTGATAGTCTTCCCGCACTTGCTATTGAGAGGCATGGCCTCAACCCACTTTGTAAAATAGTCAATGGTGGTGATGAACCAATGATGGATATCAAAAGAGGTAGGTTTAAACTTGTTAACAAAGTTGAGAGCCCAAATTGAGAAGGGCTAAGTAGCCAAAATAGAGTGTAGAAGGTCAATCGAGGCATTGATAGTATCCCCTATGACTTGACACATCTTACATTTCTTATCATATTGGACTACATCCTTAATAAGATTAGGCTAATAATAGCCCATCTTGATAATACACTGAGTGATGCCCTACCCTCCCAAGTATCCACCACAAATGCTCCCATGGGACTCCTCAAACATGAGAGTGTTATCCTCAGGAGTGAGGCACTACATTAACACACCATCAAGACCTCTCTTAAACAAGATGCCACCAATGCTGATAGTGGATGATGAGTTTATGGATCCAATATTGTTCTTGTGAAGATGTAGTATCAAGATAAGATTGGTCTGCAAGGTAATGGACAATGTTTCGATACCAATCACACTCAAAGGCCTCAACATAGTTAATTGAGTATACCCTCTCATCAAGAAAGGCATATTCAACTAGATTCACATTAAAGTTAGGTATTGGACACTCAATGAGTTGGTTAGTCATAGATAAACCCTTAGTATACTTTTGGTTAGTGATGTAGAGGTCAAACTCCTAAAGAAGCATGATCCACCTCACAGTCCTGTTAGTAAGATGTGTCTAGTAGTGAAGTGGATTGGACTGGACAATCACATTGGTATTCTGGCCCAACATGTAATTCCATAACATATTCATGGTGAATATGAGAGAGAGGCATTGATGCTCAATAAGAGAATAATTAAGTTCAAGGCCAACCAACATGTGAGAGATGTAATAAATAACTCTCTCCCTGCTTTGTCATCCTTTTCATACAACATGCCCCTGATGGAAATATCAGTGACAAAGGTGTATACTATGAACTCAAGCCCTTTAATGGATGCCATAAAGATGGGAGGATTATTAAGTAGATGCTTCAATTCCTTGAAATCCACTTGAAGTTTAGTAGACCAAAATAATAGAGTGTCCTTGTTCAAGAGACTTGTGAGGGGTATGGATTTGTGAACATACTCCTTCAAGAAACATCTAAAAAAGAGTCTTCCTAGGAAGAACTAAAATTGGATGAGTTTACATGGGGGAGGCATATCAAATATCACCTTGATCTTATTAGGATCTACTTCAGTGCCCCTTTATGAGATAAGGGAGTCGAGAAGTTTTCTATCTAAAATTCTAAAAATGCACTTCTCAAGGTTGAGATTGATGTGATATTCTTGGAGACATTAAAAGGTGATTCTAAGGTCTCACACATTCTCATCCTACTTTTTGGATTTGTTGAGGAGATCATCAACATAGCATTAAACTATCTTATGGAAAAGGTCATGGAAAATATGGGTTATGACATGCTGATATGTGGCCCCAACATTATTTAGACTAAAAGGCATGATGGCATAGCAAAAGGTACCCTATAGGGTAGTGAAAATCATCTTGTGCTAGTCTTCAATTATAATATAGACTTGGTTGTACCTAAATAAACCATCCATAAGGGACATGATCTCAAAACTAATGGTGGAATCAATAATCTAGGCTATCAAAGGAGTAAGAAAGTTATCTTTTAAGCAGGCCATATTTAGATCTTGAAAGTTGATGCAAATCTGAATGGCCCCATTCTTTTTGAGAATGGGGATAATATTGGAAATCCATTGGGCATAGTCAACAACTTAGATAAATCCAACTTGAATGAGCTTATTTATCTCTACTTTGACCAACTAGGAGACTTTAAGAGCCATAGGCCATTGTTTTTGGTGAATGGGCTAGGTCTCTTTATCCATAATGAGGTTATGGATGAGTATGTTAGGATCCATGCCCTTTATATCATCATATTTCCAAGAAAATGCATCTAAAAATTCATGAAATAAGGTGACCAAAACATCCCATTCCTTAGGATCAAGGCTAGCATTTATATTTTAACATCCATAACATTCATAACATTACCTTCCTTGAAACACTCATGCATGGGAGGGAGTGATTCATGTAACACTTTAGGTTCAATCAACAAGATATTCATTATGGGAAGGCTTGGGGTTGGTCCATCTATGAGAGAAAACTCTAAACCAAGGTGATTAAGGGGATAATGATACTTATGTTAAACTCACATGAGCTTGGTGTAAGCCTTTCTCTCCTTGCATAGGTTGCGTGTCTTACTATGAATAAAATAATACTTGAGATCAAACTTAACCATCCTAGTGGTCTCAGTGCGATATGCATGGAGAGAGCCTAAAATTTGATGGGAAAAGTGTGACACAAGGGGAGATCAACATCTAGAGAGATGTCCTAGAAGATATCTCTAAAAAGAGATGGGTTGGTCTAGTGTCACAGATGAAAGAGGGAGTTAGATGACATGTGTTAGACTCTAAAGTAATGAATATAAATTAGTACTTAATTGGATCAAAACATTCATCTTTAAGGAAATGAGACTCAAAAAAGGGGGGTGTATGCGAATATACAAAACCCCATAAGGACATAACCAAAGCCTCACCTAAGGAATTTGTCTTTGCATAGAGTAACACCTAAGGATCTGGGTCAGCCTACAAGGTGTGAACCTAACCTTTGTGCATAAAATGCACCATGTAAAACTTGGCTGATGTGATGGCCTACATGGTAGTGGTTTAAGGATGACCAAAAATCATGTTGTATTAAATATCAAGGTCTAACACATAAAATGTGATTCTAACAATCTTGGGGCCATACTTGATTAGAACTTTACATTCCCAACTGGTGTAACTATGTCATTGTTAAAATTGACAAAATTATGGCAATAATCATAGAGCTTCTTTTAACTGATCTTGAGCT
The DNA here is from genome assembly GCA_037957365.1 of Torreya grandis. NCBI lineage: Eukaryota > Viridiplantae > Streptophyta > Pinopsida > Cupressales > Taxaceae > Torreya > Torreya grandis. Next base: position 307,581 of record JARHVA010000272.1, read on the forward strand.
CATTGAAAACATGCAGGGACATGATGTTCAATGCATCTCTTTCATTGATAATACACTGCTTGACACAACAATCATCCATATAAGTCTTGATGTAGAAAGGTAAATGAGCCTGCTTTGCAAGATCTAAAGCATTTGGCAAAGAGGCTAGGTGGAAAGAGAAGACAAGAGGATGAAGGTGCTAGTGTGTATTAGAGTTGAATAAAACTTTGACATCATCACGTAGTGGAACCTCACAAGGGAGACCAATCTTATCAGAGATAAGAATCCTTTGCTTAGGGAAAAGGTAAAGAAGGTCCTAAATGGAGATCCTAGCTAAGAGGATCTAAAACTCATCTATAATGGATTAAGGATGCTGTTTGGCCTTTGGAAGAATGCTATACCTAAATTTAAATCTAACCTTAGGATTTTCTGCCCTTGTGTGCTAGACCAAGGGTCCAACACCATTAGTCTCTCCAATAGGGTTTTTGGCCGAACCAAAGTGCATGTTGACAATGCACTCATACCTAATAGAGGCTATGTCGATAGTAATAATAAACTTGCTACTCTCACACTTGGATTTCCCTCTCATGTCAGCTAGAGTATTGGAGTCAAAAGAGGTAGAAGATAAAAAAGGGGAATGTGGGGCCTTAGCCTTTGATTTATTCATTTTATTCTTCTTCTTCTCCTTATCATAGTAAGGTAGAGGCTCTTTGAAAACATTCAACTTGCAGTTGGGTTCCGCAAGAGGAGAACTTTGAGATTGAGGTGAGGTTTGTGCATAAAACTTATAGGTGACATAATTATTATTATCATACCCCTCATCTAATGAATGTTGAAAAACTTGGTGGGGTCATAAGAAAATACCATTCATTATTTTATTGTGCTTGATTTAAAAGCCTTATTTTAGCTAGATTTTTGCTCAAAGCATTGAACTCATGGCTATCCTTCTTATCCTTCTTCTTAGGAGGTGAATCAATGACACCATCACCAATCACATTACAATTATGATCATGTGAAGAGGATGACTTTTAGGAAAGTATGGTCTGCATGCCTGCATGCACCTCAAAGAATTTTATTTTTAGACACTAATTAATAGCTTCATCATAAGAGGTAAGTTCACTCTTGAGGACCTCAAGGTGAACCTCCTACCTCAATGCTTGCATGAACATATCATAAAGCTGGTCATCTAATAACCTATTCTTTCATTTATGAATAGCTGAATGCCATCTATGCAAAAAATTGAAGTTTAACTCACCCTTGGTCTACACCATGGAAGTGAGTGATTGGATGCCAAGGTTAAAAGGCCTAGAGATATTGAAATATTGGAGGAAGTCATCCAAAAAGAGCTAAAAACTAAAGAGAGAATCTGGTGGTAGATTCTAGAACTAGATAAGGGCTTTAGCTCACAAAGAATGAGCAAATATCTTCAACATCATGTATTCATCCTATTCCCAATCCATACATGCCATAATGAATGCCATGATATACTTCCTAGGACTAGAGTACCAAATACCATTGAACTTAGGCAGTTCAAGGATAGGAGTAGAAAGGGGAATAATATGTACCCAAGGGGCTAGAGGATTTTGATAGAGATCCTCATAAGCATGGTTGATAATAGGATGGAAATGAACTCAGAGATGGGACTTGTGATGATGATGATGATTCCTATTCCCATAGGCATCACCATGACCATGACCATGAGGAAGATGAAGCTAGGGAGGTTCTTAACAAGGAAGATGCTCATGATGGAAATCATCTCTACCATAGGGTGGAGAATGACCATAAGAACTGTGATGATCCCCACAAGGATGATGGGAAGATGTGACATAATCCTGTAAATGGTCATGATGATTGAGATTTCCATGGTGGTGGTCATGTGCCATCATATGAGGGTTAACCAGTGGCCATTGATGTTCTTGATATGCATCTCATAGATCTTTAGTTTGTAAGTGGTGATTGCAATCATCATGCTCATCAAAAACTCTAAAATAAGGATGAGGAGGATAGAAGGCATCCCTAAGATAGTAATACCTAGTTAAGTTAGAATACCTATGACCCACATGGATATGAGGGTGTTCTTGCTCTAGAGTTTCTATCTAGGAAATAGGTGGGGAAATCACATGAGAACTGTTTGAGGCACTCGACATGAATGGGTGTGGGATCTATTTCTAGAGGAGGCATGCCACTAAATCTTAGGGTAATAAGGAAGCACTTAATTCACATGAAGATGTATATGTTAATCATTAATGATTACACGTAACTCCCCAAGCCTTAATTATGCAAGGATATCTTCATCACCTTGAATGGGTGAATGAGGCATGACATAAGGCTGAGATAAAACATCTTCAAATGAATGAATCTTAGACTAGTGAAAGGGAAACTGAGTCCATTGGTTATATTCCTACCAATATTATTCTTTTTAGAATGTGAGAGGGTGTATACTACCATGCTAGGTTGAGGGAAGCTCCTAGGTCCTATGGTGTCTATGGCATTCCATTTTAAATGTGGCTTGCTCATTAGTGAGCTCAGAGATGAGACCTTGAATCCACTGGGATTTATGTCCCAAAGGTGGGAGATCAGCCATGGATGTAATTAAGCATGATAAACATGGAAGACAATAAAAAAGGTAAACCGATGGAGATCCAATAGGGAGAAAGACACAAAACCAAAGTAGGAGAAAACAACCAAGGTGAGAAATGAAACACAACTAAAATAAAATCCTAATATATAATCGAGGGGAGTTGAATAAGAGAGATATAAATAGGATATAAATAATGTGAAACCATATGTGGGGTCCCACTAGGTGTGCTAGAATGTATCTCCAAGAATCTAAACAAAACCACTGGTGTTTGGTAGGGTGCTGAAGCAAACCACTATGAGGCTAGAAGGCTCAAGGGTTCTGTGGGCTACAAGAGATCTATAGTGGCTATCTGGTTTACTAGGTTTCACCAAGATATATATAGACTTGAAAAATATGTTGGGGATAGCATGAATAGACATATAAAGTATGCAAATTACTCTAACATGTCTAACTACAATAAGGCAAGTAGCTAAGACTAGACTATGGATTGCATAAACCAAACGAGAACACCAATACCAAATGAAGAGAGATAACCAAAAAAATGTTATTCTAGAAACTAAGGCACTTTGAGGCCAAATAAAATAAATTTTAAGAAATAAATATAGTTCCAAGAAAGGGTTTAAGAGCATGCCTATTCTAGATTTGATCTATCCTTCCAATTCAATACTATTGTTTTCTAACAATGCAATGTTCTAGTTTAGCAAGAGAGAGATAATGTTTAAGCAAGTTTTTTTTTTTTTTTTGAGCATGTATATCTCTACTATGAAATGAGGAAGGGTTTCATTGAGAGAAATAATATGTGACAAAGGAATATTTTAAGCAATGACAATATTATTTAAACATATACAAATGCAATAAACTTTGGAAACTACTTTAAGCAATTTACAAAACAACTATTTCACTAAAATAGTTCAAACCCTAGCATATACACTATACAAACAATGGAGTTTAAATTTTCATAGAAAAGTGCACTCATATCAATCTCAAATATGAAGTTTAGATGTTCTACCAACCAGGAATCTAAGCTAAGAAGCAATGTAGGAGGAAGACTAAGCTATGTGCAAGCTGAAGTCCAAACCAAAATCCAAGAGCAAAGGAGGAGGTGAAGTGAGAACTTGCAATGGTGTAAGATCTCCACATAAATGCACAAATCAAGGTGCAATTCCAAATGTGGGAGCTTGGGATCAAGCCACAAGGAAACAAGAATAATTGAGAGCAATAATTGAGTCTTCAAACAAGAGTGTAATAGCATATGGGATTCTCTATCCCCAATCAAGCTTAAGAGTGCTAAGAATGAACCAAGAGAGATTTAAGAAGGCATGAGAGTCAAGAGAGAAGTATAATCAATAGAGAGATGGAATGAGAAGAGAGAGAGGCTCAAATGAATGAGAAAGAGGCATATATCCCCACCTAAATTCACCAAATGACCTAAATATAGCCATTTTTTGCTATTTGACTTCATTTTGGGCCTTTTAGACATGTTCTACTGAGGATGTGGATTTTGTGAAGGAAACATATGGCCTAGGCCATGGGTTTCCTTCATATAAGTTGTGACCTGGGTCAAATATGGTCCAAAGCTAGTCAATGGGCTCTCGAGAGGCCTTGAGAGGTCTCTAGAAAGGCCTCTCTTGTGTGAAAAAGACCCAATATGGTCTATGGATGTATGAGGGTAGGAATATGATGTGGGATAGGTCCAATCAAGTGGTATATGTCTCAAATTAAGATGACCAGGGTCAATAGTATACATGTGAGCTCATGTGTAATCATAAGGAGGAGTAAGGTCATGAGAAGTATGATTAAAAAACCCTCAAGGGGAAGAAAACCCACTAATCTCAACAAATGGACTACATTATTATGAGATAAATCCCAACTTTAGTGAATCACCAACTTCATATGGGGCACAAACTCCAACTAGACAAACACCCACTTGACTAGGCTTTAACAAGCACCCACTTGCAAGGATGCACCAACCCCCTAGATGAATCAACACGAACACAACCACCTGATTGCATTTATCACCTTCAAAAAACCTTATTTCTCATATAGTAGATGATGATCAACTTCTTCAACTCTTTTGTCTCTTCTATCCTTTTCAAACTACCTTCTAGGCTTTTTTGCTCAACTAGGTCTCTTCAAGACATATTAAATCATATGACCTTCATAATCATATACAATACCCCTATTATATATTCATTATAGTTTATATACACCCTTATTATGGTATAAAGGACCTCCTTTAGCTCTTCAAAGTGCTAAATACTTCACTTCCACTCCTTTATTAGGCCTATTAGGCCTTGTTCTTATACTAGGATCTTGCTCATATACCTATTGGTTGGACACAGACAATTGAACACTTAAATTATGCACACAATAGGACTTATTACATGCCACAAACATGAATCAATCATTACATTATGTCAGCCATATCTCAAATAGAACAAATCCTTCTTTAGGCCTTAAAGAGACATAATTCAATTAGGTCTTCAATAATACACATTATGCTTTAATCTAATTGGAACACTTATAAAATCCACATATGGAAATAAAAATTCATATACCACTCAAATATAGCCCCACTAATCTCATCTTATTTCCATGACACTTTTTAGCTCCAACCACCACTTGAATCACACTAGTAGTATTGTTTTCATTAGGCCTTCACACACACATAAAGGTTTGTCATGAATAATTGAAGACAATACATTATTTAGACACACAAAACTGAAAATAAATCACATAAATATAACCTAAAATATCTTAAAAACTTTATCAAGTGCATTATACTTCATTACATAGGGTAAAAGGACTCAAAAACACTCCTGCAACTTTCTCACTCAGAACTGCCAATTTTCCTCAAAGACCAATCATGGTGACTTAAACCTCCAACACCTGTATAAATATATTAAATGAATTATTATACATGTATATGATACTATTATATCATTATACCATTCTTAGATATAAATATAATATGGTCAAATATAAATATTGGTCTTATAGACCAATATCATAACCTTATATCTCATTGTCTCATCTAAACTAGATATGTCAACTTGTGAACAAAATTTTCACTATAATCACTAATCTCCGAAATTTATACCAATAATGAGAATGTATTAAAATTATTGAAAAAAATATTCATGTACTTGGTTTCATCACTCTATCATGGTAACATATTCTTAATCTTCTTCTCACTACTACATAGGTTTTTCACTATTTCAACCATTAGGCCTATTAGCGACTGACTAATTTGGACAAAAAATTTAGAATAATTGAGGGATATAACTTGTCCATAAACATTAATGGAAATGAAACATGAGTATCAATATTCATCCTCCATTAATTTTATTTTCTTGACGAATGCAACTTTTGACTGCTATAATAAATCTCTAAGAACTTAGCACTTTCTTGTAGGGTATACTCACATACCTAACAACTTAAACACACTTGGAGGTGATTGGGAGAGTTTAATACAAACTCAAATAGCTTACCTAAGAATACCAATCCATTTTGGGCACTTTTGATCAACATCTTCAACATCAAGTCCTTATTAGGGTTTTAAGAGGGTTTAAACCTATTTCCATTCTTAACAATCATTCATAAAGCATAGCTCTTGAATCCAAAAAAAATTCCTAGAATTTTGATCTAAGACTCTTATCCATCTACCATGAATATCTTAGGTTCCTATGTAGAGGTTTTATGAGATAATGAGCACAAGAAAATATTTCTTAGGTAGAGAACCCTTTATTCTATGCACTTGAGAGACCTTAGAACACATTTTCATGACTTATACTTATAAAATTGACCTCAAAATTCATGAACATGATTTAAAAAACTTGAATCACATTTTTTAGTTCTTCCCTACTCACACTTTCCTTAAAAACTGATCTTCATACCCCATTTGGCAACACTTTGTCTCTTTACTTGCTTAGACCTTGACTTGTAAACCACATTAGGCCTTAAAATTTACCATAATTACTCTTTACATGTACTCTCCGCCAATCTCACATACTCAAAAAATCTCATACATTATTAGACAATGTCATACATCCTTCATATGCCTTGAAATAGATCACAATGCCTCATTAGGCTAGGAAGGGTTTAGAAGTGGTCTAGGTGTAGACTTGGTCTGAAGGTCTTACCCATTTAGGCATACCCTAAGACTCTCATTAGTTCTCCAATTCCTCATATACATGCTCGAGTAACCTCATACAATTGATCATGACTGTGTGTATTCATCTCACCAAGCCATCATACTCCTTCATGTACAAGACTAGGTATTCTATGTACATACCTTCTCAAGACACTACTAGGCTCAAAGACTTGACAAATTTAACAATAAAATAACTTCCATGATGAATTTAACATCACTCATGCAATCATAAAAACATATACCAATCATATCTTACACTCTTACAGTCACTATAACACTGATCAATATTATCTCTCATAGCTACACTCTTCAATGACATCATGAAGACCTTCTCAAGAACCTTTGACATCATTGACAACATCAATACCAAACCTTAACAATAGGAACAATGCTCAAGAATCACCCCTTTTGTCATTGATGGAAAAATGCACTACAAGCTAATCATTCTTATCTCCCCATTTTGGGTTTTCTCCCCCTTTGACATAAATGACAAAGTGATGTTTGTAACTCCTTAGATCACACTCCTTACAACCAAAATACTTAACACACAAGACTATGAGGAGACATAACACAAACATTCTCCCATATTTCTATGCATACCTTCTTGGAACAACTCACCTATTCTTTGAGATAATTAAATTGATTATCTTCCCCTAAGTACTTGACTTGATCAATGATTGATTGGGGTAGGAATTACACCCAATTCATAACTTAGGCATTCAAATGTTACTTTTGGAAGTGGTTTGGTCAAAATGTATGCAATATGATTTTGTGTAGAAACATATTCAAGTCTGACACTTTATTCACTTACCTTCTCTCTTAGAAAATGATACCTAATGGGAATGTACTTAGTCCTTGAGTGCATGACATGGTTCTTTGAGACACTTATAGCACTTGTATTGTCATAATAGATAGGGCTAGGACCATCATACTTGACCTTGTAGTCTTTTAGGGTATGTATCATCTATAGGACCTGAGTGCAACATAAAGATGCTATAATTTACTCAACCTCATAAGTGGATAATGCTACTGATGCTAACTTCTTGCTTATCCATGAAATTAGGCACCCACCTAAGAAGAAGTCTCCTCCAATGGTCCTTTTCCTATCATATAGACTTCCTACCTACTTTTCATCTTATAATCTATAAAAATGAACTCCTTGCTCCTTGGATACCACAACTCATACTACATAGTCCCCTTTAGATACTTGATTATCCTTTTGACTGCTTATAGATGATTTTCCTTTATATCTACTTGAAACTTTCCCATAAAATCTACTGCTTGCATGGTGTCATGTCTAGAGGTAGTGGTGTATATCAAACCTCTAATCATTAACCTATATGACATCTAATTGAGATTTGGAGACTCATCTTCCTTTCTCAACTTACACCTTATGATCATAAGTGTACTAACTACCTTGCAATCTTCCATATCAAACTTCTTCAACATCTCTCTTATGTACTTGGCTTGTGAAATGAATATACTTTTTTTAGATTAAGTGATTCACAACCAAATAAAGAATTATAGTTCTCCTAGTATGGACATCTCAAACTCTTTATTCATCACCTATGCAAATCCCTTAGTCATATTCTCACTATTTACACCAAAGATTATGTCATCCACATAGACAACTACTATTAACTGATGGTTCACTTCTGACTTTATGTATAGATTACTATTTGCAACTTCTCTTTTGAATCCTTGATCTAATAGATACTTGTTCAACTTGACATCCAAGCTCTATGAGCTTGCTTTAGATCATAAAGAGCCTTTTTAAATATGCAAACATAGTCCTTGTCACCTAATAGTGAGAACCCTTTAGGTTGCTCTATGTACACCTCTTCTTCCAAATTCCCATTTAAAAAGGTAGATTTGACATCCATCTGGTATACCTTAAACCCTTTGAATCTTGCATATGTTAGAAAAAATATGATGGCTTCCAATATTTTTATGGGTACAAAGATATCCTCAAAGTCTACGCCTTTAACTTGTGCATATCCCTTTCATACCAATCTAGCCTTGTTACTAGTTACTTCTCCATCTTCATTCAACTTATTTGTAAACACCCATTTTGTGCCAATGACATTCTTGTCTTTAAGCCTAGGAACTAGTTCCCAAGTCCCATTCTTCTCTATTTGGTCTAAATCCTCATTCATATCACCCATCCAAAATTTATCTTTGCTTGATTCTATAAGATTCTTATGTTCAATATTAGATAATAGAGTAACATTCTCTTGATTTAGATTACTTACCGATCTTCTCCTTGTTTTCATACCTACATTCTTATTGTTAATAATTTAAGATTCAGGATGATCTCTTTGAATTTGTCTTAAGGGGCCTTTTGAGTCTTGTCTCTCCTTAACTTATTCTTCTTCCTCATAAAACTCTATAGTTTCCTCTTCATTCTTGAAGTCCAAATTCTCTAAATTATCCTTTGGCTATGAGTGTGATTTCCTTGTCAAATCAATCTTCACATTGGTGCATTATGCTATCTTCTGTAACCTCTTATTATAACATCTATAGGCTGAGGTCATTGATGATTATCCTAGGAATATACCTTTATCATATATGGAATCAAACTTTCCCAAGTTTTCATCTATTTTAGTGAAACATTTACTCCCAAACACTCTAAAGTGTTTCACATTAGTAGGTCTGCCCTTCCATAGTTCATAAGGAGTCTTATTTACATTAGTCTATATCTATAATATATTAAAAATGTAGAATAAAATGCTTACTACCTCTCTAAAATATCCATAAAATAATATAGACACATTTAGCATAGTTCTAGCCATCTCTTGAATTGTCATATTCTTTCTTTCCACTACCCCATTCTACTAGGGTGTCCTAGCTACTGAGAACTGTCACCTTATTCTATGAACCTCATAGAATTCATAAAATTCATTCGAATAAAACTCTCTTGCTCTACCAGATATTAGTCACTTGATATTCCCATTATTCTCATTCTCAACAAGAGCCTTGAATGCCTTGAACTTGTCAAGAGCTTCTAAATTTTCATTCAAGAATGCAACCCAAGTCATTCTTATGTAGTCATATATGAGTAACATGAAGTAGATATCTCATTAAATGATTTTAATTCTTATAGGACCATAGAGATCAGTGTGTATTATTTCTAATGGTCTTGTACTAGAATACTCTTTGGACTTGAACCTTGTTCTAGTCTGCTTACCATGTTGACATGCATCACAAAGTATGTTTATATGTTTGGTGATATTAGGAATGTTATTCATAAACTTATTAATGCTTATCTTGACCACATTATCAAAGTTTATGTGACCTAACCTTCTATGCCATAGCTAAATTTAATCCATCTTGATCATAAATCATCTCTCTTTCTTGATCTCAGTGAAGACATATAAACTATTCTTAGTCTTAGCATTGACAATTAGTGGTATGATCCACACTTATAATAATTGGAAAATATTTAGAATATAATGTAGATAAATACAACACAATATATATTGGTGGACCAAGATATCCAAATATTCAATATATGCAGAAATAGAATACCCTTAAGGTAGGGCAACACCATACAATAATCCTTTAGGAATAAATAACTCCACAATGTCTCTTTGAGGGGACAACCTCCAATATCCTCTTAGAATAGAAGACTCAATTCTTAATTGATTCCTTATAATGATAATACACTAATTCCACAAGTTACTCCATTATCCTAATATATTGGACCCATATAACTAACTAAAAGGGATATGTGCTACATGTTGAAATATCCATAAACACATATACATTAATATATAATGTACCTAGATACATAACATTACTTCCCTCCTTGACATGTTTCATCCCCAAAACATAGGAAGAAACCAAATAATGAGTGTGCTTCAAATCATTACACACTTGTCTCCAATCTCGGTCATCTAGCCATCTATATGTGATTCTATTAGGTGATAGCTCTCCAAGATTATTTCTAAATTCACTTGTGCTCATATGATTCCATTCATGATCATAATTTTACTTACTTGGTGTCCATGCATAATTATTCCTCTTGTGATTCAATGTACCATATTCTGCTACATGAATTTGATTCCATCCATGACCATAATAGGCATTATTTGGATTCCATGCATAGCCATAGCTATTGGAACTCTTATTAATTATATAGAAATGATACATTAATATATCATGTCCCTATATACATAGCAATTAGCCTTCCTTATTTTGCTCTCCTTATCTCACATCCTCTATCATGAAAATTTAGTGTGTCCTTGATTTCAAATTTGACTTAAACTAAGTAGGTTATGTTTCAAACCTTATATATAAAACACATTTTGTGTCTTGGTCTTCTCATTGTCCAAAATCAACACACCCTTTTTAACTATATTAGCAGTTATGTTGTCTCCAGACCTCACTATTCCTACAACATTCTTCTTAAATGAGATGAACTTTTTTTTGTCTCATTTCATGTGGCTTTAGTAACCACTATCTATATAACATTTCATGCCTTCATATTGAATGTGAAAGGTAGTCTAAGCTAGTAAAGAATTCTCTTTAGTCTTTTATTCCTCTTTAGTAAATAGTTTGTCTTGACTTTTGAGTTTAATATGATCAGGTCTAACTTGATTTGCCTTCCATACTAATGTTTGAACCTTCTCATGCACTCTAGGAGCTTCATATGTCTTTTTGAATCTTGAGGACCTTATAAATCTATTAGAACATAATCTTTTAATGTGCTCCATATTGTGATAGATGTAGCAAAAAACATTTATGTAGTTACCTCTTGACTAATTATTCCTTTTTCAATGGTCCCATGATAACTTATCCTTTACTACATTGGACTGCCTGATTTGTATTTTCATGTTGGTAATCTTGACTTGTTATAACTTCTCATGCTCTTTCTCAAACTTGCTTATCTTATTTATGAGCTACTCATGCTCAGTATATAAGGAATATAGATCTGTCTTCAACTGGTTATACCCAAATTCATTTGATCTAAACCTTATATTAACACTTTCTAGCTAATTCCTGAGATCCTTGATATTAGTTTTTTGATGTTTCAAACCATAAAGGGTACTTATGAGCTCAAATTCAAGGTCTACTTCTACTTTTCCTTCTTCACTATCATAGTAGACTTCATCATACATGTTGTCTTCTTTCTTTTGATCACTAGACATCTTGTGATTTTTAGGATCACCTTCAAGATGTTAGAATTGATTCAAAATACCAAGCTATGATACCAATTTTTTAAAGCAAAATCATTAAGTAGGTGGGAGGGGGGGGGGTGAATCAGTGTCTTCAAAACAATCATTCAATTCTACTTAAGCATGCATAAAACATCCATACAAACATGAACCTATAAAAAAGAATATGAAATCATACAAGATCATGAAACACATTACATATATGGGAAAAAATTAAGGAGAATAAAACCCACTAATCTCTAAAAATGGATTACAGTCCTCTAAGACAAAACTCAAGTTTAGTGAAGCACCAACTTCACATGGATCACCAACTCCAACTAGCCAAACACCCACTTGCAAGGATGTACCAACCCTTTAGATGACTCAATACCAACTCAGACACATTATTTCATTGATCACCTTGATAAAAATTTATTTCTCATATAATAAATTATTGATCATATTATTCATCTCTTCTCTTTTTTGTCCCTCTCAAATTGCTTTCTAGACTCCTTTGCTCAACTAGGTCTCTTCAAAATAGATTAGGTCATATAACCTTGATATTCATCTATAGTAACCCTGTTAGATCTTCATGATAATTTATATACACAATTATGATGGTCTAAAATAATTCCTTTATCTCTTCAAAGTTATATATACTTTAATTCCACTCCCTTATTCTCTAACTGGTCAATTAGGCCTATTAGGCCTTGTTCTTATACTAGGTTCTTGCTCATACGCCTCTTGGAAAAACACACACATTGAAAACTTATATTATCCAAATAATAAACCTTATTACATGCCAAAAACATGAATAAATAATTACATTATCTCGGCCATAGTTCAAATAGATCAAATCCTTTTTTAGGCCTTAAGGAGACGTAATTCAATTATCTCTTCATTAGTACACGTTACCCTTTGATATACTTGGAACACTTTAAAAATCCACACATGGAAGGAAAAATTAATATACCACTCAAATATAACCACAATAATTTCATCTTAGATCCACTTTTTAGCTCCAACCACCACTTGACACACACAGAAAGGTCTATCATGAACAATTGAATATAATAATTTATTTAGCCACATAAAGATGATGATAAATCATATAAAAAAAACATTAAATACATAATAAACTTCATAAATTTAATTGAAATTCATTACATAGGGTAAAAGAACTCAAAAATACTCCTGCAACTTGCTTACTTAGAACTGCCAATTTTCCTCAAAGACCAGTCATGGTGACTCAGACCTCAAACACATATATAGACATATTAAATGATTTATGATGCATGTATATGATCATATGATATCATATGACCATTATAAAATATAAATATAATATGGTTAATTGGTAATATTGGTCTTGTAGACCAATCTCATAACCTTATATCTCATTGTCTCATCTGAGCCAGATAGGTCAAATTGTGAGTAGATTTTTTTCTATAATCATTAACCTAAAAAAATTATACCAAAAATTAAAATGTCTTAAAATTCCTAAAAAAAATCTTCATGTACTTGGTTTCATCACTCTATCATGGTGACACATTCCTAATATTCTTCTCACTACTACTTGGGTTTTTCATTGTTTCCACCATTAGGCCTGCTAGCGACTGACTAACTTGGATGAATATTTTAGAATATTTGAGTGATATAAATTGTAAAAAAACATTTATGGTCATGAGAAATTAGTCTCAATATTCATCCTCCATTCATTTTATTTTCTTGACCAATGTAATTTTTGATTCCTACAACAAATCTATGAGAAATTAACACTTTCTTTTAGGCTCTACTCACATAACTGAAAACTCAAACACATATAGAGGTGATTGGGATATTTAAATACAAAATCATATTTGAGATTTTTCAATTATTTCTTGAATTTTACCAAATATTTGATGAGGTGTCATATGTGCTAGAATGATAATGATAAAGTATGCTTTAATGTTCTTGCATAGTTCTTCAGTGTTTGACTTGGATAGGAAGATGGTGGATGTTATTGGTGGTATGATAATTTTGAAGAGACCTTATGAGGTTTTTTGAGTTCTTAGTGTGTTTTTTTAAGTGAAATGAATTAATTAGATTAGTCATATGAGTGTTTAGGTTCAAGTAGTCATCTTGACAAATAAAGCTAAATCAGATTGATGATGTCAACATTCACACGTGTGAATTTTTTAAGAGTATATTGATATATAGATATATTACATTATGTTAGGAGATCATATGGCTCAATTTTTAGGTCTGTACATAGAGCCTAGCAAAATTTATTAAGGTGTAAAGTTGGCTTCTTAGACAGAGTTCACTAAGTTCCCATACTTATCCAATTTTGTGATATCAAAGATATATGATGAGAATTTAACTAGGTGATGAATATATATGAAAAGGAATTAATATGAATATATAAGGATATATAAATTATTTTTATAAATTTTAGATAGAGATCAATGACGAGCACATTTTCTATTAGTCAAAGATCTTGAGAATGAACATGATGATGACATGTGTCACATTCACAGAGTTTGAGCAATAGATCATGATCAATGGAGCACATTCAAAAATTAAGAGGAATATTAATGGTGAAAATTATTTAATAATTCAATATAATTCTCAACAAGCATACGGGGATTCCAAGTGGTAGAAGTTCATTAGAGACTGACTGTAGGGTACAATGAGGGCATGTGGGATTCTCAAGTAGCTTGATCTTGGAAGCGAGGATCTAAGATCAATGGTGATAGATACAAGTTAAATTTAATAATCTCACAAGGATATAAATGGATCAAATTTGAGTAAGTTATGTGAGGACATGATATGAATACATGTGTCTGTAGATGATTTTGTATTAACTAGTGACCTTTGGCATTTGAATTAGCAAAAGGATAAATCAGTGCTCAGTATTTTACTTATATATTTTGATTTAGGAAAAATTTATTGATCGTGTCAAAGGAAGAGTTTAACATGAATTCAAGTCACATCCAAATAATCTAGTTATAAGGTTTGAATATTTTTATGATCAAAGTTATTGAGCTCCAAAGATGACTAAAGGTTTGACCATGTTGTGTAAGTGATCCAAAAAGGATAATTAAAGAGTTATTTATGGTATTTATATGTTTAAATATGAAATAAATATTTTATAGTGTTGTATACTCCATGAGGACAGTTTTTATGTATTTTGGAGGTTTTACCAATCCATATTTAGTATGAATAAAGGCTTTGAAGTTGACTATGTTTATTGAATAAACTAGCAGTTTGAGTGACCATCTTGTAGAGGTAAGTAAAAGATGTTCTGAGTAGATTTGAGAAAAAAATGAATATAAACATGTAAAATAAGTATAAAAGGTTCATGAAAAGGTATTGAATATCTTATGTTTCCCATATTCAACTATGGAGAGTCAAAATAGCTTGACTATATTTTGACTTTATATGACCATTTTGAGTGGTCATTTTGAGAGAGTTGATTTGAGTGCTTGAAGCCTATTTTGGAATGTCTAAGGAACATGGAGGTGTTAAAAATGTCCTAAAGGTTTCACCCATGTGACATAATCATATTTATATGTGAAATATTTGAGTTGTTTCTTTAAAAGTTTGATGTTATGTTTTCTGTGTTTGAAGGCCTAAAAAGTGAGGAGACCTAATCAGTAGGTTCAAGTATTGATTTGGTGTTTCAAGTGGTATGGACCCATGATGGATTTATAAAGGGTATATTGTAGATAGGTTTTATGTGTTAAAATCAATTTTAGAAGTTGAAAGTGGCCAAAAGAGTTGAAGTTGTAATGTATGGGTGAGTAGGCCTAATTATTTTAGGTCTTACCAAGACCTAATGGTGGTTTAGGGTTAATGAGGTAATATAAGACCTAAAGAGTGTGGGGTTATTAAATTTAACATGTGTGAATAACTATTTTAATGGTTAAATAATTATGATAGTCATCTTTGTTGACCAAGATGGGTTAGATAAGTGTATGGTATAAATACTAGGCATAATTAGCCTATTTGAAGTGGATTTGAGAGAGCATTGTGCTCAACAAAGGAGAGAACATTTTAAAGAGAAGGTAAATATAATTTAGTACCATTGGAGATCAAATATGATCAGTCATTTTTATTTGATCAAATTGATGTAGGAGGATACATAGGTTATTAGACTTAATGAGCCTAGAAGAGGTAGATTGAGCAAGTGTGTAGATGGGTAAAAGATTTGTGAATGCTATGAGATCCATGTGGATGTATTGAGAGGTATATAAAAGTGTGGATTACATGTATGACATTTGTTCATAATTATAATGTTAAATTTACAATTTTGATGTATTGAAATAAGTGAAGGTGTGTAGATTGATCCAAAAGGTGTTTTTGGATGCCTTGCTTCTGTGTGAAGGTTTGAATGACTGAAGAGGATTAAAGGAGGTTGTTTTGTAGGATTTTTAAATTATATTTAGAAGAAATCAAAGTTATATAGTTTTTAATTTCATATATTTTGTGTTGGTGCTCAACATCTTAGGCAAGTTGGTGCTTGTCATCTTTAGGGGTTGGTGTTCCTTGTGAAGTGGGTGCTTCACTAAAGTCTCATGTTAGTAGTCATATTATAGGACAAGTATTACATGTGTTTTCAAGATTGAGAGTGGGATTTATCCCCCAAGAAGGTATCCCACATATATCTTATGTCATCTTTCTTATCTTTCATGTTTGTTGTTATGAGTGGGTTATTTGATTCTTGATTGATTATGGTGTATGAGTAAGGGTTTGAAGGATTTAAATTGAAGTTTTAAAATATCTCAATTCACTGATTCACCTCCCATTGATTATATCTCTAACAATTAGTATCATAATATGACCTTATGTATAAGTTTAACCACACGAAGGTAATCTTAGGTACAATAAGAAGTTCTTAAGGTTTCTCTATTAAGCAAGCTTCATTATTAAGTGGATCCAATTATGCTTTTTGGAGTGAAATAATGAAGACCTACATCATCTCCTTGGGGTTTGACAATTGGAAATATATTTTGGATGGTTATTCCATGTCACCTAATCTTACAACTAGTGCTACAAATAAGAAGTTGAGTGATAAAAATTCCAAATCTATGAATGCTATCATTTGTGGTCTTTTAGAGGTTGAGTTCACCAAGGTAATCCATTGCAAGTCTACAAAGGAGATTTGGGGCAAATTGTAACTCATCTATGAAGGAGATTCAAAATCCAAGTTAGCCAAACTACAAACCTATCGAAGGCAATTTTAAAGTCTCAAAATGAAGGAAGAGGATATTGTGGTTTCTTATCTTCTAAGAGGTAATGAGGTAGTGAACATGACGAAATGCATGGGAGAGGTTATTGAATAAGGCACTATAGTACAAAAGGTATTAGGGTCTCTCACTTTCAAATTTGATTCAAATTTTTTTGCTATAGAATAAAGTCATGATCTCACCAAAATGAAGATGGATAAATTGCATGGAATTTTTTTCGCCTATGAGATGAGAGTTAACGAGGATAAATCATGAAAGAAAGAAGAATCTTTCAATGTATAAAAGAAGCTAAATAAGAATTTCCAAGGTAATAAGGTCAAAGATGATGATATTTTTGATATTGATGATGATTAACTAATAGATCTATTAACAAGAAAACTAAAAACAAGTTTAGGAAAGTTTAAGGGTAAACTTCCCTTCAAATAATATAATTATGGAGATATAGGTCACTTTGCCAACAAGTTTACTCATAAGCATAAGGGAAATGATAAATAATAATATGAAGAAGATAATGATAATTATAAGAAAATATGTAGGTTTGATAAGATCAAGAACAATTTCAAAAGGTATAATGGCCAAAAGAAGTTTTACAGGGACAAGAGGAGTCTCTACACCAAGGGATATTGAAGCTCATCTAATGAGAATGATGGCAGTGATTTTGAGAATGATCATGAAGATGATGGTCCTACTGAAGATGAAGCTCTCTTCATGGATAAATAAGGTAGTTTCTCATATCAATAATAATCTACATGATTTGGAGGTGGTTTAGGTGATACAGATGATGAATAAGACAAGTTAAACTATGAGACTAAGTTGATGAATTGCCTTGAAGATCTAAATATTGAGAAGAATACAACCAAGAAGTTAAAGTCTCAAATAAAGGACTATGAGGTCAAATTTTGTGTGTTTGAGGCAAGAATAGATGAAGACTTCAAATAGTATAAACATTCAGTCAAGATTTTTAATGATCAGTTAGAGACTATGAATGCAAACTTGAAGGCCAAAGAAGTTGAATATTCAAGGTATGTAATTGAGATTGGTTCTTTAAGATATGAGTTGAAAAATACTTCAAGTCAAGTAAAGTCATTTGTGAAGTTTGAAAAAGAATCAATTGATTTAGATAACATTCTTGAGTATTCAAAAATATGAAAGCGATAGAAATGGTCTTGGATACATAGAAGAACAAAATAATACTAGTCATGATGACTTGAAGACTTTTGTGAACAAGTATAATTAGACTTTGAAGAACAACAATAAATAAATAAATGAATTTGATAATAGAAGAAAGACAAATCAAATTAGACAACCAAATGAAATGAGGTATGTAAACTTTAATGGTTACTTCTAGACTTATAATCAATTTGGTCATAAGGCTAGAGAGTGTAGAAGACCTTCTAAGAATAAATTATCTTAGAACTATGAATGGAATCATCAATCAAGTGATGTGATTCAAAGTGAGTGTTATATTTATCATGACATAGGAAATATTGAAAGGTTTTGTCCTAACAAGGTAAGACAAGCTGAGTTTCTATCAAGAATAGTGGTTTGCACAATTATCTAGGAATCAATCACATTGCTAAGTTTTACAAACAAAGGCATTAAGTCAGAATAAGTCATTTTAGTCTCCTAGAGTGCAAGGTAGAAGGAAAGTAAAAATATGGAAATCAAAAGTGGAAAGTATGTGCCATAATCAATCTATAGGTCCAAGTGAACTATTTTCCATAGTAGAAGATGCTACACAAGTTAAAGAATGCCAAGGGTACTCATTATCTGCTCATGTTAAGAATAAAAAAGATAAATCTCACTAAAGAGACCAAGGTATTTAAAACTTATCCTATGGTATCTGTAAACTTAAGTAAACAAACTAATGTTGTTGAGCAAGTTTATTATAAATAATATTAGTTGATAATGTCAAGTGTTGATGATTTGAAATGTGATATTGATACTTCAAGTGAAAAGGTATGCCAAAAATCTTTATTTTCTCCATGTATTGTCAATACCATCCTAGAAGAAAAGGAAAGTGATAAAGAAGATAAACAAGTTGATTCAATCAAGTAAAAGAAGAAGAATAATTTCAAGTTGTCCAAGAAGGAGAGATAATATGAGGAATTGTGGAAAACTCCTAGTTTCACATTGTTCTAGGACATTGTGGGTTAAGGGCATCTCTTTCTAGGATTCAAAGAGATAATTATCAACAAAAGGAAACATAGTGGATGGTAATTGAGTTTTGGTTGATATTGTAGGACAAGAAAGGTCATGAGAAGATGTGATTGTTTATGAGGAGAAATGAGTTTTATGTAATTACTTAAGAGTGTTATGATGGTGAGTTGTCAAAATTTTCTATTTGCATAAGAAAGCTGTGTTGATCTTATTTTAGTATGCTCAAACCGTGTTCATGTGTTGCTTAAATTGATTGGTTAAAATGATGAAGACTAAAGGTAAGGTTGGTATAGAGTATGAGGATAATTTGTTATCATATTTTTGGTATCATGAAGGTCTTAGAGTTATGTATATGACAAATTGTGTCTATCATGGAGTTCACAATGTTCTGAAGATGAGATAGTTCCATGAGAGTGATTTGAAAAAGGTTCTAAACCATGATGGATTATAGAGGATAAAGGGCAATTATTTTGAGATCCATATGAGAGTTATTCATGTTTGATTTAGTTGTTTAATTTTATCTAATAAAGATATGAGATCTATTGGTGGTTTCATAAGGATATTGATTGAGTGTGGATAGTTTTGAAGAGTTGATGACAGATCTAGTTCATTGAGAAGTATTTTCAAAGATATCATGATCCAAGTAGAGCATGGAGTTGGAGGGGATAACTCAGATAGTTTGAAAGGATTTAAGAGCTATGAATGATGTAAGGGGGAACATATGTGAGATGTTCTAGTCATAATGTACATATAAATAAGTATGCTATAATGTGAACTCAAGTATGTTGATTTGATGACTTGATCAAACCAAGGCAGGTGATTTGTTAATGAATTGAATCCTCATGCATAAAAAAAGAGGGATGTTTGTAAATGGTTAGGTCTTAGGATTAGAGGACTATGTATTATAATTTGAGAGAGAAGGTATGAAGGTAATTATATTGATTTATCATTGTTGTAAATGGTTTGAAGATGCTCAAAAGGGTGCCTAAGTACAACAACTATGTATGATCAAAGAAGAGTGTTGTCATGGATCATGTTTGAGAAGCTCAAGGTTAAAAGAGGTACGAAAATTTTTAGGGGGAGTCTGTATCATCTCTTAGAGGTATTCCTTTCCTATTATCGGTCTTTGAAGTCTTTTTAGGTCCACATGATCAAAATTTAAGCATGCATTATCATTATGTCAAAGGTGGAAAAAGTGCTTAAAGATATAAATAGAGTATGAGCATAAGATTTGTATTGGTGTTGACATAAATTAAAAAGGGGGATATTGTTGTAGGTTTGTCAATGATGTATCCAAGGTGACCAAGGATGTTGATCAGGTGTCATGTGTGCAAGAATGACAATGATAAAGTGTGCTTCAATGTTCTTGCATAGTTTTCAGTGTTTGACTTGGATAGGAAGATGGTGAATATTGTTGATGGTATGGTCATGTTATAGAGACCATATATGTTGTTTTGAGTGTTTTTATTTCTTGTGGAAGTGAAAGGAATTCATCAGAGTAGTCATATGATTGTCTAGGTTCAAATTGTCATCTTGATAGATAATATTAAGTGAACAAATTGATGGCATAAACATACACATGTGTGAAGGTTTCAAGAGAAGATTAATATATGGATAAATTACCATATGTGAGGAGATAATATGGTTAAATTTTAAGGTCTGGACATGGATCTTAGCAAAATTTATTAAGGTGCACATTTGGCTTCTCAGACATAAATCACTAAGTTCCCATACTTAACCAATTTTTTGATATCAAGGTTTTATGGTGAAAATTTAATCAGGTGATGAATATATATGGTGAGTTATTAATATAAATATATAATTAAAAGTAATATATTTTTTATATATAGATCAATGACGGGCATGAATTCTATTAGTCAAAGATCCTGAAAATGAACATGATATTGACATGTGTCACATTCATGGAGCTTAAGTAGAAGATCAAGATCAATGGATCATGCTTAACCATGAAAAGGAATATAAATGGTGAAAATTATTCAATAATTAAATATAATTATTAATAGGTATATGGGGATGCCAAGTGGTGAAAGTTCATTGGAGACTGACTGTAGGGTGCATAGAGGGCACACAGGGCTACCAAGTAGCTTGATCTCAGAAGTGAGGATCTAAGATCAATGGTGAGAGATGAAAGTTAAAGTAAATAGTATCAAAATTATTTAAATGGAGTGTGTTTTATTAAAATATATGAGTACATGAGATGAAGACACGTGTTTGTAGATGATTTTGCATTAACCAGTGACTACTGGTATTTGAATTAGCAAAAAGATAAACTAGTGCTCAACATTTTGTTTATATATTTTGATCTAATAAAAATTTATTAATGGTTTAAAATTAAAAGTTTAATATGAATCAAATTCAAATATATATATTAGATTTATAATTTTTTATTATTTGGATAGTCAAATTTATTGAGCTCTAAAGTTGACTAAAGGTTTGACCATGTTTTGCATGCGACCCAAACATGATAATTGAAGAGTTATTGATGGTATTTCAATGTTTAAAGATGACATAGATATTGGAGAGTGTTTTATACTACATGAGGATAATATATATGTATTTTATATGTTTTACTAATCCATATTCAGTATGAACAAAGGCTTTGAAGTTGACTATGTTTATCGAATACACTGGCAGTTTGAGTGACCATCCTAAAGAGGTAAGTTAAAGATGTTCTAAGTAGAGTTGATGAAGAAAATGAATATTAATATGTCAATTATGTATCAAAGGTTAATTATAATTTATTTTAGATCTTATGTCACCCATATATAGTTGTGGATAGTCAAAATAACCTGACTATATTTTGACTGTATATGACAAGTTTGAGTGGTCATTTTGAGAGAGTTGATTTGAGTGATTAGAACCTATGTTGGAATGTATAAGGAACATGGAGGTGTTGTATATTTATTTAAGTTTTTACCCATGTGATATAATCATATGTATATGTGAAATATTTGAGTTGTTTCTTCATAAGTTTGAGACTATTTTTTTGTGTTTGAAGGCCTAAAGAGCGAGGATACCTAATTGGTAGGTTCAAGTGTTAAGTTGGTGTTCCAGGTGGCATGGACCCATAAGGGAGTTAAAAAGTGTCTATTTGAGTTATTTTTTATGTTTTAATATAATTATTATAATATTAAAGTGGCCCAAGGAGTTGAAGTTGTAACACATGGGTGAGTAGGCCTAATTATTTTAGGTCTCACTAAGACCTAATGGTGGTTTGGAGTTAATGAGGTAATGGAAAACCTAAGGAGTGTGGGGTTATAACATTTAGAATTTATTAATACCTATTTAAATGGTATAACAAGTATGGTAAGCATATTATCCAACCAAGATGGGTTAGATGAGTGTATGGTATAGATACTAGGCATAATTGGTCTATTTAGAGTGAAGTTGAGAGAGCATTGTGTTAAGAAAAGGAGATAACCTTTGAAATAAAAGGTACATGCCATTTAGGAAAATTAGAGATAAAATATTATTATTCGTGTTTATCTAATCAAGTTAATGTAGGAGGACACATAGGTCATTGGACCTAATGAGCCTAGAATATGTAGATTGAGCAAGTGTGTAGATGAGTAAAAGAGTTGTGAAGGCTGTGAGAGCCATGTGGATGTATTGAGAGTTATATCAGAGTGTGGATTGCATGTATGACCTTATGGTCATAACTATAATGTTGAATTTACAAGTTTTATTCATGAGAATAAGTGGTGTGTCAATTGATCTAAAAGGTGGTTTTAGATGCCTTGTTTGTGTATGAAGGTTTAAATGAGTGAGGAGGATTCAAGAATGTTGTTTTGAAGGGTTTATCCATTATTTTGAGAAGAAATAAAAGTTATGGAGTTTTTAATTTCTTATATGTTGTGTTGTTATTCAACATCTTAGGCAAGTTGGTGCTTGTCATCTTTAGGGGTTGGTGATCCTTGTGAAGTGGGTGCTTCACTAAAATATCATGTTAGTAATCACATTATAGGATAAATAGTCCATGTGTTTGCAAGATTGAGAGTGGGTTTTCTCCCCCAATATTATTTCCCACATAGATCTTGTGTTATATTCCTTATCTTTCATGTTCATGGTTATGAGTGGGTTATTTGCTTCTTGATTGCTTATGGTGTATGACTAAGGGTTTGAAGGATTTATATTAAAGTTTTGAAATATACTGATTCACTAATTTATCCCCCCATAAATTATTTTACCTATAACACCTAAAATATATTTACTAATCATACCAATCCATTATATGCACTTTTGATCAACATATTCAACATTGGGTCCTTAATAGGGTTCTAAGAGGGTTTAAACCTATTTTCATTATTAATAATCATTCATAAAGCACAACCATTAAATAAAAAAAATGATTAGAATTTTGAGCTAGGACCCTTCTCATCTACCATTAATATCTTGGGTTCCCATGTAGAGGTTTGATGAGCTAATGACCACAAGAAAAACCTTTTCAGGTAGAGAACCCTTCATTATGTGCAATCAAGAGACCTTATAACACATTTTCATGCCTTATCCTTCAAAATTTGACCTCAAAATTCATGCACATGATTAAAAAAACTTTACTCACCTTTTTAAATTCTCCCCTACTCACACTTGCCTTCAAAACTGATCCTAATATCCCATTAGGCTACACTCTCTCTTTGCTTGCTTAGACCTTGACCTGTAAACAACATTAGGCCTTAAAAATGACCTTCATGCCTCTTTTAATGAACTATCCACCACTCTCACATACTAAATCAAAATAATACATGATTATAAATTATCATACATCCTTCATATTCCTTGACAACAGATCATGATGCCTCATTAGGCCAGGTAGGGTCTAGTAGTGGTGTAGGTATAGACTTGGTCTGAAGGTCTTACCCATGTAGGCTTACCCTAAGGATATTATGATTGATCCAATGCCTCATATACATGCTCAAGTAACCTCATAAAACCATTCATTCTTGTTTGTATTCATCTCACCAAGCCATCATATTCCTTCATACACAAGACTAGGCATCCTATGCACATACCTTCTCAAGATACTACTAGGCTCAAGAACTTGACAAATTTAACAATAAAAGACCTTCCATGCTGACCTTCACATCACTCATGCAGTCATAAGAACATATACCAATCATATCTTACACTCTAAAAATCATTGCAACAATAATCAATATTCTCTCTCATAGCTACACTCTTCAATGACCTCATGAAGACCTTTTCAATAACCTTTGACATCAATGATAACATCAATGTCAAAACACTATGAAAAGTGATTGCATCAATTAGGATAGTTAGGTCAAAACTACACACATACTACTTAACACTTATAGGTTTATTAAAATCATGTCAAGTGAGCATATAACAAAAAGGTTCAGCCACATGATCTCATTGTGGGTGATCAGATACTAAAATAAAATCAAAATATCACCAATTAAAAAAAATATAAGAAAGGAAAGTTCAAATCAAATTGGTTGGGACCATTTAATGTTACAAAAAAATTGGGAAAGGGTATATCCCACCTAGCTACACTTGAAGGAAAATTTATCAAAAACCAAATGTACATTATGCACTTGCGTAAATATTTTACTTGAAATGTTACAAAAATACCCCCGCCCCCCCCAAAAAAACATAGAAAAAAAATTAAGAAATAAAAAAATAAAAAAATATTCAACATTTCCATATCTTATTATCTCATTGGCATATATGTTGTTGGTTACATGTTGGTAGATAGCATATAATTTGTTTATATTTTGAGTGTGATACAAGCATACCCAGACACATGATATATGCACATATGAATGTTGGGACTTCCTTCTACTCACCTCATCAGTACATTGGGAGCATACACTTTGTTGATCATAATACACCCATGTTACATTATTATATAATCATTTTAATTATCATGTTTGAGATTATATACTTGCACATGCCTTTATCCATTCTATTATATTTCGTAGTGTACTTGA
Source organism: Torreya grandis (assembly GCA_037957365.1). NCBI lineage: Eukaryota > Viridiplantae > Streptophyta > Pinopsida > Cupressales > Taxaceae > Torreya > Torreya grandis. The sequence goes on from JARHVA010000272.1 coordinate 332,810, forward strand.
TATGTTATGTACTTAACATTTTTTGATAACACATATATCCAAGGACTAGTATGATATGTTTATGTTGGTAGCTTATGATTCCATTCTTTCTTTGTTATAATTATTTGAGTGTGTTACTTTCTTTCTATTATCTTTCATTGTATTTTTTTTTAAGAGCATTTGAATATGATCCATTGATTGTGACCCCCTACCTTTATTTAAATATTTTGACTTTTGAATGTCTTATTTTTTTGTATGTGAACATATAAAAATGTCTTTCTATTCTTTATGGACATTTGACTAAGTTATGTTATTTAAATTTTGAGGTATTTAAACATGCCCTTTGTATGAGGTTTCCTTGGACCATTACCTTTTGTTTTTACTTTTGAGTGTTATTGTGTATGTGCTTGGTTGCTTGCTGAGCTTGTACTATTACTCTCTAGACATTATCATGACTCACATAATGTATCTTAGCATTTGAAGTCATCACATATTATGTACCTCATTTATATATCTGCCTATACATGTTACTCTTATATGCTATATGATCTATACATAGATTACAGAGTTATCTTATCCTTTTGAGGTAAGGTCACTACTAGTTTATACTTCCCCTCAAATCAAAAGTTGGGGGAGGGGCATATTAGTGGGGTATGCCATAGAGGTATTAGCTTCCAAATTTTTAGAGTTTTAGATTACACTAGGGGCATGTTAGGAAAATGTTCTCCAAAATTACACTAGTTCTTAAATTATCTAGATTCAGTGGGGGCATGGGAACATGTCATCCACACTTTTGATTTAGATACACATCTATGGAAACATTATATGCATTACTACCATTATTATACCTAGGTTTCAACTTAATACATATATGAAGTACATATGCCATGCAAATAACACCTTCAATTACAAAATTAAATCAACTTTAATATTTAAAATACTATTATGGACTGTTATAGTACCCATGAAGGAATTTTATGGACTTTTATTGATAAAATCTACTACAAAAGTTAATTCAATGTTTGGCAAGGTTGAGGTGATTAAATCACTCAATATTACCAAGTTTATAAGTTAGACTTATTTAAATCATCTAAATTCACTAGATTTATAGGATGGAGTAATTAAATCATCCATCCTCACTAGATATATAGTGTGATTTGATTGGATCACTCACACTTACTAAGTTATAAACATGATTGGGTTGCATGATTGATATATGCTCAATGGCCATATGGTGACTCATATTTTCACCAAGGTTGGGGGCATGGTGTCCTCCAATCTCTCTCTATATATATGCATGTACTTGTAAGTTTCCAAAATTTCCTAATATCATCTCCTTATTTTCATAAGAAAGCATCTCTTCAAATCAAAATTTCAAAAGGCAAGATGGTTTCATAGATACATGTTTGTAATCTTAACCTTGTTCTCTTTACTTTCAAAAATTTTAAATTATTTAAATTTCAGATTATATGCACTTATTATATATTGTAACATGCTCTTTATTTCAGGTTAGTCATGAAAAAACCACTCAAGTTAGACTCACACAAAGATAAGGTGTGTTATACATACTCAAGTATGCATTTATTTTTCTTTAAACTAGTAATTTCATTACTAGATTAAAGTGAGGGGGAAATTTAGACACTAAATTTGAATTATATAGCACCACAGGCTTATACACTTATACAATATCTATCATGTTTTTACCCTTTAGTTTTAAGACCTTTTCATTGCCAAAAACTCATGTTCATTGTCTCTTTGTTCCTAATTACTTATCTCTTAGTCCAACCACTATTATTATGATGACTAGGCATTCTATACTATACAAAATTCTCTAAATCTTATCATTATCCTTCTCTACTAATTTTGGACCTATACCTATTTTCTATCTTCCCAAACACTTACGTCCCAAACAAATGCTTACATTGATGCAGGTGTCCCTTTTACACTTAAGTGTCTAGTGCCCAAAAGTCATTTAGTTTACAAAATGAAACATATCTTAAGGATAAACCTAAGTGATTTAGTGTGAGATATTTTCAAAAGGGATTGGTATATATACAATATCTTTCCTTATTCATTCCTCATATAGAAAATACTAAGAAATCACAAGGTAACTTACCAAGAATCACTCAATTAAGCATTCAAGTGAGAAAACCTACCCTATTCATCCTTATTTCCACATCAATTATAGGAATAATATCAATGAAAGTCTAAATTACTGAAGGAACATCCCATGAGCCATATTTTCCAAGGTAAAAACCAAGTCACTATATGTACTTGCTTCACACATTGCATCCTTATGTACACACAAGCCAACTCATAAGGGACAACTACATAAGTATAAGGCATTCTTTGAAGTATTGGATATCTAGACAACACCAATTGATAAAGGGGTCATTGAGGCTTCTCAAAAATGTGTGCTCACTAACCTATTTTTCCCATAGTCACTCCAAGGATAAGGAAGCTATAGTTTTGATCATTTGACAAAGAGTGATAGGTTATGTGGTGATATGAAGACATCATAATAAAGGTGATATAAAAAAGGCTCTAGGTGATCACATCCAAATTCAAAAACTATTCTATACTAGACACTTGCATCCAACTTAGACACTAATGTTGACACAACTATCTAGATTTGACACAACCATCTGAGGCTATAATGTGAAAAATTATAAAATTTTATGATTATTCTAGGATCCCGATCTGGTCCACTTCCAATCTCTTTCAACCTAGATCTACATGCTCACAATAAACTATCTAAGTAATCACATTTCTTATTTATTAAAATATCAATCAATAATTGTAATTTTAATTTTTTACATATCTCGATATCTAAATTAAGAATATTGTTTATCTAAGTTTACAAATTAATTAGCCTACTATAGATCTATTTATCACCCTCATGATTAATGATTAATATATTCTTAAGCCTAGATGACCTTACACATCTAAATTGAAGGTTAAATAGTGTGCATGATTGTGTACTCTGAGTGTTTGCTAAGTGGGTATATATGCTCATCACATGCTCCCAAAATATCTATTAGTGTGATAATATTTGTCATGTGCTTTATTTTTGGATTGCTTTGAACCTTTGAAAACCCTATACTCTATTATATAATTTGATTTTATATTATTTGTATCTCTATTCTATCTTTGATATGATTTTGAGTGCACCTGTATGTCACATGCCCCCAATATTACTAGGTGTACTCTTACATTTGTCATAAAACTATAGTAGGTGACAAGATTGAACCTTTTGAATCATGTATAATGTGGTGAGATAGATTTTGTAATAGGCTTGATGGACATTCCCTCTTTTTATGTGAGGCATGAGAGGATTGAATGTGTCATGTTGAAATAATAGGGCATGTATTTTGAAATTTATTTAGATTAAATATTGATTGCATTTTTTTGATTAAGAATTTTGATCATTATTTATGATGATTTATTGTATTTGAAAAGTTGGAAAAGGGCCAAAAAATATGCATGGGATAATATGCATAAACAAGTAAGTGTTAAATTTAGCATTTATTTAAAAATGTTGATTGGTGTGATAAAAATAGTACCACATTGAAGAAAAAGTTTCATGTGTTCTAACACAAGTCACATGGAGTGAATTTAATATGTTCTTGAGATATTGTGCACAAGTTTGGAGAATTAGTTATAATTTTTTTAATTAAAAAAATAAAATAAAATTCAACTCATATAAACGGGTTGGTTGAAAAAGAAATTACATTTCATTTTCACATTTAAACTTTATGATTATTGGGATTTCAAAGACACATGGTGTTGCATAAGAAATTAATAGGATTGAATCAGTAGGTCACAACTAGTTTGTAGTCGAAGGACGTGCCACCCATGTTAATTCTAAAAACTCATATTTTGACTTATGTAAATTTTAAAAAACTTTACATTATAGTGTATTTTAAATTAATTTTTGAGTTTTGTTGGTTGTGTCCCCTCTGAACCAGTCATAATCAGAATACATTGGAACTATCCTATATTAGTGTGGATTTTTTTGTGAACATATTTGGTTGGGGCTAAGCCTTTCCATAGGCCCATCTAGAGGATTGCATTATTGTCCATATAAATAATGCTATTTTTTAAAGTTTTTTATGCTTTGAATTAGGTTGGATAGATTTGTACATGAGATTGTTGATGTTTCCTTTTGTGAACATGTGGTTGCAAGGTGATATGCAAGCTACAAAGTTATGTTCTGGTCATATGATGGAGAATATATAGGGTTTAACATTAGGTAATGGTGAGATAACAATATTAGATGCAATGAGCCTTGAGTATGTTGGGTTTTTAACACTAATACCATATGATATGCATATGAGGACTTCCTTAGTTGAGTTATGGGATTAAAAATTATGTACCTTCTATCTCCTTATGTGGGAGATGATAATGACGTTAGAGGATGTGTGGTGGATTATGTGATTTTTGATTGTTAGATGATGAGTGAAATTATAGCCTATGTTGGTGGTCTAACCATCATTGCTCAAGCCTATTTATATATAATAGGACATGCTTAGGGGGTCAATTATGCCTCTGGGGATACTACTATTTTGCTATCTATAAATGCTAAGTCTAAATTATATAGCACCCTAATATTGTATACTTGGCAAGTACTTCTCATGGCTATGTTGTTTAGTTTTTAGACTTCCTAATGTCGAAAGGCTTGCATATACTATCTCTTGTGCCTATTACTTATCTCCTAGTTTGGCCATATATTATTTTGATGACCAAGCCTTTGATACTACTCAAAATCTATAAACTTGTATATTATAATCCTCTATAAGTTTTGGACCTATACCTATTTTATAGCTTCTTAGGCACTTGCATCCCAACCAAATGCTTACATTGAAACAATTTTCATATGCCAAACTAAGTGTTTAGTTCCCTAAAGTCATCAAATTTACAATTTTAAGGTGTTATTACAATTGGCCTAAATGATTTAATGTGAGATATTTTTTGAAAGTATTGGTATATATGTATGATCAATCCTCATTCATTCCTCACCTAGCAAAGACCTTGCAACTCACAAGGAAACTTAACAAAAGCACTTAATCAAGTATTCAAGTGAGCAAAGCTTTCTTGTTATTTCCTATTTCAATATTAGTCATAGGCACATCCCATCTACTGATAGGACCTAGGAAGCACCATTGATTACCAATCAACTAAATATGCATAATTAACCAGAAGTAACAAGTAACTAGAATTCAAAAATAACACAAAATATGAGAGAAAACACACAATTGTATTCAACTCATTCCAGAAGGATATACAATGAAGAAAAATCACACTTTATTCTCACACCTCTCAGATGTACAGATCTCTTTCCCTCAAGTGTTATCTTCTCTCAATATAGGTCACAACAAATGGCTAACACAGAGCTGTTGTTCACCTCAACTAGTTAGTACAATACTGCATGTACAACCGAGTACAAACCGGTACTCCAAGTAGATCTCACTTGATCTTGCTCCTTGATGTGTTGCTGTCACCTTGGATCTTACTACCCCACAGATCTCCTTTTGACCCTCACACACACACACCCCTGTAGATCAACCGACCTTACTTACCCATGTAGATCTCCTCCATGATCTTGCAACAACCTGTAGATCAACCTTGATCTTACATATCTGGAAGAACCCCTATGATTCCACCAATGGAAGAACTCTTCTGGTTCTACACTTTATAATACAGCCCCATGGGTCTATTATATAGATCCCATGCATACAATAATTAGACAAGCAGCTCAAGACTCAAACTAGTCTTTAACATGCAAACAACCCATTCAACTAACTGACTATTCATCAACAACCAGTTCTGAAACCACACAGGTGACCGACATCGGTCCCTGTCTGCCTGGAGGTGACCAATGTCGGCCGACTCTTGATCGATGTTGGTTGCCTTTTGTCGACCCCTGACTGACGTCGGTTGGCCTACCGACGTCGATGAATGTGACACTCAACAACCTCCATGTTTGCATCCGGGTGAAGCTTTTAGCTCCACAACCTAACATCTACATGTTTGAAGTATTGAAGGAGCATTCATGAGCCACATTTTCTAAGTTACAAGCTAGGTCACTCTATGTACTTGATTATCACACATTGCATCCTTATGCCCCTACAAGCCAACACATAAGGGATCAATACATGAGTCTAAGGCCATCTTTATATTATTAGCTATGTAGGCAATGCCCATTGATAGAAGGGTCTTTGGGGTAGCTTGACATCATGTGTCCACTAACCTATTTTTATCATAGTCACTCCAAGGGTGACAAAGTTAAGGTTTTATCATTTGACAAAGAGTGACATCCTGTATGTGAGATTGGAACACATAAGAGCAAAAGTGATGAAAAACCTAAAATATTTTGAGTGTTCACATCTATATCTAGTTAGTATTATGTATTATACATTTGTCAAACTCAAACATTAGCATCAATGCAACTATCTTTACCCAATACAAGCATCTAAGGCCATAAAGTGAAAATTTATAAAATTTAATGTCTGTTCCAAAATCTAAATCTATTATACTTTTGACATGTTCCATATCAGATCTACATGTGCACAATAAACTGACTAAGTACTCTTGTTTTCTATTTATTATAATATCAATCAATAGATGTATATTTTGTTTTTGGCATATCTCAATATTATAAATTTAAGATATTGTTTATCTAAGTTTGTAATTAATTGGCTACTATAGATATTTTTATCACCCTTGTGCTTATTCATTTCTATATTCTTAACCCTAGATGATATTAACCTATCTCAGTTTAAGGTTAAACATTTGGTGAAACCAACCTCTGAGTCTCCCTTTACAAACCTAGGCTGATCTAGGGTTTCCAACCTCGTAAGGTTTCAAATTGTGATTGATTTTAAGACATGAAACTTTATCCTAGGGTTTTACACTCATCTATTTATAGGGTTTTTGTTTACATACACTTAAAATTTTGACCTCCTTGATTGGTGTATTTCAGCCTATAAACAACTCCATTTAATAATTCCTTTGATATATTTCCTACTCAGGTTGGTATACTTAAAAACCTCTTTTTATTCACCAAAATTTGGTATGGATTTTTTAACTTTTTCAATTTACTATTTTTAGTAAATATTAACATACAAGGCAAATGGTGTACTTATTTTCTAATTAATTTCTAGGTTTCATCAAAATAATTTTTTTAAAGAAAATCTCTCTTATATCTCTAAAATAAATTTCTATTTTATCAAAATTGTTGATTCTTTATTGTAAATATTATAGGGTTTTCCTTATGAAACATTCAACATTATTTGGCATATTTATGATTCATAATAGATAAATTTTTTAATTCAATAGAAGTTTTTCATAATTATGTTGATATATACAAACTTTTTTTAGCTAAAATATTATACGGATCTTGCAAATTTAGCATTCTACTATTTTTAGTAAATTTAGACTTATAAGATGTACACTATACTTTTGTTTCCCTATTTTTATGGGTTTGTCTCATCTCCTATTTTTCATAAAAAACTATTTTAAATTCCCAAATTTCTTATCCAATCAACTTATATTGCTTTCTTTTCATTTGGTGAATTGTGGTTAATGCAACCTTTGGTATCCAAACCCCAGTTGACCTAATGTTATTTTTATCACCAAAGCCTACACCCTAGAATAGGGTGTTCAAGCCTCTTATATATTTGTGCAACATGGAAATACTTCTAGGTATGTGGATTTACCTATAGGTAGAAGTGAACCTCTAGGTTTAAGGGCTAACTCCATGAATATACCTTGAAATGGTTATCACCTAACTAACTAGTTACTTGTGGGTAAAGAGTTATAAATTTGCATGAAATAAAACTATTATAAGGGGGTGATACACCAAAATTATTTACACATGACCATCATACTTATTTCACTAAGAAATAAGGCATACAAACTAGCTTCTAATTCCTAGAATGTTCTAACATAAGCATTTTAACATATAGGTGATATGCATGAGACAACATAAGCTAACTAAACTAGTGGAAAGAATGCACACTCTAAGAATAATTTTAAACTTGAAATGAACCTAACACTCTTGACTACACTCTATATGACTTGTTAGAATATGAACTCTTACATAAACATGAGAGGATAAGGAAAGCAAGGATAGAAATTATGACTAACTTCATGATACATCACTTTGCACACTTAGACAAATGTTCATGAACTCAAAACTAGACTTTTATTAATTTTTCAAATGCAAAATACAATGTCATTCCAATAGGGCTTCACCATACATGTTGTAGTATTATTTACAAGAGCCAAAATGGCTACTACTTATAGAATTGGAGAGAGAGGAGAAGAGAATAAAGTTTAAGAATCACTAGGATATGTGTCAAACTAAGAGGAGGAAACACACATGTAGGATAATGAAGTGTGAGATATACCATGTAAAGTCTCATAGGAAAAATGTACCTCAAAGTAATGAAACTCCTAAAATTTGGTGTAGGACTCCTTTTACTTGCTCAAAAAATTGCCTTCATAATTTGGCCCATTTGGAACATCTCAAGACTATCTAGGGATATATGTGATGATTTAAATGATAGGGAGGGGTTGTATACATAATCAACCATGCATTGGTTGCATTCATAATCATAAATATTCTTTTACATATGAGTCATCATTGCCTGTCGTCCAAATAAATCCTCTTTCACTCACCCCTCACACTTGGCACCAAAGTTTCCTTTAGTTTTCTAATCTAATCCATACAAGGGAGTGAATGACACTTCCTAGCCTTAGATTCCTTAGGTATTCCTTAAAAATCCTTTCACTTGAATATGTCACTCTCCCACAATCTTGCTTATTATGCCAATTTAGATTGGCTGAGATGAAGGCACTTATAGAAGCACTTATGAGATCTTTTGCTGAAATAAATAGACATGAGGGGTTATCTCAAGTCCCAATATTTTTCCTAATATGTTTTTCATCCTTTGAATCTCCATAGAACTTGAAAAACACTAAAAATGGTCAAAAAATCCCTTTTTTGACCTATCCATATAAATAGGGTGGAACTCAAGTTAATGAGAAGTAGCCTTGGTGAGTCCTCTAAAACCTTCAATCACTTTCATGGTCATTACTTTCCATCTGGATGCATCTCCTACTCAATGTTCCCAATTGTGTATTTGGCAAGGGTTTGTGAGGGTTTAGAGTATTTTTCACCTTTAGCCTTTATTCATAAAGGTATAAAATTGGATTTGCAAACCAATTCCATAAAGAAAATGTTAAATTCCTCCTTCATCATTCCCTAACTCCTCAAGATCCCATGCACAACATCCAAGTAAATATGAGCATCCTAAGTTGACCTCTCAGGCTATATTCCTCATTCTACATAGGCTATGGTGGTCTTAAGTAAAAAGGTGGCTTCCCTATGATCTCCTTTACATGCCAACAACTCAAACACATCACATATCTCCATAATTAATTATCCTAATGATTTTAAATGCTCATATAATGTTATAAATGAAATTGACCCCCCAATTGGACTTTATGCCTAGTTGAGACCTAATAGGTCTATCTAGTCTCATGTGAGTTTGGACCACAATGTTGTGTTTCAAGCATCTTTGGATGGTTTTCCATGTTTTTAAATTTCTATCTCATCCCATGGAATATTATTAAAAAGTTTCATCAACCCTAAACCTACATTCTTCTCCTTTTCATGACCAATCTGTAGGTTTACACCATTAAGAAGTGCCCTCTATTTGAGACAAACTAGAGGGCACTTCCCCTATAATTATAGACAAAAGGAGGGTATTAGGAGTCTCTCAAAGTGATATTATATATGAAATGTTTCATCTCTTGATCATACCATTAGATCTTACAAATACAATCAAATCCATAATTCAAACTATGAAATGACTATGTGTATGGTCTTACACGTGGATTGTGTGTTGTGTAGACACCTAAATCTGGCCACCGATGACCTACAATAAAGATTTTGAACAATTTACACCAAAATGAATTATTTAGCCTAAAAACACTAAATCAAATTAAATGAGTTTAAATTGACACATTCAAGTGCCAATTTTGGCCAGGGTTTCACTAAATGGGGCAATACAATTTATGGGCCAGCTAACTTTAATCAGATCATTTTAAGTCAAAATGCCAATTTTGCACATAGATGCTCTAGATTGATATTTTATATCAAATTTATTGTACAAGATGAATGTATTTTTTATTTGGTGTTGGCAACATTCTAAATGGGATAATGGATCCAATGAATCTAACATTGACTTCCAATTCCAATCCAGTCAAATTTTGGACCAATAACAAGGCATTCTGATCAATTTGAGTAATTTATGCACAAAGTTCTTGATTGTGCTTAAGAGATATTTAAACCAAATTATATCTTAATTAATAATTCCATGGAAACTTGTTGAAAAATTATTTTTATAAATGAATATTAAATATATGCATCATCAGGTGACCTCATTTCTTGGGAAGACATCCTTAGGCCATAAATGCCACAAATATCAAGATTATGGGTCTCCCACACCTCTTTATTACCTCCCATGCCACATTAATGTCCCTTAATCCAAATTCATGATGATGATAATTATTTATTTTAATTACATAATTCAATTAATCCATGACCACACATCTCAATTTTGAGATGGATGGTCATGGTTGATTCTGGTCATTCTTGAAAATCTATAAATAGAGAGGCCATGAACATCATTTTTAATCTTAATTTTTGCAAAGTTACCATGTAAAATTTATTCCAAGAGCTCTCACATTCAAAATTTATGATGCCAAAATAATGAGCCAAGCCAAGCCAAAGCCACATGGTGCCAAGGAAAAGAGGAGATAACCGAGCCTCCTTTGATGAAGACTTCATGAGCACAAGCCAAGTAAGCCACTACAACAAGAATTTATAGCATCCAAAGGTGAAGGATTCTTATTTTTTTTTTTACTTTTTTAGTTGTGCTTTTCATTTATTTATTTTATTAAGCTCACCCTAGTAACTAGGCCTAGAGATGTATGATAATTAGTGTGTTTTTATCAATTTGTTTGCATTTTTGGACTAACACAATACTAATCACCTCTCTTGAGTAAAATTTATAGTTCACATAATGACACATCCAGTGGGAGAACACCCCACAAATTTGATCAAATAACACCTACAAGTAATATACTAACCATTATCATGCCGGATCTTTGAGTGTGGAAGCAAAAAAGGTGAAGATTTGAGCAAAAAGCTTATTTTTTGGAGCTCACAGTTTTATTCTCAGATCCCAACTCAAATTCCAACTTGTCCTAACTCAGATCCCAACTCACCCTGACTCATATCCCAACTTGGATCCTAACTCAGATCCTAACTCACCCTGACTCGGATCCCAACTCACCTCAACTCATATCCCAACTCACCCTAACTCAGATCCCAACTCACCTCAACTCAGATCCCAAAATGCCTCGACTCGGATCCCAACTCACCATAAATTAGATCCCAACCCACCCTGACTCGGATCCCAACTCGACTGTGTCAACCTGAGAGTTCATTTTCCTAAGTTAATTATTTCATCTTTAAAAATGCTTCAAAACTAAACCACTTGCTAACATTTTTCTTGTAGGGCCAACTTGGAAAATTGATAAAATATGTTTAAATCATCTTTTGTATGATTTAAAATGAACTATGAACATTATTTTGGTGCTTAATATAACATTTAGGTGCTTAAGTAAGTTTTTAGCATTAGTTTTCAAAGCTTACAATTTTAAGACCAAGGGGTCAAATGAACACCACCAAATATTTCATTTGGGCTTAAAATTAAAAATACTTGTCAATTTTGTTTTCATTATTTCAATTATCACTTTGTTTTCACAAAATACAAGGATGTTACATGTATGATCTTCCATTTTCCCCTTTTAGAGAACCCTTGGAATCAAAAGCACTTTCTTTATTTGTAAATTGCCTATTTCAAGGAATAGAAAGAACGTCATCTAAAGCCCTCCCTAAAAACTCGTAATAGTATTGGGTGACCTTGACAATGACCATAAAGTCTTTTTATTTTATGCTTTCTTTATTTCATGTAAACTTGGCTTGTGAAGGGGACATCATTACCTCCCATGAGTTTTTTAGGGAAGCTTTAACCTGAGGTTTCACCTCTTGACATTGACTTCATTTGGCTCCATATTAGAGTTGCACACGAGATGTAGTGGCACTTTTGGCATCACACTATATTGAGTGAACAACAAGATGTAGTGGTTTCAAAAAAGACTAGACCTTTTTGCAACAAGCCAAGTGATACAGACCCAAAATACATGCTTTTATTTTGCATTGTTTGATGTGAAAGTCATTATGTAATTGATTCCCCTAAAACATTTAGAAACTTATAGATATTAGAAAAATCTCCACTTACCATGGAAGTATTATTATTGAAAGGTGTACCTCAAGGTCCATGTCATAGTACTATCATTTGAGAGAAAGGGGGTGTAAAAACCCTACTATATAATGCTAAGAGTGATTAATTAGTTAGTTTTATCTTAGATTAAAGTCTTGTTTAGAGTCAAAACTTGGTGTAAATAAATGATGCAAACAAAACACATGCTCCTCATTTTCCTTTGAATAAAGATGTGTTATGTTTCCCATGTGAAATAATCAATTTGCCTTGTTTAAAGTTCATCAAAACTTAGAGTCATATCATCCACTTTGGCACAGTTATGCTACCCAATTAAGTCTAGACCTTTGCCAAATTTGTTTAAGTGCTTCATTTATAATATTAATTTGAAATTTCACCTTTATAAGTTCATAGGGTTCATGTCTTAAGTGGGTTTGCCATTTTCACTAAACTTGAGGGAACTTAGTTTTAATTTCCAATTTGGGTTGAAGGCCGTTTAAGACTCATGATTATTATCACCACTTGATAGACTTAAGTCATTTCATGCTAAACACTTTCACTTTGAGTTTATGCACCACAAAATTTTGAGTCAAGAAAGGTAGTTTTATGTTGTAAAATTTGTTTGAAATTACCTTTGCCTTAGAGAGTTTTTGAAACAAACATTTTGTCACATCTTTTAGGTAGTCTAGCTCTGTTACACTACCCAAAACATTTTAGATATTATTTCATAGGCCCTCTTACATAGAGTTAAAATTTGTTCCTACATTTTCAAACCAATCCGAGTATACTTTTATGAACCTTTGTCTAGCATAGTTACGCCATTCACTTTTTTCTAGCTTATTTGTCAAAAGAACCAAGTTTTATGCCATTATTTGTGAGAAAATAAAATATCTCTAAAGTGCCTTTTATTTCATGCCTTATACCTATTTGATCAAGTCCATGTCCAAGAATCAAATGCCTAATGTTTGTTAGAAGTGTTTCAAATCTGTTAGATTAAAATTTTTATCTATTTTCAAATTCTAGCTTTTGACGCCGTTTAACCAAGAGTCCTAGTGCATGCCTTGTTTGAGCCTATCTTTTGATGCCACATTTAGCCAAAAGACCTAGCAAATTTTAATTTCCTAGATTAGACTAATTTGAAACACTTTGACCTTAGCGTTTGGCATTTTGATTTTTGGTTCATTTACTTAATCTTTTTTTGTAAAATGTGTAATGTTAGACACTTAACATTAGCTTTTGTTATCATAAATATTTGCATAATCCTTTTTATCCTTTTGACAAATCTTGACCAAGTTTGAACATCATCTTTTTAGACATTGTCCTTTTAGAGTTTGTATAACTCTCTTCCCTTTCTATCACAAAGAATTGACTATGGAACCCAACATGTATTCCTACACTTGTAGTGGACTCATGTACAATCTAAGGATTAGTAATTTGGTTGCATAGGAATAAATGGTGCAAGACCCCTACATGGAAATATTTTTTATGAGATAGATCTTTATCTATCTTATAGTACTCAATTAGGGGAAAAAATCCAAGATCTATTGGCTAATTATTTGGTTGTTATACCACCTTCTTTAGAACAAGACCAAGAACAAACTGCATAATACCTAGCTACAATACTCACAATTGACAAACCAATTCCTCAATAGTCATGCTCTATTAATATGCCTTCCATGTATGATCCATTTTTGTTTGAGCATCATTTATTGGAGAACAAAAATGAGCTTTTGGTTTGAGCCATAAAGGTAGGGGCCAAGTTTATAGTAGACTTCCGTCATGAGAATTTACCAAGCCTAATAAGGATGCCCCATAGCATAATTTATGATCAAGAGGGTTATTCTAGCAATCCTTTAGCTCTAGTCCAAACAACATATCAAGACCCTAATATGCCTAATAAAGGCAAAAACCTCATGGAAGACCAATTTAACCAAATGCAGATAACATATCAAACCTACCTGAATTTAACACATAATTTCAATCAAATGATCCTAGTGGGAAAACCTCTTATTGACTTAGTTCATTCAACAAGAGTTTTGATAGATTTAACAAGTCAAAATAATCAGATTTCAAACCCATTCATGTAAATAATTTGGTAGACAACTTGTTACATATTCCCATTATTAAAGAAGTATCTTTTGCTTATACATAGAATAATGAACAAAGTATAGTAGACAATGTGCAAGCAACACCCAATCCAAATCAAAGTGGTACTAATGCACAAACAACTATTCAAAAATATGTGCCTGTAGTTAATACCATGAGTGGACCATCATACTAGGGAGTAGGATTTTTTGCATCCCAACCTCAACTAGATGCTTCATCAAGTATGTAACCAATAGGATTAGTTAGTCAACTAGCAACCAATGTCATGCCTCAACAACTGAATGTGATAAATCTTACTCCTCAACAAGTGACAATTAGTATTCTATAATAATAGGCACAATCTAGTGTACCAATACAACAAAGATTGAATATATTTCCACCTCAAAAAGTGGTAACTAATGTTCCACCTCATCAGGTAGTGAGAAATATACCTCCTCAGTCACAGATCAGTGTACCAATCTAAAACCAAATGATAACTAGCCAACAACATGTAAATATTGGTCAATGATAGATGTTGAATCTTTAACATGCTTTTTCTTCTCAACAAGGATTCATGTAACAAAGAGACTCCCATATTTCTCAAGTACCTACTAGACAACAATCAATTCAAAATGTACCACAAGTTTAGAGATAGGGTCTTGGTCCACAAGTTCCCACTCAATAGCAAGGTCTGATTAGTCAGCAACATGTCCCTTTTCATCCATAATAGGCATAATATAGTTATATCCATCCATCCCAACCACAAAATCCTCTAAGTCAAACCTTCATAGCCAACCCAAACTAGAATATCACACAACCAAATGTGCAATTTCAAGTACATCCTAATCCACATATGCATATTCTTGGTCCATTTCTCAACCAAAAAAAGATACCCCAACAGATATCTCCATCATACCCTAGTCAAAGTGTCTTACTTGTGACCTCCCAACCATTTACCTAAACCAATATTCTCCTTCAAACCAATGTTCCTTTTAGTTTCTTATCCCAGAATTATAATAGATGAAGGATGTAATTGCTACCATTCAAGCTAGAAAATAGACTAAAAAGTTCAAGTTGGATGACATGTGTTTTTATCCATTTAACATGGAGTACTTGCAGATACCATTTCTTCCAAGATACAAACCACCAAAATTTGACAAATACAAAGGGAAAGGTGACCTTAAGGCCCATTTAACTGAGTTCTTTGTCGCATGTCATCCAGTGACATATAGTGATATATACCTTTTGTTTTTGTTTCCAAGGAGCTTTGATAGCCAAGATTTTGAGTGGTTTTTAAAGTTGCCCAAGAATTTAGCAATAGATTTTGATGATCTTTTTGATAAGTTTGTGCAACACTTTTCTTATAATCTTGAACATGAGATTTCATTAGTTGACTTAACACAAACAAAATAAAAGGCTGGTGAGAGTTTTATAAGTTATCTATAGCGATGGAGAGCCATTTCAAGCCAATTCACCCATAATTTACTAGATAAATAATTATCTACCATGTTTAGGAAAAATTTGCATTATGAGATAGCTTATCATCTAGAACTATAATGTGCACATACTTTCAAGGAGATCATCAACAAAGGTTTGTTGATTAAGTGAGCCCTTATTAATAAAGGGATCATCAAGCTTATGTCAACTAATCAGAATCAAGGTACCAATAAGGGAATTAGTCAAAACCAACATCCAATCTAACCAGCATAGGCCAATAACCAAGATAGACCAAAGCAATCAACTACAATAGGAATGTTATGGGTAATGGAGTAACCGAGTCATGTCATATCCAAATAGTATAAACATTATATGCACTACCTTTTTAGCTTACTCCTACCCAACAACCTCTCCAACCATTTCCACAAGCACAATAATGAAGACCCATGCAATAAATGTAGTAAACTTTACCATTACAAACCCCTCCTTCAAGGAGAACTATGCCTACACATTGTGTATTTAGTGACCTAAGAGAGCCTATTGAGTTTGTATTTCATAAACTTGCCACTGCTAATCTGATTAGTTATCCTATACCAAGCATTATCTATAAGGCATTCTTTATCCTAATTGGTACCATGAAAATGAATTTTATGAATATCGATGGGTCAACAGGCATAATATATGAAGATGTGTGGAAATCAAGCATTTGATTAAGAATATGTTGGAGAATGGGGAGATAACATTGGATAATGGTTCTTCCACCTCCGATCAAACTCTTAAGATTTATCAAAACCCCTTTCCCTAATATAACACACAAAAACAACATAAAAATCAATAATAACAACACTGGCCAGTGCAACATTAAATTCAATAGTATCAAAATCAAAGGCCAAATTAGCAAAATCAGTAGAATCAACAATAGAACCCACAATGTCAGAACAATGGACAAAACCAAGGTCAGAATGATAAAAACCAATAAACCTACCATGTAGTTGCACAAGACTACAACAAGGTTGTTAGTCATATTGTAGTGGGAAATGTTAATACCATCTCCATTAATCCTAGACCAAACACTAATCAATCTAGACCATTGCTAAATAATACCACTCAACCAAATTACATGCATAATCCTTTTTTGACTTGGGACTGCATATAAGCAAACCAACAAATTGGGACTCCCACTTTTTGACCATATACCGATAACACCCTTGCCACGTGACCACATACAAGTGCATCTGCAATTGAGACTTGTCCTATTTGGTCCCAACCAATCCCAACATTTGTTAGCATTTATGGTCTATCATCTAATCCTAATTGTATAATCACAACTTAGAGGTCAATGATTACTATCCTAGGTCAATAACCATCTACCACTTTGCCTGTTATCCAACCAACCATTTAGCCTTAGAATAAACCATTAACCATTGACCAAGATAAGAAGTTTGATATTGTGGAACAATTGTAAAAGACACCATCATAAATTTATATTTTAAATTTGCTGTGAATGTCAATAATCCACAAGAACATTTTGAATGAGTTTTTATCATAATACACTATTTCTAGTGACATATCCCTTGATAAATTGAAAGCTTTGGTTGGACACCTAGCTCCAACCCAACAAGTTACATTCAACCAAAGAGATATGTCTTCCCTTGGCCTACTCCATAATAATCCATTATATATAGAAGTTTATATAAAGTTGATTAAAGTGAAGCATGTCCTTATAGATAATGGATCAAGCCTCAACATAGTATCTCTAAAGCTCATCAAGATTCTTGGGTACATAATGGTAGATCTCCAACCAAAAATGATAACTTTCAAAGCCTATGATAATCAGGAAAGAGAATCATAAGGCACCATTAGCTTACCAATTATCATTGGGCCTTTGACCCATGATACACTTTATCATGTGCGTGATCTTGATTTGTCATATAATAGGCTTTTAGGTAGGCCTTGGTTACATGAGATTTATTTAGTCTCGTCAACATTGCCCCAATGTATCAAGTTCTCCCACTCAGGGATGGAAGTGAATATTTTAAGAGATTTACACCCAAATGAACATTGCAAACATCTTGAGGCTGAGTTTTAAAGATATAATTACCAATACAATATGAATCTAAGTTCTAAGCAGGATAAAGGAAAGGCCATACTTATTGATCCTCCATAGGATAATTTCATAGATCCCAATACTTTAGATTCCCTTTTCCACATGCCACCTCTTGAAGCTTTTAATTATTTCACCATTTTAGATAATGGCCCAAGGGAGTATGTGACCCACGATACCTTATATATTACCAATCTTCCTCATAATCCAAAGACCTTTGGGTGACCTAAAAATACCCCACACATGTATTGGAAACAAAACAACAAAGATAAGTGACCTATCATGTTTGTGCCAGCATCTAGCCTAGAACTAGACCCTCTTAAAGGGGATGAATCATGGTTGTATAATGACAACTGAGCTAATATTTATAAGAATGAAAAGTATCCTATTCCCAATAGGATCATGGAGCATTAAGATTATGAAGGAAGAGGCCTATGATCAAATCAATAAGGGACCATTGAGCCAATTTCTATGACTAATTATAAAAGACCCTATGGCCTTGGATTTAAACTACCTAGGGGTGACCCCACATATCTTATTTGAGTTCCATCAATGGTGGCTAGTGATGATGATATCGATAGTGAAGCAGAGTCTGATCATAGCCTCATCTTTGATGACTTAGTTGAAACTAATTTGTTTGATAGCAATGCCATATGTACTCTTACCCCAATCATTTGTCACAACCCATTGCCATTATACTGTCCCCAACTAATAGATTGGGATAAAAAAGAATCAAATTTTATAATTGATGAGTTTCATAATGCTGAGACATTCTATGAATTTTTAGGCCTTAGAAATAACATTCTATTGGGAGATCATAGATCAAGATTCTCAATTACATTGGATCCTAAAGCCTATTTTGGAGAGCAAGTGAACACCCTTAGCCAAAAACAAATAAATAAAACATTGAGGTCCTTAAGTGAAAACCTCTTTGAGATACTTTCTAACTAGGGAAAAAGTAAAGATAAAGGTCAGTCTAGTGGTGAAAATCTATTTTAGGTGTCATTAGATGGGGGTGTTCATTATTTTTTGAATTTAGACTAGGAGACTACCAACAATGAACTTACCTATGGATCTTAGTTTAGTTTTGTGAAATAACAAGTATTTGATCAAATTCTTCAAGAATTTTTGACTATTTTTGTCACATGTTTAGATCTCCCATTGGGGACTCAGATTCATCATGCCTAGGAGATGTTGAAGAGCGATTCCTAATAGAGGACCTTGATATAGTCCAACAGTTCAAGTCTTTGCCTACTATCCTAGAAGATGGTTCAACCCTTGTAGTCGAAGATATAATAGAGGTAAACATTAGGACTCCATCAGACCTAAAATGTATAAAATTACATTCATCCCTCACTGAGGAGGAACCTGAAGTCTTTATAGTTTTGTTGAGAGAATTTGTAGATATCTTTGCATGGGCCTATTCTAACATGCTAGGTTTGGACCCCACCTTGGTTTTGCACCACCTTGTGGTCAATCTTGATGCCAAATCAGTGAAACAAAAGCTACGTAAGATGCATCCTCACATTGATGTCTTGGTAAAAAGAGTTGGAAAAAATCTTAGAAGCAGGATGTATTCAATCCATAGACTACTCAGAATGGATATCTAATGTTGTACCTATTAGCAAAAAGCTTGAAAGAATTAGAATCTGTACTAATTTTTGATACATAAACAAAGCTTGTCCTAAAGATGAATTTCAATTTCCTAATATTGACATGATCATTGACTCCATGATAGGTTTTGAAATGCTTTCACTCATGGATGGATTTTCAAGATACAACCAGATCAGAATAACACCAAAAGACTAACATAAAATAACATTCACCACTCAATGGGGAACATTTTGTTATCAAATAATGCCATTTGGTCTTAAAAATGTTAGAGCTACATATCAAATGGCCATGACTATCATATTCCATGATATGATGCATGATATTATTGAAGACTATGTCGATGACATATTAAGAAAATCCAAAACTAGGGTTGACCATCCAACAGTGCTACATATGATATTCAAAAGATTATAGGAGTATAAAGTCATAATAAATCCAAATAAACATGTGTTTTGAGTAACATTAGGAAATTTACTTAGCTTCAATGTGTCTCGTAGGGGCATTGAAGTCAATTCAACTAAAGTCCATGTTATAATCGAGATGCCACCACCAACCAATTTGAAGTAACTCTATAGTTTACAAGGCAAGATCCAGTCAATCTGATGCTTCATATCTTAGTTAGTAGAAAATTTCTATCCATTTACACATCTTCTAAATAAGGGAGTTTCATTTCATTGGGATGACCACTGCCAAACAAATTTTCAACAACTCAAGGACTATCTAGTTAATCTACCAATTTTGTTACCTCCTATGCTAAGAAGGCTATTCTTATTGTATCTATCAGCTACCAATAATGACTTAGGGGAAATTTTGGCTCAACATGATAACAATGGAAAAGAGCATTTAATATACTAATTAATTCATACCTTGGTCACATATGAACCTAACTATGTACCTATTGAAAAAACTTGTCTATCCATGGTCTTCATAGCTCAAAAACTATGCCATTACATGTTAAACAATAAGATCATGGTCATTTAAAAAGCAGATCCACTCAAGTATCTACTATCTAAAATATATTTACAAGGTAGAATGGCCAAATGGATCATGCTTCTTAGTGAGTTTGACATAGAGTATGTCAATCAGAAGGTAATCAAAGGATAGGTCCTTGCAGATCAACTTGTTGAAGCACCCCTTGCAGACACAAAGCCACTCATATTTTATTTTCTTGATGAATCCATAATTACCATCATTGACACACCTATTGAGGAGAAACACTAGAAGCTATATTTTGATGGTTCATTTATTGCACATGGATCGAGGGCTGGTCTCTTATTTATTACACCATAGGGGATCTAATCCCTAAATCATTTAAAATTAGTATTCCTTATATAAACAACATGGTCAAGTATGAATTACTTATCATAGGAATTTGATGGATAGTAAAATGGAATATATCTCATCTAAAGGTTCATGGTTATTCTCAATTAATCATCAATCAGGTCACAGGCCATTTTTAGACCAAAGATGACAAGTTGGTTCCATATAAGGCTATGATTGATACCCTAAAGCAAAAAATTGAAATTATCCAATTTGAGTATATACCAAGGGATAGTAATATAACTATAGATGCCATGGATACTATTATCTCTCTGATTCAACCAATAGACAAAGCTAGATAATATTAGTTCCTTGTTGAGAATTTGTTCGCACTAACTCATGAATCTTCAACCGTTACAATGATTTTTGATATTGTTGGTCCTAATTTTATTTGGTAATTATAAATTTACAAATAACTTCATGACCATGTTCTAACACCTAACCTATCTTGAAAACAAACCAAATCCTTTATTCATCATTCCACTCATTATACTCTACTTGGATCTACCCTTTATTGCCACAGTTTTGATGGAACTCTACTTCATTGTTTAACTTCAGTAGAGTCTATAGTAGCATTAAGATAAGTTCACAAAGGAATATGTGGAGCTCATTTTAGTAAGAAAATCCCATCCAAAAAGCTCTTACATATTGATTATTATTGGCCCATGATGGACATAGATGTAGCTGCATATGTAAAGAAGTGTGGCAAATTTCAATGACATGCTAATATGATTCATGCCCCAACACAAACTCTAGAACTGATGTTGACACCATGGCTATTTGTTACATGAGGACTTGACCTCATTGGGAAGATCAACCCTACTTCATCTGGTAGCCATAAACATATCCTTACCACCATCTAAGTGGGTTGAAGCTATACCCCTCACTTACATGACTGGAAAGCAAAATTCCAAATTTATCTTTAACCATCTTATTTTTTTCTATGGTATCCCCTCTGACATTATATCTGATAATAAAGGATAATTAAAGAACAAGGATGTAGACTAGCTATCTATTAAATATAACATCACACAACATTTTTCTATAGCATATTACCCTCAAGGTAATGGCTAGGCTGAAGCATCGAATAAAACTATTATCAATATTCTCAAAAAGATTGTCAATAATGCTAGTCATGATTAGCACTTATAGATATTCCCTACCCTTTAGGAATACCATACCAATCATCGTACTCCAATTAAATCCACTCCATACTCAATTGTTTATGGTATTGAATCCATCCTTCCCATTGAGGTCGATTTACCTTCACTACGTATATATTTCAAGCATGTCCTAGATAATAATGAATATCAAGTAGCTCGCCTGCAAGAGCTATACTTGCTTGATGAAAAATGCACATCTACGCTTAATAATATTAAGGCATAATAAAACCAACTCAAAGGACACTACAATCAGTGTGTTAAATATAGAATATTTGAACTTGGTGATCTTGTTCTTAAAGAAAACTAAAAGAATACCATGACTAAGAAGAATCATAAAGGTAAATTCAAACCAAACTAGATAGGGCCTTTCATCATTACTACAGATTATGGATTAGGAGCATACATGCTTGCCACACAAGATGGATATGAACTTCCTGAGTTGATGAATATTATTCACCTCAAGTAGTACTATGCTTGAGTGCTAAGGTATATTATTTGTAAGGACCATTTCATGTTGTGTCATTTTATCACTATTCTTATTTATACCAAAGTCATTCTTATCTATCCTCTTAGCCATATCCACTTTACATTTTTTATCTATCGACCAAATGTGTTATAAATCCTAACCTATTTGACCTTGGTTTTTACCATTCATTATGCATTTTCAACATCGAAGAATCTGATAAATTTCATTAGTTGTTTTAAGTAATTTAGATAGAGATCATATTTTAGAGTAGTATGATAGAAGTTTTGGCAGTTATATCCTTTATTTGTTATTCCTTTTTTATCACCGATCTTGCTACTAATTATAACTACATTTCGGAAAATTAGTACCATTGATCTATGCCATTTTATCCTAGTTATAACCTCTTATGGATAAACTAAGAGCAACGTTTGTTTATTGAGCCTTGACATACCAACTTGCCACTTTCTTTTTACCATACTGTGCCTTTTTGCCAACTGTGCCTATTTTATTTGAATTGATTGCTATACTAGTTGAATTCCTTCACTGTAAGGGTGGAACTAAAATGATTTAAGGTCATAATCTATGAATATGTAGGCAATGCTCAATACTTGTTAAAGTTATCTCAGTCACCCCCTTGCCATGCTCTCACCATTTTATGAGTAACCTAAGTTTGAATGCTCTCACCATTTTATGAGTAACCTTAGTTTAAATGCTCTCACCATTTTGTGAGCTTAAACCATTTAGTGTCTCATCATTCTTGATTGAGTTGAGATACTTTAAAAACTTCCAAAAACATTTGTAAAATCATTATAAAAAAACCAAAAACATTGACCATTTTTTTGCCTTAAGGATTCTAGGAACCCTTACTAAGTTGTAAGTAAACCACCTGTCACTTAATTTCCCCATCCTTTTTGGCCTTTTCTCTCATGTAATTACCATTTTGAAAGACCATTCCTATTATTTTGTCACATCCTTTATGTTTTTTATTAGTTATCACATTCTTCCCATTCCCTAGGAGAACTACATTTAGCCTGAAGTTTTTTATTAGATATTACATCCATGTAACTATGTAGCTAGCATCCACTTGCCTAGTGCATATGGAGATAGCTTAGCCACCCCCTTAATTTTTCTTCTATTCCCCTATTTTGTTTATTTGTTAAGTTGTCACCTATTTTCTAGGAGTAATGTTCATATGGTATATATTGCATTGTTTGTTTATTTGTTTTTGCTTATTTTTTTATCTGCTTATTTTTTTGTTTTCAACACTGTTGCCTTAATTCAGTTTATGTGTGTTTATTGGGTAAATTTTTTTCATACACTTATAATTGAATCCATCCATATTTATATGTTTACATTGTCATCATGGTTTTTATCATTGGTGCATTGTTTTCTATTGACTATTGGATTACGGGAGTCAGTCCTTATGCATATTTCAACCAAGTCCTCATGATGTTATACCATGATATCTATCAAGACATGATACAATAAACCTCAACTTCAAGAAGTCTATTTGGCAATGATGACATCAACATCTCTTTGGCATTGACATCTTGATTCAATCCCAATCATATACCAAATAGAATAATTAACCACAAAATAATTTCAACCTTTATTAATTCATATGAGCATCTCCTTACTAGTAGGTTGTTCTAATTCATCATTACCCTCTGTGTTAGCTATCATCATCCTTAGCTAAGTTTATCATGTTTTCCATATCGAGGTCCAATGATTATAACTACCTATGGGTAAATCATTATACACCATCCCACTAGAATTTCTCAATGATTATAACCACCTTTGGGCAAATCATTGTGTTCTCACCATTTTACTTTTTCTATGCATACAAGGGCACATTGTTATATTTTTTTTCTGTCTTAACTAGGGTATCTCCATCTTCTCAATGATTACAACTACCTTTGGGAAAATCATTGTGTTATCATACCATGTTGCCATAATCAGGGTTCAATGCTTATAACTACCTTTGGATAAACCATTGTACACTATCCCACTTGCATTCTCAGTGATTTTGAATACTTTTTAAAAATCATTGATTTTCACCCCATCATCTTTCTTTTCTTTGGTTCCCCCATTTTGCTTCTTATCAAGGGACCATTTTCCAACCTACTTGTGCCAACCATTCCCTCGAGGGGGAAAACCATCATACAGTTAGTTTATCATCATTGTAGTTGTAGGCATATAAGACATTTTCATTTTTTGAGAAGATGTTATTGTGCTTATAGCTTGCAGTACCTTCCTAAATAGGGGTAAACTATATACACCTAAATTTGGCCACTGATGACTTCGAATCAGGTTTTGACCAATTTATACCAAAATGCATAATTTGGTCTAAAAACACGAAAGCAAATTAAATGAGTTGAAATTGACATATTCAAGTGCCAATTTTGGCTAGGGCATCACTAAATGGGGTAATACAATTTATGGGATAGCTAACTTTGATCAGATCATTTTGAGTCAAAATGCCAATTTTGCACCTAGGTGCTCTGGATTGCTCTTTTTTTTATCAACTTTATTGTACAAGATGCATGTCTTTGTTATTTGGTGTTGGTAACATCCTAAATGGGATAACAGATCCAATGCATCTAACATTGACTTCTAATTCTAATCTAGTCAAATTTTGGACCAATAACAAGGCATTCTAATCAATTTGAGTAATTTTTGCAAAAAGTGCTTAATCATGCTTAAGAGATATTTAAAACAAATTAGAGCCTAATTAATAATTCCATGAAAACTTGTTTTTATAAATGAATATTGAATATCTGCATCATCAGGTGACCTCATTTCTTTGGAAGACATCCCTAAGCCATAAATGCCACAAATATCAAGATTATGGGATAATTATGCCTCTTTATTACCTCCCATGCCTCTTTATTACCTCCCATGCCTCATTAATGTCCCTTCTTCCAAAGTCATGATGAGGATAATTATGGATTTTAATTACATAATTAAATTAATCCATGACCACACATCTCAATTTTGAGATGGATGATCATGATTAATTTTAGTCATTCTTGAAAATCTATAAATAGAGAGGCCATGAACATCATTTTTAAGTTTAATTTGTGCAAAGTTACCACGTCAAATTGATTCCAAGAGATATCACATGCCAAAGTTATGAATCCAAAATATTGAGCCAAGCCAAGCCAAAGCCACAAGGTGCCAAGGAGAAGAGGAGATAGCCGATCCTTCCTTGATGAAGACTTCATGAGCACAAGCCGAGCAAGCCACTACAAGAAGCATTTGGAACATCCAAGGAAGGTGAAGGATTCTTGTTTTTATTTAATTTTTTTGTTGTGATTTTAATTTTTTTTTGTTATTAAGCTCTCCCTAGTAACTAGGCCTAGATATGTATGCTAATTAGTATATTTTTATCGATTTGTTTGCATTTTTGGACTAACACAATACTAATAACCTCTCTTAGGTCAAATTCCTAGTTCACATGTTTTGGTAGGAAAATTATATATGCTCTATCCTCTACTATATGATGGTTTCATATGATATGAAACATACTCAATATGATTTATATCATGACAAAACACTTTTATCTTTGCCACTTCTTTTAATGCATACCTTACACTTTATTTGACAAAAGTGCTAACTATGTTTTTGCTTGAAAGAGGCCCCTGTAGGTGCACATTACATGGTTGAATATTTAAAACCATGCCTAATGGATTGTTAGGAATCATTAAGGTAATTTTCCATCCATTTATATCTATTCAAGATATTTTCATTCCATGACAACCCCCATAACACCATACTCTTGCTCACTATTTTCTACAGTCAGCTACAATTGACTATTTTGGAGTTGAATGGAGGTCATGTAGGTGTAGACACCGAAATAGTGTCTAAACCTTGGTCACCTTCCCCCTTGGTCCTTTCTTAACGCATTCCTAAAACATGCACTTACTAATTTAAAAATAATAATTTATTATTAATATTCTCCCCTTTGACACCTCGCCTGACACCTCGCCTTGGACTATTTCCCACCCTATGACTCACCCAAGACCTATTCTTACTTCTCTCTAACCGCCTAACCAACTCTCATGCGTATTCAGCCCAACCTTTGACATTCTCCAACAGATAGTGCACTTGGCGGATGAAAAACGGGCTTGGTGGCTCTTTTTACCGTTCTGCACCCGTCGACGTCGATCAAATGTCGGCCGACGCTGGCGGAATCACTGACGTCGGTTATACTTAAACAAATTTTCTAACCCTTTGACAAGATCCTAATCACAAATCGGTTAATCTTGAGAGCTAATCACGAAATATCGAATCTTCTTTCGGCGAAACAAAGTTCTCGTGCTTTTGCTTTTCAGTGTTCTAGGCTTCTTGGTGTTCTTGCAGGGAGCAGCATTCTTGACAGCACTTTTTAGGCACTAAGATCTTGCATCAGACATTATGCACAGGGATTGCACAATATCTCCATCACCAGCAACAATCGAAACATAGCTTTTGCACCTTTGCCAATTCGTATCACAGCTAAGTATTTGTACTGTTTTCATTTCAGTATCATTTACAATATATTAGCATTCTGTCTATTGTCTATTCCAAGCATCCTTGACCCAACCTTCCCTATTCTTCCCGAAGAGGCTAAAAAGCCTTCTCTCACCCCTTATTCCCTTTTCTTTGCCTCTGACACTCCCTTAGTCTCTCTTTAGACAAAACCCTCTGTCCAATCAATTCAGCACAAGTTATCAAAGACCTACAGACCATCCTAAGACCAATCTAATCAACCTGACTAAATTTCTTTATGAAAAGGTTGAAAGGCTTTTTTCCTACCCCTTACCCCTTTTCCTGACAACATTCTCAGTCCCTTAGACCCCAAGCAGTCCCTCTGAATCCCTCATAGACCCTTAGACTCACAGACAAGACCACAGTCCATCTTGCAAACCAGAAACTAGACCTGTAACCCATCCTTGGCCATTACCCCGACCGACCTCGTTCACTTCCCCTACTGACGTCGGCAGTCTAACCGTCATCGGCAACCTTCCTGACTGACGTCGGTGACTGTGTTAAGTAGATTACAGCTTATCAGGTACGCATTTACTTTTAGTTCTTTCTTTTCAAGTCTTTTATTATTTCTCTTTTTTGTCTCTGTCATATTCTATTTTAAATAGTGGATTGTCATCCTCCAAGAAGCCTTAGCGCTTCTAGGACCAAGCTTTTTCTTGGCAATCCACCCTCTTATCAACTAACATTTTTCATGTTTTAGTGTCTGTCTCTTTCAGGTGTCATCCTCCACAACCAAAGAGGAGTTCTCACAACGTCTGGATTACAGTGCGTAGACTACATCCAGGTACATACAAGCCTTGACCATTTCCTTAAGTTTCTCATTTTCTCTCTTTGAATGTGAAAGCAAAATTACATAGAAACATTCTGGCACGCCCGGTGGGACCCTTAAGGCCTTCCTTGGGTTCCTTTCCTTCTTTTTTTCATTTAGGTGCATTAGGTTTCTCCCTCTTCACCTCTTTCTTCTTTTCTAAAAGACATCATAAGCAAGAATAAAAAGAACTTTTTCTTTCTTTTCTTGCATTTCTAGACTAGTCAAAAATCATTTCCTTCAACCCTTTCTCAACTTGTTTTCATTCCAACTTAAAATTTCGATTTGGGGCTTAAAAACATATTGCATTCCATTTTTGCTTGCTTGTATTTCTTAGTCCACACTTAGTAATTAATAAACCGCATATTGAATAAATCGTAGATCACTTGATGTTACACAACCAAACCACGTGCACTAACTTAAACATCAAACTCACTTGAGACAAGGCCCGACTGGGATTTCATCACCCAGCGGATACCTTACCCATCTCGACGATCCTACTTGGATTTCACCACCAAGGGGAAAGCCCACTCTGTTCTCTGGCAGAGTCTAATCTATAGGGAAAGTATATTTTGGCTAAGTGAGACCAGCTAACCACTGGAATCTTGAAGTGAGGGGAGCTTGCTCCTTAGCACTAGGCCATGTACGGAACCTAACACAGACTTTTGAGCACCTAAACATACCTGAAACCATCTTTAGACTACTTATTCTAGGACCCTTCTAACAGCCAACCTCCTCAAACATCACTTTAAGGCATAAGCCACACGATCCTAATAAAATTATTTCTAGGGATTTAACGCTAGGATCTGCCTGTCCTCATCTTATTTTCTATTTTTATCTATTTTTTTTGAGCTGGTAAGGACGTTTTCTTTTTTTCTGAGTTTCTAGAAAACACAGTAACCGACATCAGTTCTGTAACCGACATCGGAAACTTTTCTCCATTGACATCGGTTATCTGACCGATATCGACAATATTCTTCACCGACATCGGTTTTTGTACCGACATCGGTCACTGTCCAATTTCTTTTTTCCAGAAATAGTAAGCTTAAAATCCAACTTTCTTGCTGTCTAAACATTCATTCTGGTTTTCTGAGACTGAAAAAACACAATTTTTTTGAAACCTGACCCTTTCTTGCCTTGAATGGTTTTGACACGCAGTCAAACCAAGGCCCTTCTTGACCACGCTAGGCAACAGCCACTTCCACCTTCACCATCCATAACCAGTCCTATAATGGAGTTCCACTCGGAGACTGAAAGAACTCCTACTCGCCCAACCCCACCTCAGACTCCTATTGTCTTAGAAGGGGACCAAGATTTCACACGATTCTTGGACCTTAACGTCAAAGCCTTGCAGCACTATCTCGCGCATAGCCAAACGCAAGACTCTCTAGGCAACCCAATCTATGGGATGCCGACTTCCTTAGTTGAGACAAGGATCACATCAACAACACCTACAATTCAGCTTCTAGATAATCAAGTCAACACCTCCACTAATAACCCAACCATGTCCTACCTTCAAAACTTAGCCACTCCTTCTAAACCTACCTCCATAGGGGTTCTGGTACTCCCTCAACCTCAAACTACCCAACCAAATCCCACACCTTTCCAAAACCTACTAGTCTCTATCCCCCCTACTCTTGCACCTATCAACACAAGAGTAACTATTTATCTGTCAACAAGTGTGGCCACTCCTCAATGATCTTTGACGGCCCCTATCCAACTTGTGCCTACCAACCCCATAACACAAGTGCCCTTGGCTCCAACTTTTGCTCCAATAACCAGCTACCCATATGTTGCGTCTACGCAACCAACCATGTCATATGCCCCACTCAATATATTTCAAGCGCCTTATAATCTAGGGGCACTCCACCCGCCAATCCATCAACAGATATCATCAAAATGTTGATGGACAAGATATCTAGCCTAGAGACCTCCATTTCCAGCTCACGCAATGCTCTCTCATATGAGCAAATTTGCAATGAGCCCATTCATCCTTCTGTCCCGATTAGACCATACCCCAACCATTGGGAGCTTCCCAAATTTTATTGCTTTCAAAGCAAGGAAGACCCACAACAACACTTACAGGCATTCAGCCATGCCTGTTACCTTATTGCCCATGACGATGCATTGCTCTTACGCACATTTCCTATGTCCCTCTCTGGTGCTGCGCTTGACTGGTACAGCTCCATTGCTAGCCATTCCCTCTTCACATTTACATAGCTGGCCCAGCTCTTTCTTGATCACTTCTCCATTAACATCAGCAAGAAGGTCTCGATCACGGACCTCTATACTATCCACCAATTCGAGGACAAATCTATAGCTGACTTCGTTGCTCACTAGAGAGGCCTCATCAATCAACTCTCCTTTTCCTTACCTTAACTCGAACTTATTAAACTTTTCTCCCGAGCCTGCGCCAAACATATTTCTTCCACCTTACGGGTTCAGACTTTCCGCACCTTTGATGAAGCCTTCACGATGGCCCGCAAACTTGAATTACGTGCCGTTGAGGAGAATAAAGTCAAGTTGCAGAGCAAGAATCCCAACTCTAAGACTAATGACTCTTCTTCTTCTAAACCTTCATCATCCAATCCTAAGTCTAAAGCTTCAGCTAATGCTATAGTTGTTAGACCTTCATCCTCTTCAACTAATCAGCCTGAGCCATCCACATCTCATAGCGCCACCCATCAATTCTAGCAGAGATACGTATAATGATAGTATACTCCTCTTGGAGAATCATATGCGTCTATACTGGAAAAAATTGTTAAACAGGGGATTCTCAACCTCCCCTAGATCCGACCACCTCCACAATTTGATCCCTCACGTGCCATTCCTGCATGGTATAGGGAAAATGAATTCTATAATTAACATCATGTCAAAGGTCATGATACGGGTAACTACAAAACCTTTAAAAACATAATCCAAGACATGCTTGAAAAGGGTGAGCTCGTCCTAGATAATCCCAATGCACCTCCTAATCAAGGCATCGACATCTTCAAGCAACCATTCCACAATCATCCACCAACCCAAAATAATGTCTAGACCTTGATTGACAACACTCATGAACACGACATTCGAACAGTCAATACGGTCTCACCCTTCATCCTCAACCAACCTCAAGAGGTTAGTCCATCTATCAGTCCATCACGTGTGGACAAACCTCTTTCCCCGGTTAGTTCTCCGTCAACCTCTCTTATCTTGGAGGACGCCTCAACCTTATTGACATCACCAGTCTCACCATCCTCCTTCCTACTGCCTATGGAGGACCCGACCTTACCTACTCCTCGACCACAAGTGGAGGTCACCATAATCCCTGCCCTTTACCCGATTGAGGAGTCACATTCTTCAGTTCCTTCTCCACCGAGAGAAGAACCTGACTCTTCATCTTCTTTGATCAACGACAATTCAGTTATAACTCCCACACACCTTGGGTCGGAGACTACTGCCACACCTAACACATCTTCTCAAGGACCCAAACCTCATCCAACATCTTCTCAACCATTTTCCCGACTAGTGGAAAAAATTGAACTTCTCCCTTTAAGGAAAGTGGAACATCAGGGATTGTGGGAGCATCTTAAAGCTCTTCAACATCCCTGTGCCCTCTCATCTCATGCTACCACTCCTCCCAAGGTAGAATCTCCCAAGACTCTCAACAAAGACCAGACTTCCTCTTCTAAACCTGCATCTACCCCATCTAAACTGATCAAGTCACTTGGCATTCACCCTATCTCTACCCTCACTCACCCGCAAGTGAAGGTGGACTTAGATCAGACCTCAACCAATAATAGTCTTCCAACCAAGTCGAAGAAGACTGCCAGACCACAGAAGTGAACCCCTCCTCCACCGTCAACATTACCCTTCATTTTAGGTCCTCATCCTTCTACCCTAATCGGCGTGCTTCCTATTCTGACCCTTAACCAAAACAAATTACCTCCATTACTTCCTTTTCCAACCACAAGCCTACCCCCTCTCAAAAATTTGGCACCTCTCACAAAGAAAGTGTCATCTTCACATGTGGCCGCACCACCAACCCAAAAGGTGGTACGAAAACCTTCTTCAACATCTCCCAAGCAAAAGTCACCAGTGCGTCATGCATCAACAAGCGCGGACCCCTTAGTAGGTTCATACGCTTTGATATTACGCCAAATTTTACAGACTTCTAGCATAACCCTCCCATCAATCAAGCCATTTCAACCCCTCGGGTCAAAACCTTCCTGGTTCGACGATACAAAGATTTGCTTATACCATCGTACGCCAGGACACAATACCGAGACTTGTTGTGCCCTCAAGGCAGTCATTCACCGCTATATGGAGAAAGACACTCTTCTCCTTAAAGACACTCTTGACCGACCCTTGACATCTTCCCATCCAACCTCTTTAACCACATCAACATCTCACCAGCAGGCCATGACCCCTTCTTCACCTCCTATCTTTAAAATTAATGCTATCCACAGAACCACTAGGTCACAAAATGACAAGGCGAAAGAAAAAGCTGCTATTCCTTAGACCTATCCTTTTGTCCAGTCACCTCAACCACCAAAACCCAAGATTTCCATCTTAGGTGCATCTCAACCCCCTTCTTCAGAGGCAATCAAAGACTCTATGATAAAACAACTTCACCAAACGCCTGTGAAGATGACCTTATATGACCTTATCCAAAGATCCCCCCAACATCGTCAAGCTCTAATCAAAGCCTTACAGGTAGCTGAGGTCCAACCTGAAGACCCTCAACCACTAGCTGCCCTAGTCCATTCTTTATCCCCCGTCGCCTCTATCACTTTCAGTGATTCTGAAATTCCTACCTCTACCTTGGAAGATCAGGACGCTGCTCTTTTCATCATAGCCTACGTTGATCGAACCTGTATTAAACGAGTTATGATTGACAGAGGTGCCAGCATTAATATCATTTCCACCCACGCCTTTGATCAATTGGCTCTTCCCAAGAATTGCGTATCAAAAACTGACGCAATCCTTAGATCCTTTAATGACACCACCGCTAACACTATTGACACTGTTGTCCTCCATATTTGCATTGGTCCACGCACAATCCCAGAGCTCTTCTACATCATTGAGGGAGAATTCCAATATAACATGTTATTAAGATGACCCTAGATCCACGCCATGGCTTGCATTCCTTCAACACTTCACCGTTGTGTCAAATTTGAATACAACAAACAATTCTATGTCATTCTTGCTGACCCATCCCCTTTTAAAACTTGTAACACAAGCTATCAACCCAACGATGTCCTTATTCCTCTTAAGGCACCAACCCAAACATCATCTCCATCCACAGAAGCGTCAACTAGTACACAAACAGCGGTTGCCATCACATCACCTTCCCAAGCGACAACCAAGGACCCCATGGATGATATCTTTCAAAAACTTTCACTTGGGGAATATCGCCTACTTACTCTAGACATGTTCCAGACTCCTCAAGAGTATGGATAGCTTTATCAAAATCCAAGCTATGACCGTCGGATCGGAATGGTCATTCCTTATGGTCCTCCTAGCCTTCAAACCAATCTCATCTATGGGGGGTTGGATCAAGCTCTTATTGAATCAAATCCTTCCTCCTCACCTCAAATATTCACATTCAATTTTTCCTTTCTTGGCAACCCCACCTTTGCACATACCTACCTTTATAGGTGTGCATGGAAGGGTTTTGGCTTTGGGTGCTATGAACAAGGCTCCCATCGACCCATTGAACCCCCTAATGATGATAATGCCAAGAAACGGTATGGACTGGGTTTCCAAGAACCCACTGAGGCTTTTGCAAACCTTTGCCCCAAACCAACCATTGACCAATCTCTTCCAGACTCACCTATTCTTCCATCCTCACCTACGGAGTCGGTGGTTTCCATCCCTCCTAGTTTTTTTTTGCATAAACACCATCCGCTTGGAACCCCTAACCTATCAGCTCAACAGGGTTTCCAGGTCTCTCCCTCTCGTTTATCCTAGCATGATAGATGATGAATCGGCAACCATCAACACTGTCCACTGCATAGACGACGACGCCATTCTTACCTATAAGGGTGCCGACGATTCTTTCATTTAGCGCTCCCTCCCTTCTGAAACACAGGTTATGTTAAATAAATCAACCATTGACATTAACCTTTCCTCTTCTGGTGTTCCTCATGTCTTAAAGATTGGTCAATCTTTAGACACTCAAGAGCAGATCGACTATACCACATTTCTCTAAGACAATCACAAAGCCTTTGCCTGGACCTACGCTGACATGCTTGGCATCGACCCTAACATTGCCACTCATAACATTGTCACAAACCCACAGGCTAAGCCTGTTAGGCAAAAACTTTACAAAATGCATCCTCGTGTTGCACTTCTTGTCAAAGAAGAGCTTCAGCGCCTTCTTTCTATCTCCTTCATCCAACCCATCAATTATCCACAGTGGGTCTCTAACATCGTTCCTGTCACCAAGGCGACTGGTGGGATCTAGATTTGTACGGACTATTGCGACCTTAACCTAGCTTGTCCCAAGGATGACTTTCCTCTTCCAAACATTGACCAACTTGTTGATCTTACAGCTGGCCATGAGATGTTATCACTCATGGACAGATTTTCAGGATATAACCAAATCCTGATTGCACTGGAAGATCAGCACAAAACCACCTTCATTACACCATGGGGAACTTTCTGCTATCGAGTCATGCCTTTTAGTCTGAAAAATGCAGGCGCCACATATCAGCGTGCCATGACTTACATCTTTCATGATCTCCTCCATAAAATCATGGAGGACTATGTAGATGACCTGCTTGGCAAGTCTAAGCTTCATCGCGGCCATTTGACTATCCTCAAAATCATCTTCTCTTGCCTTCTTCAGTACCATGTCCATCTTAACCCCAAGAAATGCGTCTTTGGGGTCCTCTCCGGAAAGCTCTTGGGATTCATTGTCTCTCTTCGTGGCATCGAGATAGATCCTGCCAAAATCTGCGCTATCCTCGAAATGCCACCTCCAACTAATCTCAAGCAACTTTTCAGTCTACATTTGCTCCCAAGATTAACTGAGTTACAACTTTGTAGTCTACAAGGGAAGCTCCAATCCATCTGCCGCTTCATTTCACAGCTTTCTGACCGCTGCCAACCCTTTCATCACCTCCTCAAGAAGGACGTCTCCTTTAAATGGGATAAAGATTGCCAAGAGGCTTTTAAAGCCCTCAAATGCTATTTGGTTTCTCCACCAGTCCTTATTCCACCAAAGGACGACCAACCCTTCTACCTCTACATCTCAGCAACCAATCATTCATTAGGTGCCATGATCGTGCATCGAGACAAACAACACCATGAGCGAGCGGTCTATTACATAAGCCGAACACTTGTCAATTACGAAACTCGGTATACTCATACCGAGAAACTCTGTTTGGCATTAGTCTTTGCCACTACCAAGCTCCACCACTATCTTCTCAATCACAAAACCTTTGTCGTCACCCACACTGATCCTCTTAAATACATGCATTCTAAGCCATATCAAAACCAGCCTATGGCTCGTTGGCTCATGCTTCTTGCTGAGTTTGAATTAGAATTTGTCCAACAAAAATCTATAAAGGGGCAAACAATCGCTGACC
Source organism: Torreya grandis (assembly GCA_037957365.1). Classification (NCBI taxonomy): domain Eukaryota; kingdom Viridiplantae; phylum Streptophyta; class Pinopsida; order Cupressales; family Taxaceae; genus Torreya; species Torreya grandis. The sequence continues at coordinate 368,249 of JARHVA010000272.1, forward strand.
AACTAGCAGATGCCCCTCTTCCCAACAATCAACCTTCTCAGTGTGAGTTTCCCGATGAATCTATCGCCACTCTCTCGACTGATGACACATTTTACCAAATGACGATGTTCTTTGACAGCTCTAAATGTCAACTCGGTGGGGGTGCGGGGGTCATCCTCATCCCACACGAGGGTGAACCCATGCCCTTTTCTTTCAAACTCGACTTTGAATGTACCAATAATATGGCCGAATATGAAGCCTTAATTTTGGGACTTCAAACTGCCCTTTCTTTAAATATCAAGTCCATCAACATCTTCGGTGACTCACAACTTGTCATCAATTAAATCAATGGTTCATATCTTTGTAAAAACAAAATTTTACAAAGATACAAGCACCGTGTTGACACTCTTCTAGCATCTTTTGACCATCACTTATTTCAGACTGTTCCTCGATCTACGAATAAGTTTGCTGACACCATGGCTTCCCTTGCCTCGCATATTCCTTCATCATCATCATCCTCATCAAGAATTTATGTCATGGTACATCGTGTGCCATTGCCTTCATACATTTCCACTGACATCAACCTCATCCACACCATAGACTATAGTTCACAAGATGTATGGTATAAACAACTTGAGGACTACTTGGCTCATTCTATCATTCCTCCCAACCTCTCTAGCAATGCACGGCAGGCTTTCATCAAGTGCACCGCTCGCTATACCATGCTAGGGGGCCTTCTCTATAAAAGAAGTTTTGACGGCCTTCTTCTTCATTGTTTAAACTCCACTGAATCTTCTCATACTGTTAAACAAGCCCATGATGAGATTTGTGGCAGACACTTCAGTGGTAATTCGGTTGCCAAGCGCATCCTTTGCCTGGGTTATTATTGGCCCACTCTTCATCAAGACTGTAGTGATTATGTTCGGCGTTGCATCAAGTGTCAGCATCATGCTAACTTTCTTCATCTCCCTAGTCACGCCTTACAAGTCGCTCAGGATTTTTGGCCTTTTTCACAATGGGGCTTAGATCTTATCGGCGAGATTAACCCTCATTCGTCTCTTCGTCATCAATCCATCATCACTGCCACCGAGTATTTCACTAAATGGGTGGAAGCTATTCCTCTCATCTCCACAAAAGCCGACAAGATTGTTGACTTCATCAACACCCACATCATCTGTCGTTTCGGTGTACCTCACAAAATCATCACCGATAACAAAAAGTCATTTAAAAACAAAACTGTACAAAAACTTTGTGACTCCTTTGGCATTAAACTCAGCTTTTCTTCGCCTTACTACCCACAAGCAAATGGGGAGGCCGAGGCTTCTAATAAAATCTTAACTAAAATTCTCATGAAGGTGGTCAACGACACTAGAAGGGATTGGCACGTTCACATACCCTTCACTTTGTGGGCCTACCGTACTAGCATCCGAACCTCTACAGGTGCTACCCCTTTCTCTCTAGTGTATGGAATAGAGGCTATTTTACCTCTCAAAGTATAGATCCCATCTCTTCACATTTCTCTCCATGACATTCTTTCTAACGATGACTTTCATCAAGATCGATTAGCTCAACTTGAGTTACTCGACGAGCATCGTCTTGCTGCCCTCAACCATATCCATGTCTATCAAAATCACATCAAACGAGCCTATAACAAAACTCTGAGAGAACAAGATTTCAATATCAGAGACCTCGTCCTCAAAGAGAACCAACATGTGACCAATATGGAACAGAGTAAAAGAGGCAAATTTGCTCCTAATTGGCTCGGACCTTATATCATCACGCACAAGTATGGATCAGGGACTTATCGTTTGTCTTCTCTTGAAGGCCGACCAGAACCTGAGCCCCTTAATGCTTTGCATCTGCGACCATTCTACTGTTAGTCGAGTACTCATCCACTAAACATTTAACTTGAGCTCTTCCCTTGAGAAATCCTTGTCCTTTTAATCCTCAACCCTTTCCCCCCTTTTTTCCCTTAACAAAATCCTCTATAACCCTTTTATAAAGTATGGATGCTTTGTCCTAATAAAAGGGATCCCTTGACCTTCTATAAGTCTTGTCCATGACTCCACATTCTGTCAAAAATAAATCAAGATGTCAAAATATCCAAGGTCACAAAACCAAATCAAAAGCAGACCACTCCCTCGAAGGACAGCTGCACTATCATTGGTGTAACTAATCGACTGCTCCCTCGAAAGACAACTATTCAAAAGCCCTTAAATCTATAAAGCAAAATATAGACCACTCCCTCGAAGGATGGCTATGACTAAATCTTGCTACAAATATCACTTTTTCAGAAGCTTTCTGCATCGATTAGCTTCACAAATGACCACCAAACAAGTGACATCTTTATGTGGACTTCCCGCATTGATCAGTCCGCTCTTAAAAAAAAAAAATAGGTCATGGAATTGACTTGTAGTTGTCTCAGGGTCTCCTATAAAAAGGGGCAAAGTTATCCCTACTCTAAAATGGGTTACCCTCTCCTCCTATCATATCACCTACTCAAGGGACTTCGAGCTCACTTTAATGTCGAAGTGATTCGATTACCGCTCTAACATAAATTATGGTCAACGACGCAACGCATGAATGGTGCTCTTGGTTTTAACAACCCCTATCTATGCTGTCATTTTGGTCCTTGTCAATAAAAGGGCGCTTATGCCTTTTACTTCCTACCTACACTTTGGTCACATTCAACCACATCATTTGTCAAAATAATTCAATCCGACTTTTTTCAAACCACTCACATAGCCTAATCATTCTGGTTTCCATAGACATCAATACACATGAAAACTATCAACCACACAATTTATGTCAAGCATAAACCATTACTTGCTGAAGCATAAATCAACCTACAATTCATTTTTCACATTCATCCATCACGAATATGGATAATTACTAGGGATGAAGAACCCTGACTAATGTTACAAAATACACCATTTGGAAAAGGCTGTAGCATCATCTTCTCCTCATCATTTCAAAGCATGTACCCTCAGACAAGTGGGAAGTGCTATATCATTATCATGACCAGAATCAACCACTTCGATCTTTTTCCTCCCTCTTGGGAGAACTACATTGGCTTGAGGCCCTAACGATAGGGGCTATGTAGGCAGCACTCAGTTGACATGGGGTCTTCTGGGGTTAGCTCGGCCATTCCTTCATCGCATTTCTTCCATCACATTCTTTCATCACCTGCCAATCACATCACAAACAATCACATATTTTCATAATCATTAACATTAATCATTTTCATCCATATCATTAATCCTAATCATACATTCATCATCATATCAACACAACAATATCAACATCATAATCCTAAACATCATATCAAAACATATATCAAATCAAAATGACATACAAACACATCCACAACATTTTTCATAAACACATCCATGATCAAAATCACATCATATATATATACATCAATGTTTTATACAATCGCACAATCTATGCCTCTGTCTCTCTCTCATACATCTCGCATCAACAGCTCACAGGCCGGTATATACATCAAAAATAAATATCATAATCTGGCCTCACAACTGTGGCTGTGGTGGTGGTGGCGGTGGCTGAGAAGATGCTGTATCCTCTCCCCCCTCTGATCTGTGTCGTCTGCAAGACCCAAAAGCTGTCACTCGAGACATAGACTGATGTTGGCTCTATTCTACCCTCATCTCAGAGTATCACTATATCTGAGGGAACCCCCTGATGGCCCTCTCATAATATGCGATCTCATCCAGTGCATCACTGTATCTAACTAGAGATATAGTCTACGGTGGACCCATCAGACCTGCTACCGTGCCCTGCACTGAACCCTACGGCTATGAAAACTCTAGCTGCACTGACACTGACTGTGTGGGCTATTGAACTAGCTGCTGAGGTGGATACTGCATCGAGCCCTGTCCTCTCAAGCCCTATCCTACCGATGCCTATGCTTGGGCTGCAGCCAACTGACTCTGTAAAATAGTGATCTGCCCTGTCAAAGCAGCCACTCAACCTGTCAACCCTGCCATCTCCCCCTGTAAACTTGTGACCTGACTCTCCAAAATGGTCACTCACCCTCGTGCTACATCCCTCTCTTGGATGGCATCATCTCTCTCCTACCTTGCCGCATCCTGCTCCCTGACCACTGCCTATATATCCATTTATAGTCCTGCCTGTATCCCTATATACTGACCTTCCCACCATGTCAAGTAGGCCTCTGTGCATCTTGGGTCGGCTATCCCAGGTCCTGCCAGCAACTCCTCAAAATTAGGGCCCTCTGTCTCCTCTGGCAATGGGAGCAGTGCCTCTATATCATCCTGCCTGTACTGTAGGAACGTGGGAGGTACATCCTGTAGCAGCCCGTACTGGTGCCACACTCTCTCTACTGGGATCCTCTCAAGCTCACCAGCTCACCTGCCTCTGACCCATCTCATACTCTGAGTCCTGACCAGCTGCTTTCCCTGATCTCTGAATGCTGGATACCCCAAGTATGGTCTCCAGATGATATCTGTAGGGATGAGGGCCTCTAGTACCCCTCGGTAGTGGTCAATATCCCTGGCCACTCTGTCCACTTGTGTATGTGCCATCACCTCGCGCCACTGCCTGAATCTGACCCTGAAGCTGGCCTAAATCACCACTGGGAGGCCGAGAGGTCATGTGACCACGATGTGCTCGTAAGCCCAACAATGCAGAAGGTGGCCGACACACAAGGTGTACCACTGCCACCGACTGATGCCCCACAGCTCTCTATACACCTGGGCCAAAAACACTGGTGCCCAAGCGAACACTATCTACCACTCTAACATATCTGTCAAAACTTTGGTCATAGTGACCGAAAACCTACCTCCCTCTACATCTAACAATGCGTAGACCGTGATGCCTATCATCATCAGGATCGCCAGATGATGTGCATCCTCATCCACAGCATAAAGGGGCTCATATGCAAAACTGGCTAAGTGATAACTCACCTCAGCTGCATGCTCTCCAAACAGTGTCACCATCTGAATATCATGCACCTCTCTCGAGCACACATATAACTCTGCTCTGTGTACTAGTAGCCACAAAATTTGGTATACATCCTCCACGATCACTATCATCTCCCCTATCGGCAAGTGGAAGGTGTTGGTGGAATGATCCCACCGCTCGATCAGAGCCACCATCAGGCTCAAGTCCCTCGCCACTCGACAGTAGCGTCACAGCCCGCCTAGTCCAACTGCACTCATCTGCGCCCACTCCTCCCCTGTGATGTCTCGATGCATCCGCGTCAACAATGTCGGCAGTCGATCTCATAGCATCAAAGTCTACCTCGCCTACATCCACCCAAGTCAATCTCATGTTAGCAATTTTCCCTCCTCTCTCTATTTTGACCAACCTATTTGACCATCTATGACTGACCTGACCTCTGAGAAGCCCTTGGCATAGCTTCAACCTCTCGACTTGATCATCTTTCATCCTTCTTTTAATCAGGCAGCCACTGACATTGGTTAGCATGCCAGCGATGGCACTCACTTAACCAACATCGATCACTTAGTGGCCGATGTCGGTAGGTTAGTCACCGATGTCAGTCACTGGTCAGCCGACGCCAGCGAACACACTGATGTTGGTGACTGGTTTGGCCCTAGGGCCGAACGGGGCAAGCCCTAAATTTAGGGCTTCCCCATTTCTCCCCCCAACACCCCCCAAAACCCTCTCAAAACATCCTATCCTATCCTAGATCCCTTCCCCACCCTCTTAGCTACCCTCCCCCCTCATTTTTTGCCCATATCAACAAAAATTTCAAAAAATAAATAAAAACAAAAATCTAACCAACTAGGGCTTAGAGACCCTCCTACCTCGTCTCGGCATCGCCGGTGTGGTGGCACGATGGGTGCCGCTGGTGGTGGACCTCCCGTGGGTCCTTTACTACCCTCTGCCATCACTTCTGAATCAAGCTCCTCCTGGCCCACATGCGTCTCTGCAGCCTCCAATCTCTCTCCATGCATCTCTCTCTCTCCACCAATGTTTCTTTGACACCTCACACTACTCCTCGGTCAACCTAGTGTCACTTTCACTCACTAGGCTCCAGAGCTCTTTTCTCTCAATCAACTAAATCACAAATGACTTCTGGTCAGCTACCAATCTGGTTTTGTCAGATTTGGCAGGCCATCGACGTTGGCATAATCGTGCCCTAGTCCACCGATGTCGGCCGATATTCTGCCGACGTCGGTCCCTTTATGTCTCTGATGTCAGTTTTATCACCGACATCAACAACCTTCAAACCTCCTTTTTTCATCACGTTGGCCCAAAATCATGTCCCCAATCAGTCAGAACTCTAGTACACATCATTTTGGCCCCCTGAGGCACACTTGAGATCACTTTTTCCTCCATCCATTGACCACCAGACCTTGGAGATCATGACCATCTCCTCTAACCGTGACTACTTCCAAAGCGATTTTGCCTTGGTTGTTTTTGCATGTATGCTACCTCATGATTGGTTAGCAAAATTGTGCGCATATTTTTGACCTTCACAAGTATAGGATCACAAGCTAGTTGATCCCCACTACTTGTGACATTTTTGTGCTTTCGGGAGCACTTCCTGAACTCGAGATACCTGGAACACGACGACCATTGGAGCTTCAGCTTAGATTGAATAACCCACTCAACAGATGACTAAATGCTGGGGCTCGATTATTTCAATTTTGGCACTCCTCGACCCTGCGACAATTTGACCTGACCATCTCGTGAAGTGGTGTACGTGAAATCATGACTTTTACAGCGTTCTCACTCTATCTTCACCCCTTTTTCATCCAATCTTTGTCAAATCAACACCCGATTCCAGGTTCCCTTCTGGATTACGGTGCGTAGACTACATCCAGGTACATACAAGCCTTGACCATTTCCTTAAGTTTCTCATTTTATCTCTTTGAATGTGAAAGTAAAATTGCATAGAAACAGTAGGTGAGTATCTACTTGGAACCTATGCCACATGATTTATTACCTTTATGATATCCCTTGAAATATATTACACTATCAAGTGTTTGTATCTCTATGTCTAGGTTCACATTATAGACCTATAGGAGTCTACAGTCAACTGTAACAAGTTGTCTTGGGGTTAGGCACACCTATAGGTGTGGATGGGGTCAAAACACAATATTATAACCTTAATTAATTCCATTTAAAGCATTTATGTGATTTTAAACCATTTAAAACCACTTACCATACATATACATGTTCTTACATTTCAACTTTGGTTTTTAAGGTTATTTGATACTCAAATCCTGTAGATATCACTACCAAACCTCAATGAACAAATTTGCAACTTTGATGCCTACAAAAATTATTCTCATCTAGTCACCCACCCAATCATTTTTACATGGATCTTCTCCTAGGATAGCGATACAAGATATAAAATTTTGGATTGATCAAAACCTTCTATGACATCATCAATTGTTAACACCAAAAGTGCTGAGTGCTATGTTTTTGTGTTTTAGGGCCTTGCCCCTGAGTTCAAATCTTTTCCCTTGAAGTGGGTTTTCAATATTGTCTACCAATACAATATTATAAAAATTATTTTCATGGTATCTATAACACCCTAAGACCTCAATAAGGGTCTTCAAACATATTCACATACCCTTGAATAACACTTTCACTTCTCTATCAGTGCCAATATAGGTAGGCATTTTCAATGTGTAGACAATGAGAATAAGTATGGATAGTATGCATTAAATCTAACCTTTAATGAGTTTTAGGCCTTATATCAACCTATTTTCACCAAATATTTCACCATATAAGAGGGTGCTCAAGCCTCTTATAGGTTTGAGTAACTTGGGAACACTTCCAGGTATGTGGGTGTACCTATAGTGGAAGTGAGCCTCTAAGGGCTATCTCCCTGAATGTATCTTGAAGTTATTTCACATATACTAATGCTTATTTATGGGGGAAAGAGTTAGAATATGCATGAATTTAACCTATTCTAATGGGGTGATACACCAATATGTTTTCCATATGACTATCTCATTTCATTCACTAAGAAATAAAGCATATAAACTAGTCTCAAAGTCTTAAAGGATTTTAACATTAGTGTTTTAACATAGAGGTGAGATGTATGAAATAACATAAGTAAAATGAACTAGAGAAAAAATTACACACTCCAAAGACAATCATACACTTAAAATGATCCTGACACACTTGACTACACTCTATGTGACCCGTTATAATGAGAGTTTCTTATAGAAGACATGAAAAGACAAGGAATAACAAAGGATAGAATCATTGAAATTAACCATTAATCAATTTGCACACTTAAACAAGATATTATTTAACTCAAAACCAAATTTATTAAATTATTCTAAGGCAAAATGTGACATCAAACTAGTAGAGCTTCACCATACCAGGTGTGGTCTCTTTACAAAGGCCAAAATAGTAGCTACTTATAAAATTTCAGAGAGAGGAAAAATGAATGAAGTTCAAAGGTCACTATAACACATGTTCAATTGATAGGAGGAGTTAAATATGTAGGAGGATGAATTAAGTAACATAACATGCAAGGTCTAATGGTATAAATGGATCTTGAAGCATAAAAACTCCTAAAATATGGCTTATAACTCCATTTACTCGCACATAAAACTGCCTTCATCATAGATCATCAACTCAAGCACTTGAAAATATACTAGGGAGAGTTGAAACCTATGATATGATGGTCATAATAAATTTTTCTAGCTGATAATTATCTTATAGACACTTATATTCATCATTCATAGTCACTCATTGGTCTCTTGGACTTCAACTCTTTACATTTGGTGGTCACTATTCATCTCAAATCTTGACTATGATTTCATGGTGATGTATGAGTCTAAAGTGCTTGTTCCACTATATAAATTCATATATCCTACATGTATACCTATGTTTCATTAATTTTCCACATCACTCATTCCATTTTTGAATATGCTTATCATCATTTGGACACGTAGCCTCACCTTGACCATTTAAAACCCCATCAAATTTGCTCAGTTGATCTTGTCAAGAATATATTTGCTTATAAATTCATTGTTGGATATTTATCATTGATCTAGGGTCTTGAAATTAAGACACTTGGTATCATTTCAATCAATCTAAGCTCCTTAACCTTTGACTCACTCACATCATTGATCTACTTGGTATGATTGAATGCGTACCATTAATTTTTCCTGAACCCACCAACTCTATCAGGATATCCTTGTATCATCAGATTTAGATGTACATTATAACACCAATTATTAGATCTACCTTCATTTGAATTCAAATAGCTAATTGATAAGGCCCAAAATTGACATCTATGTACCCATATTTGACGTTTATGTGAACGTATTTGACACCCGTGTGACTATCATAATTTAAACCCTAGTGGTTTATTTGTCAAGGTTTATTTTTATGTCTATGTACCCTTCATTGACATCCATGAAACTATCATTTATGTCCATGAGACCATCACAATTTTAATCCCAATGATTTTTTACCATGGCTTGATTTTGATGTTCGTATGACCATCTTCATCTATTTGTTCAACTTTGAAGGCTTATATATGGAAGTAGAAAAAACATGAAGGCACAAAATTTTCAAAGGATGATCTTGACCCTAAGAGAAACATTTCCATGTCATCCTTTAGTTCTAGGATTCTTTCTAAGAAAACTTATAAAATGCACAAGTAACCAACCTATTCATTTGTATGTGATGTCCTAATGATGATCTAGTTAACTTAGGCTTGTGATTGAACTATTGATTGATATTTTAAAGCTCAAATGAAATTATTGAGGCCTGTACAAACTCTTTCCATGATCTTAACTACTCGAACACCATGAAAACCCACTACTTTCGCATAAGACCCTAAAATGGCCCCTAAGTGACTCAAATTGACATAGGACTTAATTAGACTATGACCAAGGCTAAAATGGCACTAAATTACATCAAATGAACTAAAAAACACCCTATTACACTATATTAGACCCCTATATAATTTTTTTACTATAGTGGGGTTGACCTATTTTGATTTGTGGTCAAAATGGTCAACATCTTTGGTGATTTTCCAAGGGTGGTATGCTTGTTATGCCATGACTAGTTGCCTAATCTTGTCCATTGGGTTATGGAGTCACATGTACACTATTTGACACATAAATTTCATTAAAATGACACAATAAATAACATAAAAAAACAAGAACAAGACATATATTATAAACACACACGTATTCAACTAGAACACTTAGGAAACACAACACACACAATTAAAACAAAACATACACAATTACTATTTAAAAAAGTATATGTCAATACCTCAGTAAGAAGGCTTCAAATGTATCCCATTCATAGGGATAAACAAATACTCTCCATTCATCCTTTCTAATTTGTAAGAATTGCTTTGTTTGTACTTGATGATGGCATATGGTCCACTCCATAGGGTATCAAATCGGGTATGCCTCCCTAGTTTTGCTCTATCTTCATCCCATTTCAACACTATATCACCTTCTTGGAATGTTCTTGAAGTTTACTTCTTGTCAAAATAACTCTTCATTAGACATACTTGGTAATGTTCCATGGCTTGATGAGCTTTCTCTCTAGTCTCTTGTAGCTCCATTAATTCTATCAATCTCACCTCTATTGGAGTGTTTCCAAGCAACTCTAATTAATGTGCCAACTCTAAAGTAGGAATCTATTAAGAAATAAATAGCCTAGCCTCTCTTCCATATATAAGCACAAAAGGGTAATTCCATATTGACCTCTTGGGAGTTATCCAATCAGACCATAAGGCTATCTTCAATTTGGTGTGTCAAGCCTTCTAGTTATGCTTCAAAGTCTTCTTGATTATTCTGATTAGATTCTTGCTAGTGGATTCAACCAACCCATTACCTTGAGGGTAATATTTATATGAAGTACTCAAGACTATGCCATTATTATCTACCCAATAAGCTATCTTAGCACCCATAAAAGCAAGATCATTGTCTAGAATAATAGTAGGAGTACCAAACCTTGTTATGATGCTCTCATAGAACTACAATATAGAATTATCATTAGCTTCTTTCAATTCAATTTCCTCAACCCAAATTGTAAAATATTCAATTTCCATGAGTATCCATTTATGACCAACACTTTATGGGGGGTTTATCATGCTAATGAAATCAAGACCCCATTGCATGAAAGGTTGATCTACTTAAATAGGCTTCAAAGGGATAGCTACAAGCTTATGTTTTCCTACAAATAAAGCACATTATACACACCTTATCACCAAAGCATGGCTTTCCTTGAAGAGGCTAGGACAATAATATCCTACTCTCATGATCTTAGTAATTGTGGTTCTTGGGAAGAAGTGACCTCTTAATGTTCCATCATGGAACTTCACAAACAACACTCCAAATTGGTCATTGTCAATATACCTTAATAATACACCATTAGTATTACTTATATTAATCACACAATTTACAAGGAAAAAAGGGAATATATTTCAATCTAAAATATCTCCTTTGATATCTACTTATATGATTAGGATACCCACCACTTTAAAGGAGTCTGATCACATCTTGTGTCTAACTTTGTCTATGAAAGGAACCAACTTGTTGGGAGCAATCATGATTGACTAAAGCCTCTTATTTTTAATCATAAAGATATAAATTTAGGTGTTCACAAAGGCCTTTACCCCTGATCAACTTTATTACTTTGATATCAAAATCATATTCCATTACTTTAGTGATCCACCCTACCCTTTTTTCACTAAGATCTTTGCTTAAAAGAAGTTCCTTGGTACTAGGATGAGAGACCATAACATGAATTTGAAACCATATGCCTAAAATTATTTGGTCTCCTTATAATAACAAGGAATTATTTCTCCATGAAGGTGTACTTAACTTCATAATCTTCTAAACCTTGACTAAAGAATACAATTAGATGCTCCACACCCTCATCATTCTTTTGTATTAACATGACTATGATAGTATAAAGGTTAGCAAATGAATACAACATGAAGTCTTTGGAAAAAATATGATTCAAAAGAGTAGGATATTATGACATTTCCTTCTTAATGGCCTAAAAAATATTCTTTCCTTCCTTATTCCAAGAAAAGACCTGATTCTTTCTAAGCATGACTATGATAGGTTTCACCAAAGATGCAAAACCAGGTATGAATCTCCTTAAAAATTTTATCTTACTTAATAAAATTTGGAGATTTTTCTTATGTAAGGTAAATTATATGACTAAAATAACCTCTATCCTTTAGGATCAATAGCCAAACCATCCTTGGAAATAATGTGTCCTAAGAGCTTACCTTTATGGGCAACAAAGACACATTTTTTGGGATTAAGAGATACTTCATATTGCCTACATCTTTAAAACACTCATATCAAGTGTTTCATACATTAATTATAATCTTTAAAAAACACTGATATATCATCTAGATAAACTAACAACTTCTCATTAATAAAACTTTTGAAGGCCATGTCCATTGTCCTTTGAAAGGTAGCACCAACATTTGACAAACCAAATGACATATTTATATAAGAAAAAGTTCCCCATTTAGTAGTGAATGCTATCTTCAACTGATCATCCTCATTAACTATAATCTTATTATAACCTAAATATCCATGTAAGAGAGAGAAATGTTAATAACCTTAAACCACTTATAGAATCTACTCCATTGAAGACAGGGGATAATGATCTTTGAGTGACACCGTATTAAAATATTTGAAGTCCACATAAAGTCTTATCTCCCCATTATTGTTTCTAATAGGCACAAGGTTAGATACCCATGTTGAATTTTTGATATGAAATATTATTTTATATTTAAGTAGTTTAGTGAGCTCTAACCTCATGAGTTACTCAACCTTGGGATTGATTGGTCTTTATTTTTGTCTAACTAGTTTAATTCCAGGTTCCAATTCAATGGTATGGTGTGTTAGGCTAGGATCAAATACTTTGAGATATTTATATTCAAAATCAATGATATCATGAAACTCCTTACACAACTCAATGCATGCTTGTTTTTCTAATGTAGAACATACCTTACCTAGTTTGAGGAGTCTATCTTTGAAGATCAAGACTCTTTCATAATTATAATCTTTTGTAGACATAATCACTTTCTCCTTCTTATTTTGATAATTCTCATTGAAGATAATTTATAAGGTCACTAGACTCTTAGGTATCTTATTTGTCCTTAGCTACACAATTTGATCACCAAACTATTCTTGGAGTATCCTTTGATTCCTTAAATAAAACTCAGCCTCATTTTGCAAGAAGCATGAAATGTGTTTGTCACTATCAAACACTTTCCAAGAAATTTCATTATTAGGTATAAAAGGTTTGATAATGATATTAATGTGAGATTGCTTCCCCTCTTCCTTTATGGTAGTTGGAGTATTAAATTGAGGTCTTATGGTAGCTAGTCTATCAACATGATTATTTTGCTCTCTTAGGACTAATTACATGTTAAATGTATTGAATTATTCAAGAAAATACCATAACCTATGATTATATGACTTAATCAAAGGGTTTTTGGTAAACACCACATTCCTAACCTAATGAAAAACCAATTCACTATCTCCATATACTTGTAAGTTTTTGATTCCTTTTCTCCTTTCCCATTGAAGGCCATGAATCAAACCTTTATACTCAACCACATTATAAGTATAAATAAAATGAATCTATATGAAGTATAGTATTGATTTTTATATGGGGAGACCAACATAATACCAACTCTTTCACCAACTCTACTTCTTTAACCATCCAAAAGCATTTTCCACATCTAATTATCTTCACCTTCTTCTTTGGCAAGTAGAGGTGTTAGTATTCCTTCTTCATATATAAAATATAATCCTAGATTAGTTTCCTCCACAAATGGATAGGGACCATGATCATAAGTATTGGCACCATATTCATAAAGAAACAAATAAAAAATGCCTTCAAGCTTGGAAAGAAGTACCATCATCTATAATAGAATATTTTTCTTCATGAACCACACAGTTCAAATTCGAACTTGTTTCAATGTTATATATGAAATATTGAAAGAGGATGTGTCCTAATTGTCACTTTGGTTCCATAACTTATTTTAAAATATAATAAATACCAATTAGCTGAGAGATAGCCACCTATCTTGGTTTTAAAGTCTCTTGATAGGTAAATTACAAAGTGAGTTGGGAGGTCAACAACAACTATATCTTAAAAGATAGGAAAATTAGGGCAATCATGCAAGAAAACTTTCAATTTTTTTATCAGTCCTATCATATTGGTAGGTGTGTCATATATTTGGAGAATGTTTTTTCTATGAGGCTCATATTATAGGCCCAACTTATCAACTACCACTTTGGGAATGACTGAAGTAGAAGCTCCACTATCAACGATGCAGTTATGGTCCAGTTTGTCACCCATTATGAGGGTGAGATAGAATGGTGGAGGTTATCATCCCTAGTGGATGGGTCAAAAATAGTGTTAGGAGAATTTTAAAGGACAACAAGACTATTAATTTGATTTGAAGGAGGGACACTAGTAGGGATAGTAGATAACTATTTTTGTAAGAGCTCTTTTTGACTAGGCATATGAATAACATCCCAAAGGGAAATGGATGTTTTATTACTCTTCAATGAATAAAAAATGTTAGATAATCTATACATACTTTTCCTTAGATTATTTGAGGCATGGAAATGCTTGGAACCTAAGCATTTGGAGTGCCTTGAACAATCCTTCCACCATTCTGATTTAGAAGATGTGCCTGGGTATTTGAGGTTACCACACCTATAGCCATACCTTGTTACTTTATATAAGGATTAAATGAGCCTATAGGAACATTAATATCACCACATAAATCATTTCTCTTGGATATATTGTTTTTTGTAATTGAGGTTCCTTGATTAAGCACAAAAGTGTCCTCAACTAGGAAGTTGGTGAATATCTCTCCTTGAGGCTGTCCACCTTCACTTGTCTACATCATGAATTCATCCTTAGCTAATAAGAGAGGAGTAACTCCTCCTTGAGAAATAATAGCTTGATCTCCACCTTCAATATCATTCATGAATTGGCCTTGCTACTAATTTTCACCTTGCACCAAGTTGTTGTGAACCGGTGCCATCTCTCTTACATTGGTGGTGAAGTTGGGGTTATGCACAGTGGTAGGCCGGTTGAAGTAGGCTGCCCTTGACCTCTTCCTATCCCAAATTTTTTACCATACTATTGATGATATTGGTAAGGATTATGATAGGAACTTTTTTGCATATTCTCTCTCCCGATCTTAGCATCTAACCATTAAATATAGGCATCTTTGTCCATGGCATTATCTTCCTTCTTAGGAGAAACTCTAGACTTGGTGTTAACATTGGGAATTTGGGACACATCTGAGGTATTAGTAAAAATATAAGAAAATGGAGGCATATAAACCTTAGGAAGCAATATTACATCTTAGATTATACCATTCTTAGATTTAATAGCAATATCATATGCTTCAAGAAGAGTGGAACCACCCATGGATTTAATCATGATAGCAATATTAGTACCAATGGCTCTCAAGTAGGTATGGAACACAAAACTAGGATGTGGCCTCATAGGAGGGGAAATATCTTCTAAGTCTTTTGAAATATCTTGTTGAAATCATTCATTATTTATTTAGGGCCTCTTTTGATCACATTAATCAGATGTATGAGAGAAGCGTGGTAAATTTCATTTTCAAATATTGAGGTCAGTAACACTCCAAAATCATCTCATGATGTGATGCATCCACCTTATAGAGTCCTATACCAGTCAAGATCATTCACTCTAAGGGACATGCTGAGGAGTCTAATCAAAATATTCTCTTGAGTGATGTTATGAAAGCTACAAAAGTTGGATACATCCCTAATGTGTTCACTAGGTATAACATGACTTTCACCATTGAATAGGGGCACACCTTTCATAGAATTAGAAGGGATGACATCATATACTTGAAGATGAATTGGATTTTAAATATTAAAGGTAGGGAAGGCATGAGGTCTAGCCATATCTTCTTCAAATTCTTCAAAATACTTAATTTATTTAATTTCTTCAACCTCTTCCTCTCTATCAAAATATATTGGTTCTCCAAAGGGCAAATTAGGTTGAGGATATTGAACTTCAAGGGGAAGTTCAAGTTAAATAGGTGGATTAATGGGGTTGAACACTCTACTAGAGGATGAACTCATGAGAACCATGAATTATGAGATCAATTTTATAATAGGACAATGGTCTTGAACTATATCTTATCTTGATGGAGTTGCCAAATACTGAATAACACACCAATTTGTAGCTAATGTTGTCAAGATCAACATTCACGTGACAAACTATCTTGAAGATAATGGCTCCCATCAGGAATGACAAAAATATTATCACCAAATATTATTCCCTATAAGAGGGTGTTCAATCCTCTTCCATATTTGGGAAACATGGGAACACTTATAGGCATGTGGATGTACCTATAGTGGAAGTGAGCCTCTAGATTTAAGGGCTAGCTCCCTGAATGTATCTTGAAGTGATTTAAACTATGATCTTGATTATTTTTGAGGAAAAGATTTAGAATTTACATTAATTTAACCTATTCTAATGAAGTGATACACCAAAATGTTTTTTATATGACCATCACAATTCATTCACTATGAAATAAAGCATACAGACTAGTGTCAAAGTCCTAAAGGATTCTAACATGAGTGTTTTAATATAGAGGTGAGATGTATGAAAAAACACAATGAAAATGAACCAAAAATAAAATTACACACTCCAAGGACAATCATACACTTGAAATGATCCTAACACACTTGACTACACTCTATATGACCTATTTGAATGAGAGTTTCTTGCAGAAGACATGAAAGGACATGAAAAAGCAAAGGATAGAATCACTAAACTTAACCATTCATCACTTTACACACTCAAACAAGATATTATTGAACTTAAATCTAGATTGATTAAATTATTCTAAGGCAAAATGTGACATAAAACTAGCAGGGCTTTGCCATACCAGGGGTGGTCTCTTTACAAAGGCCAAAATGGAAGCTACTTATAGAATTTTAGAGAGAAGAGAAATTAATGAAGTTCAAAGGTCACTAGAACACATGTCCAGCTAATAAGAGGAGTTAAATATGTAGGAGGATGAATTCAGAAACAAACCATGCAAGGTCTAATGGGAAAAATGGCTCTTGAATCTTAAAAACTCTTGAAATATGGCATAAAACTCCTTTTAATCACATAAGAAACTACTTTCATCATGAATCATCAACTCAAACACTTAAAATTGGACTGGGGAAGTTGAAAACTATGCTAAAATAGTCATAAAATGTTTTCCTAGCTTCTAGATATCTTTTAGACACTCGTATTCATCATCAGTAGTCTCTCATTGGTCTCTTAGACTTTGACTCTTTACATTTGGTGGTTTCATCTCGAATCTCGACTAAGCTTTCATAGTGGTGTATGAGTTTGAAGTTCTTACTCTACTATAAAATTCTCGATCCTACATGGATGCCTATGTGGTATTCCCTTTCCATGTCACTTATTCCATTTTTGATTATGCCTATCATCATTTAGACATGTAGCCTTACCTTGTCCATCTAGAACCTGGTTAAATTTGCTTAGTCAATCTTGTCTAGAATCTCTTTGCTTTGACCTTCAATACTAGCTAATGATCATTGATTCAAGGTCCTCAGATTATGACATTTGGTATAATATTACTCAATCCAAGCTCCTTGACCTTTAACTCTTACTTACACCATTGATTTTGCCTAGACCCACTAACTCTATCAGGTTGTCCTCACACCGTTGGATCTAGATGTATGTTTAAATTATAACCATTGGATTTTCCTTCATTCGAATTAAAATATCTAATTCACAAGGCCTAAAATTGATGTCTGTGTGCCCATATTTTCACACCAACGTATTTGATGTCCATATGACTGTCATAATTTAAACCCCAGTGGTTTATTTGCCAAGCTTTATTTTAACATCCATATGCCCATCATTGACATCTGTGAGACCATCATTGATGTTTGAAAGACTATCATAAATTGAATCCCAGTTATTTTTTACTATGACTTGATTTTGATGTTTGTGTGATCGTCTTCATCTATTTATTCAACTTTTAAGGCTTATATCTGGAAGCAAAAAAAACATGAAGGCACCAAATTTACAAGGGATCATCTTGACCATAAGAGAAACATTTCCATGTCATCCTTTGGTTTTGGTATGCTTTCTAATAAGACTTAAAAAATAAATAATTAACCAACCTATTCATATATGCGTGATGTCCTAATGTTGGCCTTATTAACTTAGGCTTGTGTTTGAACTATTGCTTGATCTTTGAAAGCTTGAATGAACTTCTTGAGGCCTATCCAAACTCTTTCCATGATCCTGACTACTCAGACACCATAAAAATTTGCTACTTTCACATAAGACCCTAAAATGGCCCCTAAGTGACTCAAATTGACATAATACTTAATTAGACTATGACCAAGGCTAAAATGGCATTAAATTACATCAAATAAACTACACAACACCCTATGATACTATGTTAGACCCTTATATAAGTTTTTGACTATAGGGGTGTTAACCCATTTTGACTTGTGGTCAAAATGGTCAACAAAACCTTTAAATGGAATATTTTCATCCCAAGGAACTTGAAAACAATCCAATGCTTTATATCAACATGATGGGCTCCTTCTATCGTAGCTGTAGGCATGCATTGAATTACATACAGACAATGATGGTTGAGATAACTAGTTTATATGGTACATGAGATTTTAACTTGTTCAAACCTTATCCAAAGAATTCAAATTAGTTCCTTTCATCTTGAAAGGCTTGGAACATGTTTCAATATCCCCAATTCAATGTTTTCAATCCCCTATAGGTGTTGATGGAAGTTAAAGATAGGATAATGAATATAAACTTGAGAAATAGCCATGTTGTATGAGCATTCAATAAGTCTTATATTATATCAACATATCCAAATGGAGTCCACAACATTACAAGACTTGAAACAAAATCAATTATCCTTGTTCTAATGTGGCATTCTCTATGGCACTTGTAGGTGTATATTAATGGAGTATGATTATGTATATATATTTCATTAATTGTCACAGTCTATAATGTGATGTTTAAAGGACCTTTTACCAATTTTTTACACTTAAATAAGATTTTAAACATCTTAAAAAATTTCATATACCTCCCATGAACATTTTCAAACCTCAAGACACCATGACTGTAGTTAGAGATAAGTAGGAGACTAACTGTGTGACACATGTGACTGTGTGTTTGATCAAATCATGAAATTGCAAGACCAATAATATAAATAAAGGGATGGTTATGAAATGAAAACATGAATAAAAACATATAAAATTCATAAGAGACCCTTGTAGAGAACCAAACCTTTTGCAAGTAGTGAACCTGACTGTAACCTCCATTTTTGACATCCTCCTACAATCTACACTAATTAGCTCATGAAATAATGTTTAAACATATAAAAAAGAATAATAAACATTAAAAGAAGGATTCAACATCCTTTGGAAGAAAATTCACCAATTAAATTATATTGACTAGATCAAACAAGAGTAAAAATTGTAGGGTGTGGGAAACAACAAGAAAAAATGAATAGTCAACTTGTTAAAGATGGTTCATAAGGTATGGTCCACCATTTATAAAAATAAAAACATTAAAATTAATCTTACCAAGTCTAATATCCACCAACAAGATATCTTCACCTAGAAGTCTTCTTACTGGCCATACCAATAAGAAACTTGATGGCTAATTTTGTTTGCCTAGTGGAGCAATGGAGAGATATAATGGTTTTAACCAATTTTTGGAACTTTAAAATCATATAAATTATTCCAATTAATTTGAATATCCACTAAACAATCATCTCTCACATGCCACTCTCTCTCCCATAATCTGTACAACCTTTGAAACTCCTTCCTTTTCACTTGTTTTATTAATTTTCAATTATCACCTACAAATTTTAAATTAGAAACTAACATTTTTGATATGGAATAACATATTATACTTTGAGGAGGAGTTTATAACAATTATCATGTTTGGAAAACCATGCCACTTGCATTTAAAGCTCTAAAATAACCCCTAAATGACATCAAATGACACAAAGACTAAATTAGACCATGCCCAAGTATAGTAAGACATTAAATGACATAAAATTAACTATAAATGAACCTATTACATTATATTATACCCCTATATCAAGTTTTTAATATAGGGGGTTGACCTATTTTGAGTTGTGGTCAAAATGGTCCACATTCTTGGTGATTTCCCAAGGGTGGTATGCTTGCTATGTCATGACCAGTAGCTTAATCCTATCCATTGGGATATGGAGTAACCTATACACTAGTTTGACACAAAATTTTCCTAAAAATAAATGAAATAAATAAAATAAGACAAACCAAAGGGAAACAAACATGTGTTCAACTAGAACACTTATAGAACACAACACAATTGAAAGGACACACACACCTAATCTATTATCTACAAAACCTCACTCTTGAGGGGAAACATATGATCATACCTTAACCAGGGTAAATATAGTTCCCATTGCATCTTTGTCACTTCATGAAGGTATTCTAACATGAGAACAATGCTCATTATCAACCATTTGTATATGTAGGTGATTAAGAAGCGTATCAACTTTGGATATTCTTATGCTTGTAGGTGGACTATTTGAAACCTTCATGAGTGGTATTTATTTCCATTTAAGAGCCTTGATTATAGCTATAATTTTCTTCATCACTACCACATCTAATTTAAACTCCTCAAATAATAGAATGGAATGTATGATAACTGACTCATCTTTGTGCTCTTTTAGGGTAGTATGTACTTGATGTTTGGGAATATCAAGATTCTATTCACCATTTTACAACAAATTTGAATGTGACTCAAAATAAAATAAAACACTTGAAATTCTTTGAGGCTCAACAACTTCTACCTTGATCTCATTCTCCATGTTTACAACTTCTTGGGCAATAACTTCATCAAGATCTTTCATGACTGCAGACTCTTGATCAACAAAATGACATTCATCTTTATGCTTGATGATACACTCAATAACATGTTTGTTAGTCTCATTATCAATCTTAAAATTAGATATATAATCTCTTAGAGAAAAGGGAGTCTTACCAAGCTTGTGATACTCTTTTCATATGGCATTGAACCTTCTTCATAAGTCTTTTTCCTTCACAACATGAAACTCTTTTTCATGCTTGGTAAGAAACTCAACATCATTTTTGTTAGAATAATTATCAAGCACACTAGATATAGACCTTTTAGGAGGGGAAGTAGCATTACCTAGTTGATCAAATTCTTGACATATGACATTGTATCTTTTCCATAAGTCATCCTCCTCTCCCTCATAAGTATCAACATCAAGGGCAACTTCATCAATGGTAGGAAGAAAGACATCATTATTTCCACTATAATTATCAATTAGGCTCTTCAACCTATCATCATCATACTAATGAATCATATAGTTACCTTGAACAACTTGTGAAGAAGAATGTTTGACACTTACTTCAGTTCCCTCAAATGGCTCTTCATGCATGATATAAAGGTATGCATAAGGATCATGCTCATAAGTAATAGTACCATATTCATCAAGGAACAACTCATAAATTACTTCAAGCTTGGAAGCACCATTGTCCACATTAGATTCCTCCTTGTCATGGTCACTGGGTTCCATACCTTATCCTAAAGGCCAAGAAGGGCCAATCAGCTGAGAGATATCCACTTATATTCAATGTAAATTATCTTAAAGGGTAGATTATAAAGTGATCTAAGAGGTCAACAATAACTATGTCTAAAAGAATAGGAAAGCTAAGACAATCATGCAAAAAAAATTTCAAGTTCCTGATCAGCCCTATTATCTTAGTAGGTGTACCATCTAGTTGGAGCACTGCTTTGCTAAGGGGTTCATATTTAAGGCCCAACTTATCAACTACAACCTTGGGCATGATTGAAGTAGAGGCTCCACTATCAACTATGCAATTATGTACCAATTTGTCACCCATTATGAGAGTGAGGTAGAATGGTGGAGGTTTATTAGTCCTAGTAAATGGTTCAAAAATGGTATCAGGGAAATTTTTAAGGACAACATAACCATGACTTTGAATTTAAGGTGAAGGATTAGTAGGAATAGTGGATAGCTACTTTTGCAAAAGTTATTTTGACTAGGCATGTGGAGGACATCCCATAGGGAGATAAATACCTTGGCACTTTTCAAATAATCCACTATGTTTAGGGTAGTATTACTCACCTTATCTTAATTCCTTGGAGGCAAGGGTTTTCTTGGAACTTTAGTAATTTAGACACCTTGAGGAAACCTTACCACATTTTGGCTTAAAGGAGGTGTAGGTGTGTTTGGAGATGCAATGCTTGCAACCATGTTTTGTTACCTAGGAGAAGGATAAGATGAAATTGTAGGTGTGCTATTGTTACCTCCTAGAGCCTTCCTCTTATCCCTTGTATTATCTACAATAGAATTGCCTTGTTTGAGCACAAAAGTATATTCCATTAAGGAGTTGGTAAAAATTTATCCATGAGTTTCCAATACTAATTTACTTACATCATGACCTCATCTTTAGTTGATAGGATAGGAGTGAATCCTCTTCGAGTAGCTAGATATTTATCTCCATGCTCATTAGTATCAATTAATTGTCCTTTTTGACTAGTTTGAGCCTCTAAGGCTAGGAATCTTGCTCTCTAATCAACATCATCTTTTACCTTCTTAAGAATAGTCCTAGGCTTAGCATTTGCATTAGTAATTAGAGAAATGTTTGGAATATTAGTAGAAGTATTGGGCAACAAAGGCATATAAACCTTATGAGGAAACTTTCCTACTTGAATGAGACCATTATCAAATATAATGTCAAGTTTATATGCTTTGAGAAGAGTAAAACCACCAATAAATTAAATCATGATAACAATATCAGTACCAATGGATCTCAATTATGTAGGGAAGATAAAACTATCAGGTGGTGTCATGGGAGGAGGCAATCTATACCAAGTATTTTGAAGCCTCTCATTGAAGTCATGAATTGTTTCCTTGGGACCTCTTTTGATCACATTGAGCTGATGTATAAGATAGGTATGGTCACTTTCATCTTCAAACCTTGAAGTCAACAACACTCCAATGTCATTTACTCCACCATGCAAAGTCCTATACCAATCAAGATATTTCCCTCTAAGGGACATGAAAAAGATCCTAATGGAAATATTGTCCTTAGTGACATTATGAAAACTCCAAAAATTTGAGATATCCTTGATGTGTTCATTAGATGTAACATGACTCTTGCCATTGAATGTAGGCACAATCTTTATGGCATTAGGAGGAATGTCATCATAAGATTGAAGGTGGATTAGATTTTTAGTATTAAATGTAATAAAGGCATGTTTCCTAGCCTATTATTATTCAATATATTCAACCTCTTGACTTCTTTGACTAGAAAAATCTTCTTACTCCTCAAAAGGCAGATTAGGATGAGGGTATTGAACTTTAAGAGGAAGTTTAGGCTGAATAGGTGGATTAAAAACTCTAATATATGATGAACTAGTAAGAACCATGAAGCATGATATTAATTTTATGATAAAATAATGGCCTTTAAACAGATTTTACCTTGAATGGAGTTGTCAAATGTTGAGTAGCAAACCAATTTACAATTGAATGTTGTCAAGACCAACATTCACCTTGATAAGTTATCTTCAAGATAATGAGTCCTACCAGGCATGTTAGAAATATTTTCACCAAATATTTCACCCTATAAGAGGGTTTTTAAGATTCTTATAGATTTGGTAAACATGGGAATACTTATAAGTATGTGGGTTTACCTATAGGTAGAAGTAGATCTCTAGGTTTAAGGGCCAACTCCCTGAATATACCTTGAAATGCTTATCACCTAACTAACTAGTTGTTTGTGGGAAAAGAGTTATAAATTTGAATGAAATTAAACTATTATAAGGGGGTGATATAGAAATATTATTTCCACATGACCATCATACTTATTTCACTAAGAAATAAGACATACAAACTAGCTTCCAAGTCTTAGAAGGTTCTAACATAAGTGCTTCAACATAGAGGTGATATGCATGAGACAACACAAGGTAAGTTAACCAAAGGGTATAATCCATGCTATAATAATAATTTTAAACTTAAAAGGATCCTAAAACACTTGACTACACGTTATATAACCTATTATAATAAGAACTCTTGCATAAACATGAGAGGATAAGGAAAGCAAGGATATAAGATTATCACTAGCTTCACCATACATCATTTTGCATACTTATAAAAATGTTCATGAACTCAAAACCAAAATTGTATTAATTTTTCAAAGGTAAAATACAATGTCATTATAGTAGGGATTTTCCATACATGGTGTGGTATTATTTACAAGAGCCAAAATGGCTAGTACGTGTAAAATTGGAGAGAAAGGAGGAGATAATGAAGTCTAAGAGTCACTAAGACATGTGTTAAAATGAGAGGAGGAGTTAAACATGTAGGATAATGAAGTGTGAGATAGATCATGCAAGCTCTCATAGGAAAAATGTCCCTCAAAGTCGTGAAACTCTTGAAATGTGGCATAGGACTCCTTTTGGTTGCTTAGAAAATTACCTTCACCATTTGGGCCTTTTGAAACATCCCACAACTAACTAGATATAAATGTGATGATTGAATAGTGGAGAGGGATTATAGATATGATACACCATGCATTTGTTTCTTCCCTAATTATTAGGATTCTTCTACATATGAGTCATCATTGCATGCAGTCCAAATAACTCCTCTTTTACTTATCCCTCACACTTGACACCAAAGTTGCCTTCAGTTTTCCAATATGATCCATACAAGGGATTAAACGACACTTGGAAAGTCCCCTCCTAGCCTTATATTCCATAAAAATCCTTCCACTTGAAGTTGTCACTCTCCCACTATCTTATTCATTATGCCAGTTTAGACTGGCTGAGATGAAGGCACTTTCAGAAGCACTTGTGAGATCTTATGCTATTATAAATGGACATGAGGGGTTATCTCAAGTCCCAATATTTCTCCAAATTTGTTTTCATCCTTTGAATCTCCCTAGAACCTAAAAAACACCAAAAATAGTCAAGAAAATCCCTTTTCTACCATATCTATACAAGTAGGGTGGGACTCAAGTTGATGATAAGTAGCCCTAGTGAGTCCTCTAAAACCTTCAATCACTTTCATGGTCATCCTTGACATCTAGATACATCTTCTACTCAATCTTCCCAATTGTGTCTTTAGCAATGGCTTGTGAGGGTTTAGAGTATTTTTCACATTTAGTCTTTATTCATAAAGGTCTAACATTAGATTTTTAAACAAATTCCATAAATACAATGTTCAAGGCCTCCTTCATCATTCCATAACTCCTCAGGATCCCATGCATAACCTCTAAGTAGATATGAGCATCCTTAGTTGACCTCTCGGGCTATGTTACTCATTGTGCATAGGTTGTGGTGGTATTAAGCTAAAACATGGATTTCATGTGATCTTATTTGAATTAAAATATCTTAAATACATATCATATCTCCCTAAGTAGGTATCCCAATGATTTTGAATGCTCATATAATGTTAAAAATGAAATTGACCCCCCAATTGGGCTTTATGCCTAGTTGAGACCTAATAGGTCTGTCTACTCTCATGTGAGTTTGGACCACTATGTTGTGTTTGAAGCATATTTTGATGGATTTTCATGTTTTTACATGTATATATAATCCCATTACATCTTATTACAAAGTTTAATCAACCCTCAACCTGCCTTCTCCTTTTCATGACCAATTTGTAGGTTTGCACCATTAAGAAGCACACTCTATTTGAGATAAAATAAAGGGAAATTCCCCTATTTATATAAAAATAAATTGGGTATTACAATTATCTAAAATTTATGGAGATTATTTTTGAAAATTTTTAACTCATAATCATACCATTATATCTTTCAAACACCACCATATCCATGAGATAGACTATGAAATGACTGACTGTGTGTAGGGTTCTGCATATAGACTGTGTGTTGTGGTAGGAAACTTCTCAATGATCTGTCCTCTATTGTATGAGGTTTTAATATGATATAAAAAATACTTAATATTATTTATATTATGACAACATACTTTTATTTGGGCAACAATTTAGGTGACAATTTAGGTGACAGGTCCACCCCAATTGATGATGAAACTTTTAGGAGCCATAACTTTTGCACCACAGCTCCAATTGACTCACCGTTTGAACCATTGGAAAGATAAGAATGAGTATAATGTGATGATATGGAATTTACCTATGATAAATTTAATTTTTCCCATGAAAACCCAATGGAAGTGCCCCAAATTTCAGTTTTATTAGTGTAGTCTAAAAATAGTAAGTTTTTAAAAATAGTAATTACTCGAATTCTATATTGTTTTAAATCATAAAAGTCAAACCACTTAATATCCCTTGATATTGGTGACCTTAAATATCCTCATAAAACCTTAAAAACATGTATATATTAATATGTAACCCGAAATGGAAATCAGACATCTCTTCTCAAAGATAGGCATATGTTTGGGTCTGCAAATTTGATCAATAAAACATCTCTTCTCAGAGATAGCATTATTTGAATTATGTTTTTCTTGTTTATTGAATTATATTTCAAAAAATTATTTTGAGTTTTGGATCACACTTTTATCTTTACCACTTATTTCAATGCATACCTTACACTTGATTTGACAGAGGTGCTGACTATGTTTTTACTTGAAAGAGGTACCTATAGGTGCACATTACATGGTTAAACCTTGAAAACCATGCCTAATGGATTTTTAGGAATAATTAAGGTCATTTTACATCCATTTTTATTTATTCAAGCTATTTTAATCCCATGCCAACCCCCAAACACCATACTCTTGCTCATTATTTCTTACAATCAACTATAATTGACTATTTTGGAGCTGAGTGGAGGTCATGTAGGTGAGTATCTACCTGGAACCTGTGCCACATGATCTATTACCTTTATGGGATTAATTTAGATAACTTACACTATAAATTATTTTTATCTCCATGTCTATGTTCACATTATAGACCTATAGGAGTCTATATTCAACTGTAGACAAGTTATCTTGGTGTCAAGCACACCTATAGGTGTTGATGGGGTCAAAAGTATAGTATTCCAAACTTAATTAATTAAATTTAAAGAATTTATGTGATTTTAAACCATTTATAACCACTAAAAATACATACGCATACTCTTGCATTGCAAATTTGGTTGTGAAGGTCATTTGATACTCAAATCCTATAAATATTTTTGCCAAACCTCAATGAACAAATTTACAACTTTGAGGCCTTCAAACATTACTCTCATATAGTCACCCAACCATTAATTTTTGCATGGATATTCTCCTAGGATAGGGATACAAGATATAAACATTTATATTGATCAAAAACTTATATGACATCATCATATGTTAACACCAAAAGTGTTGAGTGCTCTATTTTTGTGTTTTAGGGAAACTTGTCCCTGAGTTTAAATATATTCCCTTGAAGTGGGGTTTCACTCTTGTATGAAAATAAAATATTATAAACATGAATTTAATGGTATCTATAACACCATAATACCTCAATAAGGGTATTCAAACATATTCACATACCCTTGAATAACACTTTCACCTCTCTATCAGTGCCACCTATAGGTGGACATTTCTAATGTGCAGATAGTGAGAATAAGTATGGATAATATGCATTGAATCTAAAATTAAATTAGTTTTAGGATTTATATAAAACTTCAAATTGAATTTTTTCATCCCAAATAACTTGAAAATAGTCCAATGCTTTGTATCAATGTGATGGGCTTCTTCTATGGTAGTTGTAGGCATGCACTGAGTTGCATATAGACAATGATGGTTGAGATAACTAGTTTGTATTGTATATGAGATTTCAAATAGTTCAAAACTTCTCCAAATAATTAAAATTATTTCACTTCATCTTGGAATTCTTAGAACATGTTTCAATATCCCTAACTCAATGTTCTCGATCCCCTATAGGTGTTGATGGAAGTTGTATACAAGGTAGGGAATGGAAACATGAGCAATGACCATGATGTATGAGAATTCAACAAGTCTTATTTATCTTAACATATCCAAATAGAGTCCAAAAAATTAAAAAACTTGAAACAAAATCAATTTTCCCTATTCTAACATGACATTCTCTCCATGTCACCTATAGGTGCATATTAATGGAGTATGAATATGTATACATATTTCATTGACTGTCACAGTCTATAATATGATGCTTAAAGGACCTTTGATTGGTTTTTTATGCTTCAAGAAGATGTTAAACATATTTAAACTTTTCATATACCTCCCATAAATGTTTTCAAACCTTAAGATACCATGAATGTAGTTGGAGACAAGTAGGAGATTGACTGTGTGTTTGATCAAAGCATGAAATTTTTACACTAATCATGGAAAGAAAGGGATGGTTATTAAATCACAACATTAATTATAACATATCACATTCATAAGAGACCCTTTTAGTGAACCAAACCTTCTAAAAGTAGTGAAACCTGATTGCAATCTCCATTTGTGACATCCTCCTACAATCTAAACTAACTAGCTCATGAAATCATATTCAAACATAAAACCAAGCATGGAAAAAATTATAAGAGGGATTCAGCATCCTATGGAATCAAATTCACTGAGTTTTATGAACTAGATCAAACAAGAGAAAAACCTATAGGGTGTGGGAAATAATAAGTAGAAATGAACAATCAAATTGTTAAGGATCATTCATAAAGTATAGGCCACCATTCCTCCAACTCAAAACAAAAAAATCAATCTAACCAAGTTTACTATCTAATACCAAGAGCTCTTGACTTGAAAGTCTTTCTATTGGTCATACCAAGAAGAAACCTGGTAGCTAATTCTACTTTAGTGGAGCAATGGAGAGATAAAATGGTTTTAGCCAATTTTTGGCACTTTAAAAGCATGCTAATAATGGAAATGAGTTTGAGGAAGTTTAAGATCCACTTAAAAAGTGTCTCCCATGTGCCACTCTCTCTCATAGGCTGTACAAACTTTAAAAATCCTTTTCACTTGTTTTCTTGATTTTCAGTTATCACCTAGAATTTTTTAGTTAGAAACTAACATGTTTGATAGGGATTGACATATTGGAGGTTGAAGAGGAGTTTAGAACACTTTTATTTCTTTGAAAACCATACCACTTGAATTTAATGCTCTAAAATGACCCTTAAATGACACAAAGACTAAATTAGACCATGACCAAGGCTAGTAAGATATTAAATGACATAAAATGAACTATAACACACTCTATGGCATTATAATAGACCCCTATATCAAGTTTTGATTATAGGGGGTTGAACTATTTTGACTTGTCAAAATTGTCAATAATTACCTGATTTCCATTTTCATGCATTATAATTTTTGTTTTTAAAGAATTCAAACTTTAAAAATCAAAATTTTTTCTTAAAAATCAAAATTTTTTCTTAAAAATCATGCTAAATATGGATATGCATGTTGATCACTTTATCTTATAATATCTCATTGTATTCATTGCTTGTTGTCTTATCTACATTGTTAAAAATATCAAAACCACAAAACCAGAGAATGATCCTAATAAAGATAAATCCCTAACTAATATTTACCAATCTTGTTATAATAATATGGATCCTATTCCTCCTAACCCTAAGGAGGGAGATAACTACCATCCCTCTAACCAGGTCCATGTTATCATTCCTTCAAGGGGAAAATTATATGGTGTATATATGCATATTCAATCCAAAGTACCTAAAGTTTGTGTTTGTGAATCCTTACAAGATAAATTCACCATTATGATAAATTCAATAAAGGAGTTACAAAATCATATTACATACATATAGAATCCAAAAATTGTTAGTGTTAATCATGTGTTTGCATTTTCTTATATCAATGTTATACCTAATAAGGTTTCTTTCCAAATGAAAATCTAAAACATGACACATATAAAATAAGTGATTCAAATGTGAACAAAAGCCTAATGAGATTCCAAGTGAAATCCTAATAGATATGCTTAGAGTCAAATTTATTACATCATCTCCTCTACATCTTATAAGGAGATCAAAATACTATTATGCATATCATATAATGCATGGACATCATATGGATTGTTGATTTGTATTGAAGATAAAAATACAAAGTCACAAATATAGTGGTAATTCTATCATTGATACATATATTAAGAAACCTACTCACAATATGAGTACCTCTCTAAAAGCACAAGTATAAAAACATTAAATTTGGTTACCAAAGAAAAATTTAGATAAAAAATAGTTGTAAATATCAAACTTAGAGTAAGAAAAGGTTAAAAAATAAAAATCAAATCAAGAAAAGGATATAAATTTACCTCTCAATAATAATACTTAGTTTTACAAACAATATGGTTTTGGAAGCAATATTTACGAAACTCTGGTTATCATGGTCAAGGATTGGGAAAACATGCAAAAGGAATCACTTGTATTATCTCCACATTTGATTAGAATGAGCATCAATGCTTAGTATATATTGTAAAAACTAATGCAAATCATTCAAATCTACATATTCACTTCACTAATGCAAAAGAGCAAGAACCTAAAAATGAAAATAAGGTAAAAAAAGAGCAATTGGCACATCAAATATTT
Organism: Torreya grandis; assembly: GCA_037957365.1. Taxonomy (NCBI): domain Eukaryota; kingdom Viridiplantae; phylum Streptophyta; class Pinopsida; order Cupressales; family Taxaceae; genus Torreya; species Torreya grandis. Next base: position 398,833 of record JARHVA010000272.1, read on the forward strand.
TAAAATGAGATTTTTCACAAAAGAGGTAAAAAAATAAGAGACACTTGACAAATCTAATGTTCCAAAAATGGATATAAAGGAGGAAACTATAATCCCTTCCTCAAATCAGGCCAAATTAACTACTATATAGATGGCAAATAATCTTAAGATGAATAATTTAACAAACTTTGTTTTGATCCTCCTGATATCTTACCACATAAATTATTCATAAGTACATGACCTGACACCTATCAATTGAATCCATCACCAAAAAATGAGAAATCAAATGTAGATAAATGCAAACCAAACATACCAAGTACAAACTTACCATAAGAGCATGATACACTTTTTGATTCTACTATGCACACATAGGACACATCTCATTCAAGAAAGGTTATACATCTTTGGCTCCTCATAGATTCTCATCCTCATCTTGATATCATATGATAACCTTTTATTTTCCAATATTTTAAAAATATCAAAAAAAATAAAAAATATATAAAAAATTTAAAAATATTTTCAACTTTTACATGTTATATTAGCTCATATGTATATATGTTGTAAGTTTCATGTTGGTAAATATCATATCATCTATTTTTATATACATGTGTTTCACACATATTTTGAGTGTGATAAATGCATACCCAAGAACATGATATATGTAACTTTTAGATGTTGGTCCTTCCCTTTAGTCATATCATATGTACATTGGGATCATTCACTTATTTGATCACCATACACCTAGGTTATATATTTCTATGATTTTTTTCTATTATCATATTTGGGCTTATATAATTATGCATGCCTTTATCCATGCTTATATATTTTGTAGTGAAATTGATATGCCATGTATGCAACATTTTTGTCCAACACATATATCTAAATATTAGTATGATACATTAATGTTGGTTACTTATGTTCCATGCTTTCTTTTTATGCACTTCCTTAAGTGTCTTGGCTTGCTTACTATTGTCTCACTTGTTTGAGCATTTGAATATGATCCATTATTTATGGCCCCCATGCCTTTGTTTTCTTACTTTGAAATTTGAATATGTCATTGCTTATTGTATGGACATTTGAATATGTCATTACTTATAGTATGAATATTTGAATATATCATTTCTTATCTTGTGGAAATTTCACTAAGTCATGTCCCTTTAATTTTATGGCATTTGAACATGCCCCTTGTTTGAGGTCTCCTAGGAGCATTGTATTTTGATTTGCTTTTGAGTGTTCTTATGTGTGTGCTTGATTTCTTATTGAGCTTGTATTATTACTATTTAGACATTGCTATGATTCATATCATACATTTTAGGATTTGATGTGATCACATACTATGTACCCCATTGTTATATCTACCTAGACATGCTACTCATATATGATACATGATACATGATACAAACAAAAATTATACAATTATTTTATCCTTTTAAGGTAAGGTAGCTACCAGTTTCTACTTCTCCTCACCTCAAAAGGGGGAATATCAGTGGGGGCATGTCATAGAGGCATGGCATTTACACCTTCACAGTTTCAAATTTTAGTGGGGGCATGTAAAAAAGGCATGACCTCCACACTTATTTAGTAATTAGTATATTAGTATTATAGTGAGGGCATGCCATGGGAACATGTCTTCCACACTATTAAAATTTATAAATTTATAAATCACATAGTTATATGATTTAGATACACATTTGTGATAGCATTCTATACATTATTACCATTGTTATACATATGTTTCAGCTTGAGACATATATGAGGTCCATATACCATGTAACAGAGCACCTTAAATTATAAAATAAATTTAGTTTTTAGATTTCAAATACTTATATATAATTTTAGCCTACATTAGGATAGACTTTTACAAATTATTATTGAGTCAATTTATTATATTAGTTGGTTCACTTTTGGCAAGGTTGAGGTGATTACATCACTCAATATTACCAAATTTATAGGACTAAGTGATTAAATCATCCACTCTCACAATATTTATAGTGTCAGTTGACTTGGATCACCCACACTTACTAGGATATAAGTATGATTAGGTTTCACGATTGAGCTAAACTTAACTATCGTGTCGCAACTCATATTTTCTCTAAGGTCGGGGGTAAGTTTTCCTACAATAATTATATATATGCACTTGTATTTTTTTAAATTATCATAATTTTAGATAAAATACCTCATATTGAGTCATCTCTTCAAGTAAAATTTCCAAAAGGTAATATTGTTGCATCGATATATTGGTGTACTCCTAACCTTACTCTCTTTAATTTTAAGAATTTAAAATTCTTTTAATTTTAGATTATATGCACTTATTATATCCTATAATATGCTCTTGGTTGTAGGTTAGTCACCAAAAAATCACTCAAGTGGGACTCACACAAAGGAAAGATGTGTTATACAAACCTAAGCATTCATTTATTTCCTTTAAACTAGCACTTTCATGACTAGATTAAAGGGATGAAAAATATAAATCTGAATTGTATAACACCTCAATCTTGTATAATTGGAAAATTATTATCATGGATAGAGCCTTAAGTTCTTAGACCTTCCTATTGTTGAAAGGCTCACATCTTCTATCTCATGTTCCTATTAATTATCTCTTAGTCTAACCATATATTATTTTGATGACCATGCCTTCTATAATAATCAAAATTCTATAAACCTAATTATTATTATCTACAATTTTTGGACATGCACCTATTTTTTAGATTCTTGAACACTTATGTATAAGCTAGACACCTATATTGATAGAAGCATCTTGTGCTAATCTAAGTGTCTAATTGTTTAACCCTAAAATTTAGATTGAGGAATCTAGGGTTAGAGGGGTAGAGATAGCTTAGGGCACAAGGATGGTAGACTATCTCTAAAGTAAACCAATTAATTAAAAAACTTAAATAAACATGTATTGAATTTATTATTTTTGGATATGCTAAAAATAGAAAGCATAACTATGCTAGATATTACAATGATAACATGATACTTAGATAGTTATGATGCTAATACAAATTTGTATCTAGAAAAGATAGAAAGCAGAATGGATTTAGATTTTGGATCAGTTGTTTGATTCTAGAAATTATACCTCTATAGATGCATACACTTGCATCGACCTAGAATGATTACATTAATTCTTCTATCTGAATCAAATGTAGGTGTTTAGGATGGAATACCTAATTAAATTAGATGTGGTCACCTTGATGTTTGTAGGTTATGTGTCACCTTCACTCTGATGCATTCAAATCTAGGTTATGGATTATGGCTCCTTATAAAATAATAAAATCTTAATTCTTCATCTTCATAAAGGCTATGGAAAAAAATAGTTAATGGAAACATGATGTTGAGATACCCTAAATACCCCTCTATCAATGAGTGTTTCTTACATATCCAATAATCTGAGTAGGGCCTCAAACATATGTAGTTCCCTACATTTTGGCTTGTGTATGAATAATGCAATGTGTATAAGCAAGTACAATAGTGACCTAGCTTGTAACTTGGTAAATTTGGATCATGAAATGATCCTTCAGTACTTTAGAATTATAGATGTGTTGTCCCTATAAATCATATGGAAATAAGACAAAATAGGGAAGTTTTCTCATTTGAGTTCTTGATTGAGTGCTTTTTGGTCAATGCTAGGTATTTTCTAAGTGAGGTATGAATGAGCATTGATATTGTATTTATATCAAACTTATTTGTATAATATATCATATTAAATCACTAAGGCTAATCATAAGAATACATTTCATTTGAAAATTGGATGAATTTAGGGCAATGGACACTTGTGCTGATGTAGAAGTCTAGTTGGGACGTAAGTGTTCGGGTAGATGGAAAGTAGGTGCATATACAAAAATTATAGAGATGGAAGACAAGCAGGTTTGCAACATTTTAGGTAAGATATAAAGTTTGAGTCATTAGAATAACATTAGTTAGACTAATATTAATAATTAGGCACATAGAGATAGTGTATGCAAGCTATTTGGTAGCATGAAAGGTCTAGAAGCTGAAGGTACCTCCATGATATGTATTTTTTGAGTGTACAAAACTGAGGTGATATATAATTTAGAAATAATATCTACATCCCCCATTTAATCTAGTAAATAAATTATTGTTTTAAAGGATAAGAAATGTATACCTAGGTGTGTATAACACATCTTGCCTTTACTTGAGTCTAGCTTGAGTGTTTTTCTAATGACTGACCTGTAACCAAGAGCATATTACAATATATAATCAGTATATATAATCTAAAATTGAAAACATTGGAATGATTGAAATTGAAAGAGTAATGTTTAGGAGTCTACACCTATATCAATGCAATCATCTTACATTTAACAATTTGATTTGAAAGATATATCATTATGAATCATTTGAGATATGATTAAGACAAATATAAATCTATAAAGTGCATATGTATAGAGAGATAAAGATAAATTGGAGGACACATGCCCCTAGCTTTGGAAACAATGTGATTTGCTCCTGACATTTGAGATTAGATCCACCATACAACCCAATCATACTTATAACCTAGTGAGTGGGACTGAATCAAGTCAACTCACACCATAAAACTAGTGAGGTTGGATGATGTAATCAAGTCCAACCTATAAACTTGGAAAGATTAAGTGATTTAATCACCTCAACCATACTAAAATTTAACCAATTAATATAATAGATTAGCTTGATACAATCCGTAAAAGTATAATCTAATGGGTGATGATAGTCCCTAAAAGTGTTTGAAATCTGAAATGGATTTGATTTTGTAATTTTAGGTGCACATTGAATAGTATATGCACCTTAGATATGTTTCATGCTAAAATTATGTATAAAAATGGTACCCATGTATATAATTATATCATAAATATGTATATGAATTATATAAATATGAAATTTTATCACATCCAATTTCCTTTAAAAACAATTTAAGATTAATTAGTGGATTATGAGGTTGATTATTGGTAGATTTGATATTTATTTTTTGATTGGATTTGTATATACTTTTTTATTGGCAGTTACATTACTTGTTTCATAATTAGCATCTTGATGGATGGCTATTGCATATGTTGTATTATACTTTATGATCATAATTTTATAGATTATTTGTATTCAACAATTTATTATGGTTATATGTTGATTATTTTGAGTTGGACTAACTACCAGTTTGTTTGGTGAGGTGGTTATGGGACTATCCCACCCTCAGAATAAATTCATAGGGAGAGCATCATCAGAGAGGGGGTTGAAGATACTAATAATTAGGGTAGAGAGAGCTCTATTGAACCTGTGCACACACCACTTTTAGCTATTTGACTGAAAATGAATAATGCTTGCATTTTTTCTTGGTAAAAACTAGGTCTTGTTTGCTTTGATTTAATAATGTGATGTGATTTGCACATGTATGTTAAACCCCTATTGTGTTTTGTTAATTCTCACTGCATTGTATCTAGAAAGCATGAGTGTATTGATCTAATTGAATTATTTATGCATTTGATTAGTTGGTTACATTATGATTTTGTGATATAATTTGGATTATAATTTCCTAATTTATCTCATTCAACTATGCCTTTATAACCATGTCTGTGATTCTAATTATCAAAAGTTGAATGGCATTACCTTGTTTAGTTGCTTTACTAATTTGACTAGTTATTATTTTCCATTTTTGGGACATTGTATAAGGTCTAAATAAGGCTAAATATCATCAAAATCAATTATTTAAAAATAAAAATTTAAAGCTTAGACATTCTAATCTATAAGGTTTGTGTGTTTATTTGTTCTGGTGTATGCTTTACACTAACATGTTGTTTGGTGGCTTCATGACCCCAAGAGCAAATAAATTAAAGAAATAAACATTGAGATTTTAATGGATAGGGTAGCTTGGTGGATGACATGGAGTTAAAAGGTAGTAAGAATTAGGTTTTTATTCAAGAAGATTATTGAAGTTGTAATCCTTTGTTCACAATGTAAAATTAGTAAAAAGTATTCAAATTATGGTTATTTTTTATCGATTATTGCTATGATAGAAAAAGTTGACTTTGTCATTTTGAGAATCATAAGGGTTTCAATAGTGGCCATGCCTAAATTTAGGGCTTATAACTACTAGTAAATAGTAGTAGGAAGTTAATGGTGCATTTTACGAACATGAGTTACATGATGGAGATCTTGATATGGATTTTGGAGAGAATAACATGCATGAATGGGGGAAAATGAATAAAGAAGAGAAGGGGTAAAGGAATGACATGATGGTAGGTGATGAGGAGAGAATAAAATATTTTGGCAAGGAGGAAGAAAGGCTACCCAAAATCTACAATCTGACATTGGTTATTCTTTAACTAGGCAAGTAATACTGAATTTTATGCACAAAAAGAAATGGATTTTCATAACAGTTTGCATTTGTTTGGGAATAAGTGAATAAAAGCCTCTTATATAATTATATTCCTAGTTGAATGCATTTTTTTGGGTTAATTTATTTATTAAACTAGAAAATCATAATTATAGGCTTGGGGATGGAATTTTATTCCATCCCTAGGCCTATAAAAGTGATATCAATCCTCTTTTAATTATTGAACTTGGAAGATTTTGGTTTATGACCTATATATAATATTTTGAATTATTTCTCAATAGTTTAGATGCTAAATTCCTATTCATATCATCCACTTATCACCTATAGAACCATAAATACGCTCTTAGAAGTGCACATTTGATATAATCTTCAAAATTTTTGATGGTTATTATTGCTTTATAATTTTGTAGCTATTCATTTTATTTTATAATCTATTGATAAATCCATCAAAAAGACATGGTATTTTGTGTGTGTGTGTTTGTTCTATTCGTTTTATTTTATACTCTATTGAGAAATCCATCGAAAAGACATAGTATTTTGTGTGTGTGTGTGTGTGTGTGTAAACACAAACACACACATATGTATATGTATGTATGTATGCATGCATACATACATATACATACATACATTTGTGTGTGTGTGTATGTGTGTGTTTTATTCATTTTGTTTTATACTCTATTGAAAAATCCATCGAAAAGACATAGTATTTTGTGTGTGTGTGTGTGTAAACACACACACACATACATGTATATGTATGTATGCATGCATGCATGCATACACACACACACACACACACACACACACACACACAATTGTTTTTCAAACTTAGACCATGTGGAATTATAAGTTATTTGGGTTAGGTGACTTAGCTAGGTTTTGGGAACTTGATGTAGTCATTTAATAAGTGTTTATACATGTATATATTTGGAACAAGAAAAATGATTGTATTCGATATGCATATAAATTTACTAAGCCTAGAAAATGATCTTGATATCCTCTAGGTGAGTTAGTGGTTGTAGGTGTTGATGAATCTATCAAAGGTTTGCATGTATAGTTGTAGTAAACTTCTTAGTTCATTTATAACTTGGTTAGTGGGTTGATTTAGACTAAGTGATGTAGTAATTTGAGCAGTTGTATTTAGATATCTACAAATGGACAAATAAGTTTTTATTTATATGTATATATGTAATAAGGTGTTTAACCAATTGGAAAAAAAGGATGGTAGATTCTGAGAAGGCATTCAATTGTTTTTAAGTTACTCAGCTCAAATGTATTATGGTATACATATACAATTTTTAATATTATATACATATGATACATAATTGTAAGTGACAAATGGAACTTGCGGTATAGATTGGATAGTATAGATATTTGGAAATCGCCTTATCATTATTTTTGGTTGTATACATACATACATACATACAAAGGTCATGTACAGTTGTAGGTGATGACTAGTATTCTGAGTAAAAAATGAATTATATATATGTAACTCTATTCATATTAAAGTAAAGGTAATTCTTTTTGGTTTTATTGGATGATATTATATATATATATATATATATATAGAATACCCTTTTATCATAGTTTATAACATTTTAATGGATTTAATAAAAGAGTAAAAAAACATAAACCTTGTATGAAGACTATGACCAAAATATCACCTAATTTTAATATAGTTTTCTTGGATCTTAGTGTATGATGATACAAAAAAATTCAAAATTGTAAAATGGTAGCCTATAATGTTATTTTTTGATGAAATTCACTTGAGATTCCTAGAATATTCTATTGACTATGCATTGACATTAGTTATATACTTATATGCAAGAATGGTGTTTGAAGGATATGTTAGAAATACATATATAACAACTTAATTCTTGTTATATTCTATTGACATATCTGGTATGGAATATAGTGCCTTCATAAATCTATGTTGATACATTGGTGTTTAATGTTTGGAAATAATTACATTCATGATTGATGTTGTTTACATCATTTGATGATGCATGACATTTAATGCATATTGAAGTTGTATTATTCTGCTTTCGAATATTATATCTATAGACTGTATTTTGATAACATGAGATAATTATAATATTATTCTAGTGGGTAAATCATATACATGTCTTGATATCATGTGATAGTCATGATTTAGTAGCAGATTTTTGTGTGAGTGAAAGTGACTCAGATTCATAAATTTGAATTCTATAATGAAAAACTTTGACCAAAGTAATGTTATATATGAGACATCATCATCCCATTATAATTATAATTTACATGTATTTGTTGATATCATTTAGATAGAGGATTACATTCTATGGTATTTATGATGAGTGCATGTAATATTGATAGTAAACACATGGGTTCTAGTTTATTTTTTGATATCCACACTATTCTTATCTACCCTTATGTGAAGGGTAGGGCCACTCCTAATGGGGTGGTATGTGGGATATCGTTGGTGTGTGGTTGGAGGTAAAACACTTAGACAATGATATCCCTTTATCAATTGTTCAACATTTTGTGATCTTACTTAGGCAACACTCATGGATCATCGAGCTATTTTAGAATCTCATTTTTACTATTGTACATGTTACATTGTATATTTGACTTTGTATTATATTTTACCTTATTATTTGATGGATAATTAAACAAAAAATTAGCTATGTAGGTTGTCTAATATTATAAAAATTATCATAAAAGTGGCTATAAGCTTATTCATAGCTGAAACATGGATTATATTAGTATTTATTATATTTAATTCTTTCTACTGCACATTGTTTATCAGTTATTCAACTTTTAATTTGATTGAATTGTTTGAACACTAGATGCATTGGACTTTTAGCTAGTGGGATAACTTTATTATAATTTTTTTTATTTAGATACATTTAATAGTCAAGTAATGATTAATTAGATAACTATAAATGATTTTATAGTAGTTTATGTGATAAAAAAAATAGTGTACTTTTAGTTAGCCCAATAAGGTCTTAACATTATAGTATCAGAGCTAAAGGTTTAGCTCTAAGACCTAATGAGTCCACTAACATAATTATATTATCATAAATTTAGTGAGGAGAATGGTGTGAAGTGAACGAATGGAGAAAGAGCCTCTAATGCAAACCCTCAAGCTGATCCTAATCAACTAGTAATAGAACAAGATATGAAACTTGATCAGATTCTCATTGTCATGAATGAGACTAGAGATAAAATGATGGCTCTTGAGTGAGAATTCTATGGACCTAAAGAGGAAGAGAAATATGAATTTCCAAAGGAATAACCTAAATATTAGGAAGTTCATTAGGAGTAGGAGCATGAGGAAGGTCATCAAGTGGCTAGAGTTCAAGTAGATATAGGGATTACACATGATATGAAGAAAGTTAATCCACCCAAGTTTTATGGCATAGTTTTAGGTGATGGATTTGAAGCTTGGCTCACTAAAATAGAGAATTATTTTGAAATTCAAAACTATTCTAAGGTGACTAAGGCTACATGGGGAGCTTACCAACTGGATAGTGAAGTAATAACTTGGTGGGATAATAAGAAGCTTGAGATGAACCTTGATTCTACCACTACTACATGGGATCAATTTGTGACTCTTTTCATAGCATGGTGGTTACCTTAACTCTATTTTGACTAGGAATTGATAGATTTATATAACTTGAGGCAAGGTGATTTGTCTATGAATGAATGATAGGAGTAGTTTATGAAGCTCTTAAAGTATGTTCTACAGTACCAAAAGGATGAGCATTTCCAAATCAATAAATTCAACATAGGCCTGAAACCCCAAATTGGGTCTGAAGTGGATGTGCATGGACCATCCACCATGGATTAGGTATTTGAAAAGATAGTAAAATAAGAGTAGATGTTGAAATCATTGGCAAAGGCTAGATAAAAGTTTAAGAAAAAGATTGATAGGTCCAAGACACCCTTTACTAATAATAATTGGAAACAGAATGGTAATTCCAAGAACTAGTTCAAAAGTAAAAATGCAATATTTGGTAATGTTTTTGGGAATATGAAACTAGATCATAATTTTAGAGAAGGGTTTAAGGGTGAAAATCAAAGTGAGAGGCAGGGTAACCAGGTGGATGTTTCACTTGTGGAGGAGACCATTATGCCAAGGATTGTCCTTGGTGAAAGTCAGATGGAAATAACAAGAATACAACCTCTTCATCATAGCAGGGAACCTTTAAATAATGTATTCATGTAATAGTGGATAATCAACAAGCTAAATTTCAAACCTCTCCCATTGAAGTATTAGGTATTCTATTTGGGCATCCAATTACTATTTTGATTGATATAGGAGCTACTAAATGGTTTATTTCACCTATATTTTAAAGCAAATTATCTAGGAAAGCTAGTTTTATGGTAAATACATGGTCAATATTATATGGGAATGAGTTTAGGGTCAAGGTTGATAGATGTATTATAAAGGGTGAAACTAAATTTCCAAACTTCACCATGGTTTTTGATATTTTTATAGCACCACTAAGGTCATATAATGTAATCCTAGGAGTGAATTTGCTCTCTAGACACAAAGCCAAAGTTAACAATTTCCTTAAAATAGTTGAATGTTTGGATGATTTAAGAAACCAAACCTAAATCCAAAGAAGTTAGAGGGAGTTAAAACTTAGGAAAATTATAGCCATTTACTTAAAGAATGCTCACTATTAGGGATGTCAATCATTCTTAGTCAAAATGGATGAAATTGATGATGTTAAGGAACCCAATTTGGAAGACTATCCTTTTCTACAAGAATTTTAGGATGTTTTTCTAGAGGAGTTACCAGGGTTTCTTCCTAAAAGAGAATTTTATTTCACCATTGACATCATTCTAGGGTTAGAATCATAGTCTAAAGCACCTTATAAAATGAAAACAACTAAGTTAATTAAGGTGAATGCACAAATTTAGGATATGTTGGCCAAAGGATTGATTCATCCAAATGTTTCTCTATGGGGTGCACTTGTAGTCTTTGTCAAGAATAAGAATATAACCCTTCATTTGTGCATTGAGTATTTCATGCTAAATAAATCAATGATCAAGAACACGTATCCTTTGCCTCACATTGATGATATTTTTGATGAAATGCAAACAAATTTTAAAACTCATTATGGGTATTACGAGTTCACAATACTTCTTTTTGGTTTGATGAATGTACCTACAACATTTATGAATCTCATGAATAGTGTGTTTAGAGATTATCTTGATCAATTTGTGCTAGTTTTCTTTGATGACATTCTCATCTATTCCAAAAGTGAAGAAGAGAATGTCAAGTACTTATGATTAGTTTTATAGTGATTGCAGAAGCACAAGCTTTATGGAAAATTTTCCATGTGTGTTTTATTTCAAAGAAGAGTATAATACTTAGGACATATCATTTTTACAGAGAGAATTTTAGTAGATCTAACTAAGATTAGGTCCATTATTGATTGGTCAGCACCCAGAAATGTGCATGAGGTGCATAGCTTCATGGGATTAATAGGGTACTACAAAAATTTTGTATAGTATGGTACTATAAAAAAATTTACCAAATTTATTCAAGGTAACAGATGCTTTAGGAGATGATTTAAGAGATGGTTTAGGGGAATTTCTCATGCAATATGGTTTAGTTATGGCCTATAAATCTAGGAAATTGAATCCTTCTAATGTAATTTATGTTCCTCATGATTTGTAACTTGATATCATAGTTCATGCTTTACTAGTTTAGAGGCATTATTTGTTGGGAAGACTTTTGAGCTTAAGACTGATAATTTGGGTCTTAAGTATATATTCACCCAACCTAACCTCAATGATCATTAGAGGTGATGATTAGAGTTTTTATTCAATTATAATTTTGATATCAACTATATTAAGGGTAAAGAGAATAGCATTGTAGATTCCCTTAGCCATAGAAGATACATTTTAACTTTGGTTATAATAAATAGCACCTTCTGAGATCAAGTAGTAAAATTTTCACCTAGACATGAGTTCTACGAGTAGGTTAAGAAAGCTTTGGTTGAAAACTCTCAAGATCACAAATACAAAGATTTTTAATTTGAAAATTATGGGATTTTAAGGTAAAATGGTATAATTTATGTGTCTAATAGGGAAAATTTGAGGAATATTATGCTAAAGGAATTTCACAATGATCCTTATTTAGGGAATCTTAGAGTGACAAAGCTGCTAGTAGATAAATATCATTATATTTTTGGAAAGGAATTAAGAAAGATGTAATTGATTTTATGTCTAGATGTTTGGATTTTTAGTGAGTTAAGGCTAAACACGTGCATCCTGATGGGTTTTTGTACTCACATTCCATACATGAATGGAAATGGTAAGTTATTAGTATGGATTTTATCTAAGGTTTAATTATGTCTATAAATCATCGTGACATGGTCTTGGTAGTTGTGGATAAGTTAACCAAGGTAGCTCATTTTATTCTTGATATTTTTATAGATGATGTACCCATGCTTGCCAAGAGGTTTGTGAAATAAATTTATAGGTTGTATGGGTTTCCTAAAAAAAATATTTTAGATAGTGACCCTAATATGAAATCCAGGTTTTGTCAGACTCTAAAGTCAGTTTTGGGAACACAACTAAACTTTAGTATAACCTACCTTCTAAAAACATTTTGGTAAATAAATAGAATAAATAGGATATTGGAGGATATTTTGAGGATGTATTGCATGGACCAACAATGCAAGTAGGAGGAATACCTATCATTGGTTGAGTTTTCTTACAACAACTCATACCAATCAACTATTAAAATGGCTCCTTTCACAACATTATATGGTAGGAGGTGTAGAACACCAATCAATTAGGATAAATTGGAAGATAGAGTGGTCTTTAGACCTTATATGCTTATATAAATGAAAGAGTAAGTAAAATTAATGAGGAAAAGGTTGGCTGAAGCCAATGATAAGCATAAAATTTATTCTGATCTAAAAATAATAGCAAGGTAGTTATCAATTGGAGACAAAGTTTTTCTATGAGTTAAACCCCAAAAGAGTGCAATAGATTTTATAAAATCAAAAAAATTATCACCTAAATATGTGGGACCCTTTGGGGTTCTAGAATTAATTAATCCTTTAGCATATAGGCTTGCATTACCACCAGATTTATCTCAAATGCATAATGTTTTTCATGTTTCACATCTTAAGTATATTGGTAATCTTACATATGTTTTGAATTGGAATGCATTATAAGTTCAAGATCCAGGGGTGGTCATATTAGAACCAATTAGAATAATTGATACTCTCTAGCTTAGATTGTATAATAGAGAAGTATCATAGTGCAAGGTACATTACAACAAATATTTTGAGGATAATGCTACATGGGAGGACTATGAGGAATAGTTGAGGTTGTTTCTTCATTGATCCAAATAATATTTTTTGCTAAAATTTATTTATATGTTGCTAAAATTTGTTTTTATTTTAGAATTATTGTTTAAATAAGCATCATCAGGATGATGACCAATTTCTAGGGGGAAAGGATGTCACATCCAATTTCCTCCACAAAATATTTAAGCAGTAATTAGTGGATTATAAGGTTGATGATTAGTAGATCTGATATTTATTTTCTGAATTATATTTTTATATGTTGTTTGATTGGCAATTACATTACTTTGATTCATCATCAGGATCTTGATGGATGGATTTTGTATATGTTTTATTATGATTTTTTATCATGATTTTATAGATTATTTGAATTCATCAGTTTATTATGGTTATATGATGGTAAATATTTTGAGTTGGACTAACTTCTAGTTTGTTTGATAAGGTGGATGCAATACTATCCCTCCCTCATAGGCAGTTTAGAAGGAAAGCATCATCGAAGAGGGGCATGCAGATACCAATAATAGGGGTAGAGAGAGAGACATTTGTTAAACCTGTGCACACAACATTTCTAGATGTTTGACTAGAAATGAATAATGCTTGAATAATTTTTTTGGTAAAAACTAAGTCTTGTTTGATTTGATTTCATTATGTGATATGATTTTCATATGTACACTACACCCATGTTGTGCTATGTTGATTCTCATTACATTATATCTGGTATGCATGAGTGTATTGATCTGACTAAACTAATTATGCATTTTCTTAGCTAGTTACATTATAGTTTTATTATATAATTTGGATTATGATTACTTGATTTATCTCATCCAACTATGCCTTTATTACCATGTTTGTGATTTTGATTATCAAAATTTGAATGGTATTACCTTTTATATTTGTTTGACTAACTTGATTGGTTTCTATTTTCCATTTTGGGACATTTCATAAGTTATAAAGAAGGTTAAATACCATAAAAAATAATTATTTAAAAAGATAAATTTAGAACTTAAACATTTTAATCTATAAGGTTTGTGTCTTTATTTGTTTTGGTGTATGCTTTACACTAGCATGTTGTTTGGTGGCTTAATGACCATAGGAGAAAATAAAATAAATAAATAAACCTTGAGATTTTAATGGCTAAGGTATCTTGGTGAATGACATGGAGTTAAAATTTAATAAAAATTAGGTTTTTATTCGAGAAGATTTTTGAGGTTGTAATGATTCATTGACAATGCAAAATTGGTAAAAGGTATTCAAATTAGGGTTATTTTGTTGATTATTATTATGATAGAAAATTTTAAATTCATCATTTTAAGAATCACGAGGGTTTTAATGGTGGCCATGTCAAAATATAGGGATTAAAAATTCTAGTAAATGACATTAGAAGGTTAATGGTGCATTTTATGAACATGAGTTGCATGATGGAGATTTCGATAAGGATTTTGGAGAGAAATTTGGTAATGTAAAATGTGCATAAATGGGGGAAAGGGAATAAATAAGTGAAGGGTGGAAAAGGAATGACATGATGATAGATGATGAGGAGAGAAGAAAATCTCTTGGAAAGGATGAAGAAAGGCTACCCAAAATCTATAATCATACGTTGGTCAGTCTTTAACCAAACATGTAATATTGAGTTTTATGCACATGAAAGAAATGGGTTTTAGTAATAGTTTTCATTTATTTAGGAACAAGTGAATGAAATATTGGTATATAATTATATTCATAATTGAATGCATATTTGTTGGGTAGATTTCTTTATGAAACTAGAAAATCATAGTTATAGAACTAGGGATGGAATTTAATTCCATCCCCAAGCATATAAAAGTGATATCAATCCTCTTTTTTTAATTGAAACTAGAAGCTTTAAATTTATGATCTGCATATAATATTTTGACCTCTATTTCAAGAGTTTAGATGCTAAATTCCTAGTCATGTCGCCCACATCCCACCTATAGAAGCCATAAATACATTCTTGGAAGGGATTGTTGAACATTGGAACTAATTTTTATAAGTTTCGATGGTTATTATTGACTTATAATTATGTAGCTATTCATTTTATTTTATACTCTATTGAGAAAGCCATCTAAGAGACATAGTCTTGTGTGTGTGTGTGTGTGTGTGTGTGTGTGTGTGTGTGTGTGTGTGTGTGTGTGTGTGTGTGTGTGTGTGTGTGTGTGTGTGTGTGTGTGTAATTATTTGTCAAACTTCGACCATGTGGAGTTATAATTTATTTGAGTTATGTGACTTAGATAGGTTTTGGGAACTTGTTGTATTCATTTCATAAGTGGTTATATATGTATATATTTGTAACAAATAAAAATGATTGTATTCATTATGCATAAATATACTAAGCCTAGAAAATAATTCTGATATCCTCTAGGTGAGTTAGTGGTTGTAGGTGATGATATTTTATCTGAGGTTTGCATGTAAAACTATAGTAAACATCTTATTTACTTTATAACTTGGTTATTGGGTTGATTCACAATAAGTGATGTAGTAATTTGAGTTGTTGTATTTAGATATCTGTAAATGTACAAACACAATTTTATTTGTATGTATATATCTAAGAAGGTATTTAACTGATTGAAAATAAAGGATGGTAGATTTTGTGAAGGAATTCAATTGGTCTTTAATTACTTAACATAGATGTATTATGAAATACATATATGATCTTTTATACTGTTGTACACAAATGATAAACAATTGTAAGTGACAAATACAACATGGGGTACAAAATGGGTAATACAGATCTTTGAAAATTTCCTTGTGTGTGTAATAAGGGATTTTATTATGCCATTATGTAGAGTAAAAACATTGAATATCTACATGAGTTCATTCTGTGACATAAAAATGTCATCTACAGCTGTAACTAATGTCTAGTATTTTTAGTAAAAATTGAATTTGCTATATGTAGCTCTATTTATATTGAAGTAAAGGTGATTCATTTTGGTTTGATTTTATGATAGAATACATAAATATGTTTTTAATAATTTTTTTATCATAGTTTATAACATTTTAATGGATCTAATAAAAGAGTTAAAAAGGTCAGACCTTGTATGAAGAATATGACCAGAATATCACCTAGTTTTAATATAGTTTCTTCCATCTTAGTGCATGATGATATAAATAAATACAAAATTATAAAAGGGTAGATATTAATGTTATTTTATGATAAAAGTTAATTGAGATTCCTAGAATATTCTATTGACTATGTATTGACATTGGTTATATGCTTATATGCAAGAATGGTGTTTGAAATATATGTTAGAAATAAAGACATCAAACAATTTGATTCTTGTTCTAATCTATTAAACATATTTGGTATGGAATATAGTCCCTTGATAAATCCATGTTACTACATTGGTGTTTAATTTTTGGAATCAATTAGATTCATGATTGATGTTGTTTACAACATATGATGTTACATGACACTTGGTGCATATTGAAGTTGTATTATTCTGATTTTGAATCTTATATTTATAGATCATATTTGGATAATAGTAGATACTTATATGAGTATGCTAGTGGATAACTCATATACCTGTCTCTTGATATCATGTGATAATCATGATTCAGTAGCAGAGAGTTTTGAGTGAGTGAAAGTGACTCAAATTCATAAATATGAATTTTATAATGAAGAACTTTGGCCAAAGTAATGTTATACTTGGGACATTGTTATTCCACTATATTTTTAGTTTACATGTGTTTACTGATATCATTTATATAGAATATTGGATTCCATAGGTTTTATGATTATTGCATGTAATAGTGATAGTCCACACACATGTTCTAGTTGATTTCTTGATATCTACACTATTATTATTTGCCCTTCTATGAAGGGTAGGGCCGCTCCTAGTGGGGAGGTGTGTGAGAGACCATTTTTCTATGGTTTGAGGTAAAACACTCGAGTGATGCTCTCTCTATCAATGGTTAAACCTTTTGGGATTTTACTTAGGCTACACTCATAGATAATCGAACTATTTAAGAATTTCATATGTACTAATGTACATGCTACATAATATACTTGAATTTTTACTATATTTTACCTTATTATTTGATGGATAATTAAACATAATAGTGGCTATGTAAGTTTTATATTATTATAAAAATTATCACAATAGTAATTATAAGCTTATTCATAGCTGAAACATGGATTATATCAGTATTTATTGTATTTGATTCTTTCAATTGTACAATGGTTATCAATTATTTAGCTTATAATTTGATTGGATTGTTTGAACACTAGATGGCTTATAATTTAATGCACTAGGTTAAATTTATTATAAAATTTATTGCTTAGATACATTTAGTAATCAAGCAATGATTAATCAAATAGCTATAAATGATTTTATATTAATCTATGCGATAAATTTAAAAAAAAATTAGTGTAGTTTTAGTTAACCTAGTGGGGTCTTAACAAATTTAGCCAATTTAAAAACTTTGTAAGTGTGGATAACATGTCTCTAAAACATTCCCACACTATAATCTGAAATTGATAACTAGTGTAAGTGTGGATAAAATGTTTCTAAAACATACCCCCACTACAATTTAAATCTAAGAATTGGTATAGGTGCTAATGTGGTTAACATGTTTTCAAAACATGCCCCTAATGTAATATGGGTATGATGCATACTGAATAAGTGTGGAAAACATGTTTTGAAAACATGTCCCCACTAAATCTGAAACTCAAAACTAGTGAATAGTGTGGAGAACATATTTCAAAAACATGCCCCCACTATATATCTGATCTAGTGAACTATGAAAAATGTGTGGAGAACATGTTTCCAAAACATGCCACCATTAAAATAAAAATCTATAAATTAACATGGAATTCATGCCTCTATGTCATGCCCCCATTTTGAGGTGAGGGGAAGTAGCAACTGGTAGTTACCTTACCTAAAAAGGATAAGATAACCATGTACACTATGAATATACCATGTAACATATAGGATAAACATGTCTAGGTAGATATATCATGGAATCATGTAGAATTTGATTACATCAATTCATAAGATTCATGATATAAATCATAGAAATGTCTATAGATTAATAGTATAAAATCAAAAATTAATCAAACACACACTCAAGAGCACTCAAAATCAAATCAAAAGACAATGGTCCAAGGAGACCTCAAACAAAGGGCATGTTTAAATAATGCATAATCAAAGGGACATGACTTAGTCAAATGTCATAAAGTAATAAATGACATGTTT
This sequence comes from Torreya grandis, assembly GCA_037957365.1. Lineage (NCBI taxonomy): Eukaryota > Viridiplantae > Streptophyta > Pinopsida > Cupressales > Taxaceae > Torreya > Torreya grandis. Next base: position 417,654 of record JARHVA010000272.1, read on the forward strand.
AAATTTCAATATATAATAAAAAATGACATATTCAAATGTCAAAAAGGCAAATAAAGGCATAGAGGCTGCAAACAATGGAACATATTTAAATGCTTAAAAAATCAAGACAATATCAAGGCAAGACACTCAATGAAGTGCATAAATGAAAGCATAAGCAACTAACATAAGCATAACATACTAGCCCATAGATCATTTGTGTTAGCAAAAAATGTTAAGTACATAACATATTAATTGCACTAAAAAATATATAAGCATGGATAAAGGCATGTGTAAGTACACAAGATTAAACATGATAATGTAAAGTGACCATATAATGATATAACATAGATGTATCCTAATCAAAGAAGCATATGCCCCCAAAGTCCATATGACATGAGTAGAAGGAGCACCCAACATCTGAGAATGCATAGATAATGTATATGTGTATGCTTGAATCACATTCAAAAGATGTGTGACACACGTGTATATATAAAAATATTGATATGCCATCTAGCAACATGGAACCAATAACATATATGTTAAAAACCTAATAGAATGTAAATGTTGATAATAATTTGGATTTTTAAAGTTTTTTGTTTTTTTTGGTATGTTTGGAATGAGTAAGAGGACTAATTGAGTCAGACCTCGTCATTAAAAGGTATAGGATTTCTTGAGGTATTTTCAATTCTTAGTTTATAGTGATGCATGACCACCTCTTCAATGTTTCTGTGTAATGGTATTTTAGAAGCCATCGATAGAGAAGGGTGGACATATCCATCATGGTGTAAAAAAATGTCCCCATCCATAAAAATAAATGTGATATACATATCTACATTATTTAATGTTGCATTCTAATTAGGGAATGAATGTTTAAATTTGAATTTTAAATGTGGATTGTGATCTAATATCCATATGATTGTGGAGACCACTTGCAGTCCACATGCTACTAATAGGAAGATTACCCAAGAGATTATGGCATCAATGGAGAGTATGTTAATTCAGTTGTATTGTGTCCCAACTATTAAAGGAATTTATTTCTACACATTTTATCCCAATTATTCTTATCAAACTTGAGATGTTGACAATACACCCCATCAATATTAGTAGTAATAGTTAGATATTCATGCCTTGGTCACTTTTCAAGATGGTTTTTATGTGAATTTTTGGAAGTAATTTGTCTTTTTTTCTTCTTGGGAATGATTTATATGTGACCCTCAAACTTATATTTATAAATTTGGTTCTTCAACATGTGATGAACCTCCTATAGCAATTTACCTCTTACAACAAATTTAATCAAAATATGTGAAAATAAAATAACTCTTACCAATAACAGAAACACAGAAAGCTTATATTGATCGCAGGCCTCTTCGAGGGGGCAACCTCCTTTGAGCAAGCTCAATGCAATGAATTCGTGGATGCCTTTATTCGGCCTCAACACTTACTTATATACTAACTCTATTCTAACAACTACTACTTCCCTTATATGTGGGATAATTCAAATAAGCTCTAAGGGATGACTTACAAAGCATATGCGTCCATAGTAATTAAGCACGGGTTCCTAACATCCCCTCCCTCTTAAAAAAAAGCTTTGCCCTCAAAGCTTCAAATGTGGGAATTGTTGAATCTGGAAGAGTGGTTCCCATGTTGCATCTTCTGGTTGCATGCCGTGCCATTAGATTAAGACCTCTATGATGGAGCGGGATCAAAGTTGGCAGGTGCGCCTATCCAAGATTGCTTCTGGCTTGAGAAGGATGGAGCCTTCATTATCAAGTGCTGGTAAAGCTGTCTGCACTCGGATGTTGGATCCAAGAACTTGTTTCAAATAGGAGACATGAAAGATGGGATGAACTTGGGAGGAAGGTGGAAGCTCTAACTTGTAAGCAACTGACCCAATCTTTTGGAGAACCTTATATGGCCCATAAAACTTTGGAGCAAGCTTTTTGTGCCCTTTTTGTTTTAGTGATGATTGCTTGTATGGCTATAGACGAAGAAAGACCATATCACTAGGTTGAAAGGTATGCTCAGAGCAGTGTTGATCAGCCTGCTACTTCATTCAGTTCTGGGCCATGTGGAGATTGTCTCACAAGGTGCGGAGAATCTGATCCTAGTTTCAGAGAGTGGTGTCAACTGCCTAAACTGGTGAGGTACCAGGATGATATGGAAGAAGTGATGGCGGTGCTTGACCATAAACTACCTCATAGGGAGTCATTTTGGTGGAAGTGTGGTATGAGGTATTGTACCACCATTCAGCTAGGGGAAGCCACTTGGCCCATTGATGTTGTTGTTCTGAAGCAAAATAATGAAGGAAGGTCTCCAAGCATTTGTTGACAATTTCTGTTTGGCCATCTGTTTGTGGGCGGTACCCAGAGCTCATTTTCAACTGTGTGCCTATGCGATGAAATAGTTCTATCTAAAAATGGCTAGTGAAAATGGCATCACGATCTGAGACAATTGAAGAAGGAATGCCATGAAGACAAAAGATCTGATCCAAGAAAACCTGTGCAACTATGGACGTTATGTATGGGTGGCTGAGTGCACAAAAATGACTATATTTGGAGAGGCAATCGACAACGACTAGGATCACTGTCTTTCCCCCAGATTTAGGGAGGCCCTCAATGAAATCCATGGAAATATCTGTCTAGATCCTAGTAGGAATGGTCAAGGGCATGAGCAAACTGGGAGTCAATGTGGTTTCACCTTTGTGTCATTGGCAGGTTTCACATTCAGCCACCATCTATTTAATTTTGGTTTTCATGCCTTTCCAAAAGAAGTGTTGACATGCCCGCTCATAGGTTTTGAGAAACCCTGAGTGCCCTGATGAGGGGGAAGCATGGATTTCATATAAGATAGCCTGATGTAGGTCTAAAATTTGGGGAAGCACCAAACGACCCTTGTATCACAGAGAAGCACCGTCCCATGAATAATGCGGTACTGCAGAGGAGTTAGTGCCCAATTGATGAATGATGTGGCATAAGGAGGGATCATTTACATACCCTTGTTGGACAGATTCCAACCATTTAGGAATGGGCATGGAGATGGCAGAGAGGGAAGGCTGGTCCTCGAAGGTTCTTGAGAGAGCATCAGCCACCACATTGTCTTTTCCCTTCTTATAGGTGATCTCATAGTCATAGCCCATGAGTTTGCTGACCCACTTTTGCTGAGCTGGGGATGAGACCGTTGTTCCAAGAAATATTTCAAACTCTGATGATCAGTTTTGATGCAAAAATGGTTTCCCAATAAGTAGGGTCTCCATTTTTGTACTGCATGTAAAATTGCCATCATTTCCTTTTCATATGTGGACAAAGCTAAATTGTGGCCAGAAAGGGCTTTGCTGGTGAAGGCAATTGGTCCACCCTGTTGGAGAAGAACAACACCCAAGCCGATGCCACTGGCATCACTTTCAATGGTGAAAGTTTTGGTGAAGTTTGGCAGTGCCAAAACTGGTGTACTACACATAGTCTGTTTGATTTGGATGAATGCCTGATCAGCTGTTGCACCCCAGGTGAAAGCATCCTTCTTTAATAAGGAAGTCAAAGGAGCTGCGATCTTTCCATAATCTTGGATGAACTTGTGATAGTATCCTGTCAGGCCTAAGAAACCATGAAGGCTCTTGAGGGTGGTTGGTTGAGGCCAATTCTGCATAGCACTAATTTTTTTTGGGTCCGTGCGAACCCCATTGGCAGAAACAATGTGCCCCAAATAGTCAATTTCCTCTTGACTGAATGAACACTTGGATTGCTTGGCACATAATTGATGGTTGGCTAACAATTGTAATGCCTTGTCAAGATGTTGGAGATGCTCAGCCCATGTGCGGCTGTAGATCAAAATGTCATCAAAGAAAACTAAAATAAATTGACAGAGAAAAGGCTGAAAGATTTTATTCATGAATGCTTGAAAAGTGGAAGGGGCATTTGTAAGGCCAAATGGTATGACAAGGAACTCATAGTGACCCTCATGTGTATAGAAGGATGTCTTGGGAATGTCATCAGGATGCACTCAAATTTGATGATAGCCAGAACGCAGATCCAACTTAGAGAAGAATTTGGCCCCATGGAGTTCATCAAGAAGCTCATCGATGATAGGAATTGGTAATTTATCCTTGATAATGAGGTGGTTAAGGGCTCGAAAGTCAATGCAAAGGCACCATGACCCATCTTTTTTGTGGACAAGAAGCACTGGGGAGGAATATGGGCTGGTGCTGGGGTGAATAATTCTAGACTTGAGGAGTTCCCAGACTAAGTTCTCAATTTTAGTCTTTTATAGATGGGGGTAACGATATGGCCGAATGTTGGGTGGGATGCTTCCTAGAAGGAGAGGAATGCAGTGATCTTCAGGGCGTGAAGGGGGTAACCCTACTGGTTCTAAAAAATGGGTGCATGCTTGTCGAGTATGGCTTGTAAGTCTGGAGGGTGGTTAGGAGCAGCAGAGGGCTAAAGTTGAATGGAATGCAGTTGTGTAATGACCCCATGTGAGCCTTTTTTCAAAAGTTTTTCCATGTGATGAGAAATGATGATGGTAGCAAATCCTGGTAATAACCCTTTTAAGGTGTGCTTCTGACCATTATCTATGAACTGCATCCAAAGCTCAGAGAAGTCCCATAAAATAGGTCTTAATGTGCGAAGCCACTGTGCCCCTAAAACCACATCACACCCACCTAAGGGTAGGACAAACATATCAGAGCGACAATTATAATCACCAACTGCAAGATGCACATTTCGACACTTCAATGTGCCCCCATTAGCAATCATGACTTCAAATCTAGAACAAGGGTATATAAAGTAGTTTGCTGCCTTAGCAATGTGAGGATTAATGAAATTATGAGTACTCCCTGAGTCAATGAGGATTGTGAGAGGGATCTTTTTGAAGCACCCTTTGACCTTCATGGTTTGGGGAGTGGTGACACTTGCTAGTGCATGTACTGAGATCTCAAGTTGAGTCTCTTGAACCATTGGGTCCTCTTCAGTGCCGGGTTCATCTTGAGCATCTTGAAATTCTGGAATATCAATCTCATTGTCTTGTTCTGGTGGTGACTCCACATCTAGCAAGTAAAGTTTTTGTTGGACACACTTGTGACCCTTAACCCATTTTTCATCACAGTTGTAACATAATCCTTTATCTTTGTGAGCCCACATCTCTGCCTCAGTCAGGTGCTTGATTGGTGTGGTTATGGTTGTCTGTTGATTCACTATGTTCTTTGCTGGTAAAAAGGTGGGAGGTCAACGCTGTGTGGAGAGTTTATCTTCTGCTAACTTAGCTAGACCCAAAGTGTCCATCATATTTTTAGGTTGAAACATTTTTACCTCCGAGTGGATCAGCTCTCTAAGGCCACTAACAAAGCAACTTTTGAAGAAGTCATCTGACAACCCTTCAGTGTGATTAGCGAGTTTTTCAAATTCCAGCTGATATTCATGAACAATACCTATTTGACAGAGTTTGGTGAGAGTGCTTGTGAAATCCTCAAATGTTGAGGGACCAAACCTACCCAAAATTAAGGATGCAAAAGTTGACCAATCGGGTTCATCATTGGTCTTGAGATACCAATGGTACCACTGAAGTGCTTCTTGTTCCAAATGAAAGGAAGCAATTGGGACTTTATTTGCAGAATAAGTATTGTGGAGGTTGAAGAATTGTTCAGCTCGATATATCCATCCTGTAGGATCTATACCATTGAATCATGGAAAGTCTAGCTTAGGTCCACGGGAGAAGTTGGAAGTAAAGGAGTGACGGTCTGAAGAAGACTCCTCTTTTAGCATTCGATTGAGCAAGATGCTATTCTGTTGATTAAAGCCACGCATCATGTTGGTTAACTTTGTAACCTGAGATTTCAATGTGGTGATTTCTTCCTCCATGATTTTTGTGCCTGCACGAGTGGTGACCATAACCAGTTGTGAATAGCCGGGGATCCTTAAATTTTTGGACTTTTTTTTCTTTTAGTTTAGTAGCTGTTTCAGGAATGGATTGTCTGCAACTGTGTGGTTCAAAAAATCATCAACTATGGATATGTTGTTGTTTGCTCTCTGAACCTGATCAGTTGGATATGGACCCCAAGTTTATTTGGCTGCTTAAAGGATTTTTAAATTCTCTCTGGCCACCAAAGCTGTCTGAGCGAGTATCGCTCTCTAGATATTTTTGGCTGTGGGTTTACCCCTTAACGATAGCTTTTGGTTTACCTCACGGGTGGGATCTAGTCAATCAGGGTGCGTTCATTGCCCTTTTCGCTGGCAGGTCCTCTCAATGGGCCAGCTACTTTGGGGTTCCTGTGGTACTCCTCACAATGAGTTTTAGGGCTTATGCCCAAGCACTTCCCACAGTTAAGTGGATTGGTATTTACCCAATCCAAAATGATGGAACCTGCAATGAAAAATTTCTTGCCAAAAAATGGCACAGCTCCTGAAAAGCCCTGCTTTGAAAAAAAAAATTCTCTAAATCTACCCACAAAGCCAAGAAAGCACTTTGATACCAGATGTGATGAACCTCCTACATCAATTTACCTCTTACAATAGATTTAATCAAAATATGTGAAAATAGAATAACTCTTACCAATAACAGAAACACAGAAAGCTTATATTGATCGCAGGCCTCTTCGAGGGAGCAACCTCCTTTGAGCAAGCTCAATGCAATGAATTCGTGGATGCCTTTATTCGGCCTCAACACTTACTTATATACTAACTCTATTCTAACAACTACTACTTCCCTTGTATGTGGGATAATTCGAATAAGCTCTAAGGGATGAATTACAAAGCATATGCGTCCATAGCAGTTAAGCATGGGTTCCTAACACAACACCTCACACTCATTTGTATAATGACCACTAATTTGATGATAGTTACAATATAGTAATCCCTCTTTAGGAAGAAGTATGTTTCTCGATCTATGCTTGTTAGGAGGTAAAGATATCATGTAATGCTTAAGTAACATAGAAATTATTGTATCCATATCATCCTAGTTTGGTAAAATTTGTATAGCCTATTATGGAGTTTTTTGAGAATACTCCACATTGTTCACATGATGTAGATGCATTTGACCTTTGTAAGGTTGACTCAAAGTGTGAAACCAATAGGGATGTATAGAATAGAAAGAATTTACATGCTCATATTATATTTGTGCTTTTCCATTATCTTGATTTAGTTCTATATCCTTTGAAGATGAGTTTAGCTTATATGTATCGAGACTTGTAGGTTCAAATAAGCTATGCGAAAGATGTTTAAGTGAATAAAAAATTAGCTTGTGTATTTTCTCATATGTCATATCCTAAGTGGTATTATCATCACTATCACAATAATATGGAACATGGCCATCTTACCATTTAGTATTGACCAATAAAGGAAGATCAAATATTAGAGGTTCTTGTAGTTTTGGTATCATTGGTTCTTTTGATATTGGTTTTTGTTCTTGAGTTGCATATATGTACACTTCATTGTGTAGTGCCTTATCTATATTTGTAAATAATGGATCCATTATACTTGACTCACCTAATTCATAAGTTTGGATACTCTCAAGAGGAATACATTGTATAGGATGCACCATTTTATGAATACCTTCTATATCATAATGTATCATTTTACAAAATTTAAAACGTTCATCATCTTTAGGCATTGTAAGTAGGTTCCCATCATGTATGAATTTTACACACCAACATAAAGTAGATGGAATAAAATCCATGTTTTGTATCCTGGGTCTACCTAGAATTAAATTATAAAGTAATGATTGGGACATTGATTGAAAAGTGTTTGAAACTATATTTGGACCCAATGTCACATCCAAATTGATTTGGCTAAATAGTGGACTATGTGAATTATCAAATATTTTGATATGCATAACTAATTTTTAAAGAATGTTGGTAGTAATATCCATGGTGGTTAAGAAATCCATGTTACAAATGTTTAAGACTGATCCATTATAAATGAGCACCCTTTTCATACCCTTACTATGCACAGTTACTTGTATGAACAACGGTAACTATTGGTCAATAACATATTTAGATGGTAAATATGTTTGATCAAAGGTGATTAGTTTTGCATTATTTTTGAGATATTTCATGATATCCACAAAGTAATTTGGCTCAATATCTCTCAAGACTTTAGTCTCATGAAATGCTTCATATAAGATATCTATATAGATCGTAGATCGCTCTAGAAGTTCAAGGATGGAAATTTTAACATGTGTGTTTCTCAATTGGTCAATAAGGTCATATCACTTAGATTTGATCACAAGTTTTGGCTTAAGAGGAAATTTTTATATATTAATAGGAGGTGGATTAGGTTGAACACCTTTACCTTTTTGGGTAGTGACAATTGTAGACACTATTTCTAAATTATAAAACACTTTAGTCTTATATACTTAATGTAATCATATAAAAATGACACTTGAGTGCCAAGAGTGTTAATTGAGACCACCCATTCATAACTTAGACCTAGACCTATCTTTTGGAATATTTAGACACTTATCCAACTTTTGTATGGGCCACACACATCCTAGACATCTCAAAATCAGTCCCAAACCCTTCCTTAGATATCTAGGCCCCTAGTGACTCAAGTTCTACCACTAGACACTAGTGACATAAGTGGACAATAGTTCCACAACACTATTGTCCTATTTGGGTGCTATTATTATTTTTTCTCTTTTGAACTACAATAGACATCTTTTTCAATTAATCAATCACCTAGGGCCAACCTAGACTTATTTTAAACCACACACAAACACCATATCAATATATATATATATATATATATATATAGAGAGAGAGAGAGGGATAAAAATGTATTTATATATATATATATATATATATATATATATATATATATATATATATATATATATATATATATATATATATATAAATGAATGAATTTTTATCCCTCTATATACTAGATGGAAGTTAGATAAAAATAAAAATAAATAAGCTTAGAACAAGTTGTGTATAATAAATATTATTAATCCCTATTCTTTCCTACTTCTGTATATAGTAATCTACATCCTTCCTAAGCTCAAAATACTCATATTTATAGTCTCAAACATCACTCAAAACACTTAAACCAAAATTAATACTAGCTTCACTTGCACTTGCACCAACACTTAGGTGGGGAGAATTACATCAAACTTGATCCATACTCAAAGTATTGGTATGTAGGCAACTCTCATCACACTAGGGTGTTTAAGATGTCCAGCCTACCCAAATAACACCACACGTATACTACTTGTGCCAATTCAAATTCTCTAATCACATGGATGTCTATGGTTTGCATATAAAATAAGTCAAAATAGGTCACAAACAATAAATCAAGGTTTGTCTACATAATAATAAGCTTGGGAGACTCAGACACAGTTGATATTAAAAGTTTATAGTAGTTCCTACACAATGGACACTAACACCATAAGTTGACACTAGTACCACAATGTTACTATCTAGGGTAGGGTGATATTATCTAGGAGGGGTTTTGACACTTGGATCTAGTTTATGACACTCAAACTAGCTCTGGTACTAGTTTTAAACCTCTATATCCTTTATCTTAGTCAATTTTTAGCTAACTATTCATTTGTCTCCTTCATTTATATTATTAGAAATATTAGTTTAGATTTGTTCTTTCAAGAGTAAATGGTTGTATTTATTGCATATTTATACCCTAATTTACTATACTCAGACCCTTTAAACCCTAAAAATTTAATTCATGTAGTGAACCAAATTACTTTCAACACTGCTCAAACCCTATCCCTAGATGTTATTAGGGTTTTTACCCTTAGTTTTCATGATTCCCTTGGTTGTGTTAGGATTTTCATATTTTATATATTCTATTTTAGCAACAATATTTCATTTTATTTTCTATATGCCATCTCAAAAAGTTATATCCCTTCCTTTAAGAAGAAGTGTTAGGCTTAGTGAAAATCCTATTGAGCATACTTAGACTCCTTCTATTAAAGATTATATCATTTATAAAATGCTATTTACAACTCCCATCATCGATCCTTCACACCCTAATTATGTGGACTTCAAAGGTAATGCATCCTAAGATGAACAATACAATCAACATCAAAATGATACACAAAATGGGAATGGGGACACTCTTCCCCCACTTAAAAATGAAAATATTATAGCCATTAAAGATAATATTTTATATATTTTTGTAGATAGACTTTGGGAATAACCCCATGATCATACATAGATTCTGTAATCCATAATGGAAATAAAGAACAAATCAATAATGGTCAATCTTCCACTCCCCTAGATAATAATATTATTACACCTAATTTGTTGGCAACTCAACTTGTGCAACAACCTACTTTAACTTGAAAACCTTCAATAATGACAATGCCTTCTATGAATAGTTCCTACTCTCCATATGTACAATCCCTTATGCATGAGATCCATGATCTATATACCAAGGCGCTACATCTTTAGTAGGTTGTTACTAGGCCATCACATGCCATTGATTCTCATGTTCTTTTACATACACCTTTGGCACACCACATTGAGGAAAATCCTTTTCCATCCAAATTTTTAGCACCTAAGCTTACTTTGTATGATGGTAAGGGTGACCCAGAGTACCATCTATAAGATTTCCATATAACATGTTTGTATTATGTGTCCAATGATTGGTTCCTTACTAAGTTATTCCCACAAGGTTTAAATTACTATGCCTTATAATGATTCTATGATCTTCCAAATCAATTCATAATTATATTTAATCCATTAGTAGATATGTTTTTTTCACACCTTTCAATCAACATTAGTGATAAGGTTTCATATGCTCAAGTGGCGCCACTTAAGCAAAAAATATAATGAGCCTATAAAAAAATGTCTTACAATATAAAACTATATTGGAAAAGATGATTAGCCCCATGGTAGATATAAATCTCAAAGACATATTCAAACAAAGTCTACTACCATCATTTCATGAGGCTATATCATTCAAGAAGTTCAAAATTCACATATTTATGACACACATTGAAAGAAAGGGAAGTCAAGCTTCTCTCTATGGGCAAACTAAATTACACAACTAGATCAAATTTAACTAATAATATTTTTAATAAGCCTCCATACAAGGTGAAACCCAGTGAAAATAAGAATGATCAAAAGGTCATAGTTAATACAAATTCAGATCCACCTCCTTACTTGGTTTTATCATCTCCTCCATGAAGAGTTTTCATAAATCTTCCAAAATAACCGACATGTGTTTTACAATAGCTCTTAGAATGCAATGCCATATCTATCCCTCCCATTATAGAGTTTGATATAACTATGCCTCTTCCAAAGATCTATGATTCCAATGAATTCTATGACTATCACAAGGCACTAGGCCATATTACAAATAGATGCATCAATTTGATATATAAGATACAAGACTTGATAGAGGCCAATATCATTGATGTGGGTACACCTACATAGGCATCTAAAGTTCAACCAGTGTAGGCTAAGGCATTGAAAATATTTTTAGATCCAGTTATAAAACACACAGCTAATGAGCTAGGAAGCACTATAGGTGTTTACTATACGTATCAAACTCATCCACCACTAACATCCTATCATACCACTATAGAGGATTCTCACACCTACATAATATCTTTGGGTTGTGTCATATTATAGTTATAAATAGACCTCTTATCACTTTCTCAGAGCAGGAGATTATCAATGATGATTTAGATTTATATGCACTCTTTGTATGAACCTATATTAATCATCATCCTATTTAGAGTGAAATGGTTGACAATGGATCAAGTGTCAACATGTGTACCATTACAATTATAAAACATTTGGGTTATTTATGGTAGTGCATTTATGTAACTGATACAGTCATTCATGGTTTTAGTGGCCACATTCATATCTCTATTGAGGATATTATACTTCCATTAGAGGTTGGGCTAACATATATGGCCACTAGGTTCTTAGTTTACCTAGTGTATGCACATTTGACATGATATTAGGTAGGTCATGGATACAATAGATTTGAGCCATTCCATCCAATTTACATATATGCCTCAAGTATATACATGATAATCAAATGGTTAGATTTGAGGGGATTTATCCTTTACCTATCCCATAGGTAGTTACATAACAACCACCACTTATAGTTCTGAGTATAGTTTATATTAGTAAACCATAGATTTCAATTCTATCACCAATGCAGGTAGGTATAATTATATAATATTACCACATATATATACTCTCTTAGGAATACCTTTATTAGATAGAGCCCTATGATAGAGACATGTTATATATTTTAGAGAGCCTCTCTCTACCCATTTCATGATGAGATCAATGTTATTGAGTCCTAGGGTTATTAGCACAGAGCATCTATGTCAACTATAACATATTTTACCATATGGGTCCCTAAGAACTACTCCACATGCAATGTCATTTATAAATCACTTAGCATAATTGGTTCTTAGACCACAGATAAATTTTCACACAACATGCATGATCATTATTATTTTGTTTGATACATAACACCTTGATAGTGAGTCTCTCATGAGACTCGTCGATTAGTATGATCTTCCATACTTGTACATAAATTCCTTTATTCTTATTCCTTGTATATAGTTTCATTTTCATGTTGCTTGTACATAGCTTATATCCAAAAAATATAAAAATAATACAATATGTCAAAAACATAAAAACATTCAAATATTTACTTTGAAAATGCAAATTATAGATTGTATGCATTTCTATGTTTACATTTATTATACTTGATAGGTACTACATATGTTATATATGTTAGTGTAGTTATTTTTATCACACATACATACTTCACTTGTTCTTTTTGAGTGTTCACAGATACTTACAAAAACTAGGTCCTCCACACAAATCTAGATTTTTTACTACCTACCCATTGGAGGGCATATACATAGATACACAGATTCTTCATTTGACACATTCACCCATTTATGGGTATAAATAGTTATAATTACTAGGTTACATCTTTCTAAACTCTATATCACATATTTATCATTGTTATATCTTGATATTGATCATCTTACACTACTCAGAATTTTTGTCAACTACTACTACTACTATAGACTTAGTTTATGTACATCCTTACTCTTATATATATTTATACTACATATTCATGCATACTTTCATTTCTAGATTTATTATTTTATACTTTATTGTGTCTCTATGATTCTACATCTTTTCGAAGGCATTTGAATATGCCATTGTTCTATGGATCTACGCCACTTCTTTTCATTTTATGTATACTTTAGACATGTGCCCATATCCTTGTATGTGCCTTTATAATTTTGTATGTAGACACTTGAACATGTACTTCCATGTGGATCTAATCCAACTTTATTTCTCTTTACGTATGTGTATATTTGAACATGTCCTTATATGTATTATTTCTCAAATTTAATGACATGTACCCATGTCCCTTATATTGTAGGCCCTTGGTCTACTTTATGTGCCTCATGTGTGTTGTATGTATGATTTCATGTATGAATTATGGATTTAAAATTTATTTATTTCTGGTTATACACTCCAAATTTTGATGCCATGAGGGATCTCATGTATCTCACCTTCCTACTTGGGTGCTGTGATGGACATCATGCCCCATTAACCTAGATAATTACTCAAATTTTCTATTCATACACATGATTATGTTATCATATCAATTTTGATAGAATTTTTAATGTTATATCTAACATACATCACACATTACAAACTTATGTTCAGATTATCTTACATTTTGATGTCATATATACACATTATATTGGTTTTTTATGTAGATATCATATATGCTCAGGCTAACACATGTCAAATAGAGTTTTTATTTTGAGGATAATTATTATACATATTCAATAACTCCCCTTAAAAATGGATCATTCATAGAGGTTTGTCAAAAACATCAGTCCATCTAAATGCACTCAAAATGTAGTTTATAGTAAACATGCATAAAATATAAAGCTCAGTTTCAAGAAAACATAATAGAAAATAGTCAGATAAAGGTTAGACTCATATGGTATTTTTGTCACTTGTATTTTCAAACTTTAAGGAGATGAAAAGGCTCTCCTCATCCAAGTGACACAATGGAATCACCTCTAGGCTTGTGGGTATCCTAAGGAATGAGGTGAGTCTCTAGATAGGGCTAGCTACCTTGATTTACCACTATGGATCAAACCACAACAAAACATGGGGGGTGAAAAGGGAAAAATAGAATAAATAAAATATAAAATAATGTATGCGATGCACCAATTGACTGATGACATCTAACTATATGCATATTACACTTGAGACCAAGAAACAAACCAAACGTACACTCTTCCAATATACAAATTCTCATATCAATGTTACATTGTGAGGTCAAGATGAACATATAGGATAAGGAGGAATAGAAAATAGAACTTAAATTTAACATGATGAAGATATAAACTCATTTAATCCTTGACATATCCAAAAACACTTCACATGCCTTGCAAGATGAAGTTTTCCATTTTCAAATAGGTTGCAAGAATTATCTAACATGCTAAGGAAACAAGAGTGTCACGTAAGCAAAATCAATCATTAAAATGAAAAATACTATGAATATTCATAAAATAGGTAATAATTAATCATTTTATTAATCAAAAGTTATATAAAGGGGTAGGGCTTCACCATACTCAGGTGGAACATCCAATACAATGCCAAAATGGCTATCTCTTATAGAGTTTCAAAGAGAGAGAAGAAGAGAACTCCAAGGGTCACAAGGACACATATCAATCTAAGAGAATAAATTAGTTGTGCATGTGATATATATATATATATATATATATATATATATATATATATATATATATATATATATATATATTTGATGAAACATGTAATATTAGGAGCTATAAGTGTCATCTCAAATCATTAAACTCTTGAAAATTGGCCCAAAACTCCTTTTCTTGCACAATAAATGACCTTCATGATTAGGCCATTTGAGTGACTTATAACTAATAAAGTGTAGGAATAATTATTGGAATGGAAAGGTATGCTATCAATAATGTATATCCATACATTGGTTGTATGCTTGGTCTTCTAGAATCACCTAGAAGAGAGACATCATCACCTACACTCTAGGAAACATCCTTCCCATGCACTTTTCACACTTGTCTTCAAATTTTGCTTAAGTGTTCATTAAATTCTACACAAGGTAGTGGTTGACATGTGTAAATACCCTACATGGCCTTGTAAGCATCAGGGATACCTTAAAATCACTTTACTTGAAGATTTCCTCCCTTCTCTCTAGTTTGCCTAATATGCCAGATTTGACTAGCTGAGTTGAAGGATCTATTTGAGATAATTAGGTACATTTTAAAGGCATGAAAAATACATGGGGAGTTATATTAAGTCTCAATATTTCCATCCATGTGATTTTCATCTCTTAAAACTTCTTACAACCATTAAAACACACAAAATAGTTATAAAATCCTATTTCTTTCCTCATATATACAATTTTGTACAACTCAAAAACATTTTAAGTATAATGAGAGAGTTATCTCCATGTTATAAAATGTTTCATGAGAAAATTGTTCCATTTTTATTAGCTATCCAACTCCATTTTTGCAAACTAGTCCTAGCTGAGGGTTTGCAAGGGTTTTGGAGTAGTTTTGGGTCTTAAGCTTGGTTCATAAAACTATGACATCCAACCTACCAAAAATTTCCAAAAAATGGTTGTTGAAGACCCCTCATACCTTCCCCAAACTTATCTGGTCTCCATGTAAAGCCTCATGTGAGATATGAGCATCAAAAGTTTTCTCCTTTCCAATGGGATTAATGGGTTTTTTAGTCAAAAATGGATTTATTGATGATTTATTTTCACTCCAATGGCTTTTAAACCTTATTATTGACCTCATAAACCTATTTAATCCCATTTAAATTCATGTATAAGGCTAGGATGAAGTTTGACCTTGCATTTTGAAACTAGGCTTCACCATACCTAGTAGGCTTGAGTTATTCCTTTAATCCTAGTTGAGTTATTTATATAAATGGTTTTAAAACTTTAATATTAACCTCCTAAACATGTCTCCATAGGTTATAAATCTCACTTCACACTAGGAAAGTAGATGGCTCTCAATTTGGCCTTTAGGCTTTAACTCTACGTTTAGGCCTGTTAGGCAACTCTTGTATACCTAGACTATTATGATCAGTTTAAACCCTATTTGAGGTGTTATAAATATTTTAATATATATGTTTTATCTTTAAAAACTTTTATAAAAGGTTCAATAATCTCTTTACCTCCCTTCTTCACCTTTCTTCTCCAAACTGACAAGGTTTTTTTCTCCTTAAGAGTGCTCTACCTCTGAAACAAGATAGAGAGGTGTTAACCTATTTAATAATTAAAAAAAATTATTTTATAAGTCTTAACAACTCATAAACATAACATTTACCAAGTTTTAGGTCTTTTTCAGGTGTTTATACCCTTCAAATTCATCAACTTCTTAAACAGACTTGCCAAGGCAATTGTCTGTAGGGTTCTTAGGTAACTAGGTTCGCTTGATTGGGGTCCTTTATCTATGAAATATTATAATGTAAAAAATTCATAAAGGTGACATATTTATTATGGATCTCTTCCAATCCTCATCTACCACTCTAACTTTCCCATGCACCCCTTATACATTGAACTCTCAACGTTGAGTTTCATCATTTGATTGTGCTTCCTGCTTCCTTCTTTGATTCATGTAGGTTACCATTTTATTCTTGGGACTAGTTATATTTTATTTTTCTCCTTTATTTCAAATTTATTCCACACAAAATTTATGTCACCTTTAACTCATTTTGGGTTCACTTATATGCTTAAAACAATCACAAACTATGTTTTCTTGCTTAGACTGAGACATTTCTACTTGATTTTGCTTGTCTTATACATGAACCTGTAGGTGTATTTTATAATTATTTATGCCTTAAATACATTTAAAAAACTCATTATAATTTTTATAAGATCATTTTATAGGTATTTGACTTCACTTGTATCTTTTTTCAAGCATTTTAGCCTCCAAACTATGTCTTTTATTTTGTTGGAAAAACCTTGCCCATATGACCCCTATGGATGTTCATGTGTATATTTAGGTATAAAAACAATCTAAAATAACTTATTTATACTTTTTAGGTCCCTTAACAATCATATGTTTCATCTCACATCAAACTATACCCTTATAGCACAAGAATGCTATGTTATTAGCTCATTTCTTATCTCAGCCAAACAATGTTGGTTATAGGTATGTGTGCAGGGTTTTTTGGAGATTTAGTAGCCTAATTTATCTTTCATGGTAACTTATGAAGTCACTATAATATTCATTTTAGTGATAATGCATTACACCACTAGGTAGGATCTTCCATTTGGCCTTTTCTATATTTAGACTCACCAAACTGAGCACCCTTTCCTATAAGACCGAGAAACCCTATTTCTAGCCCTTGTAGGTGTCTATTTTCTCGCCTAAGACTTGTTCATGGTGAGTGAGGGAGAAAGACACTTTTAAAACTATTATTAAAGCACTTAAACTTTCCAAATAACCTAACTCTTCTAAAACCTTAGGTAGACCTTGCTTCTTAATATAATGGATTGTTGACTGAGACCCATAGCCTAACTATTACCTATAGATGCATATGGTTCATATCTAAGTTTTGTAATGATTTTTGAGAGTTTTTATGAAGCATAATAATCATATAACTATTTTATCCACCCTAGGTTTGTTTGGAGTGAGCTTAAAACATCATCTAACCTCTTGTTTGACTCACTAATCACCTTTCAGCTGTAGGGGCCTATATGGGAGCCTGTGTATGGATAGGGTATGTGTTTAGGGGTTAGGGCATAATATATCAATTTCCTTGATGAAATTCATGCTTAAAGTAATATCTTTCACTTCATGAGGTCTCTAACATGTAAATTTGTCTCACTCAGTCCTTGAAGTGATAAAACCATTTTGTAACTCAAACCCTATAGAGTCTACTGTAGGTTCTTAGTGCATTTCTAAGCAACTTTAAGCCCTTCCACTTTCACCTTTCACTCAACTTTAGACTCTCATATTTGGCTTGGTTCATATTTATTGTAAGGGATACAAAACAAGCTCATTATATGCATCAAACACCTCTATAGCCTTGTTATATGTAATTTTCAAAAAGCTCATGGTCCACTATTTTACCTTTTTAGGGACAATGGACCAAAACATAGTCTATTTCCATTTTAAGTTAGTTTCACACTTTAATCTACAAACTTGACACATCAAAATAATGTAATATACCATATTCAACATGATAGTACCTTAGGGAATATTTCAACATGTTTCAATGCTTCAAAACAAGACTCTTTAACTCTCATTCAAATTCTCATTTGACCTTGACCTCATCCTAAGAGGCTCCTGTAGATGGCTCCTTAGGTTGATATAAAAAGCAAACATGAAATGTTCTATATATTCAAGAAGTTTGAATTTAAATTTCATCAACTATCCCTTAAAATTACAACATGAATCTTACCTAACTTTCCAAGACTTTAATCAAGTCAATATAGTCTGATTCAATGTGAAACTTCTTGCAAACACCTATGGATGAGCATTTTAATGGCAAATTATGCTTATCTCTTGCTCATGACAGAACCTTCATTGAAATATTGTCTTATATAATGTAATTTAAGGAGGAGGAGACAAAAATACATTTAATACATTGTAAATAACCTATCACAACCATATAAAACCATGAAAAATCACAAAGCTCCTGAAGATTGTGAAAATTGCCTATTGCACTCAAAAGAGACCAATCTAAAAATTGGATGTTATGGGCTCATCAAATTAACTTGAAAATTGAAAAAAAATATGGAAATTATATAAGGAGGAATTTAAAAACATTTTTCATCAAAATCATTAACTGGTTCGTATGGATTTGCTCATAATGAAGCAAAACCTATAGGGTTCACATATTTGCAAGCAGATTTGGAGGCTCAACTTGTTAAAAATGGTTCATAAATCACACTTGACCAATATTAAAAATTAATATGAAAAAATGGATTTATATAATTTTATAACAACCTCCCAAAATCATTCTACTCAAAATCCCCTGTGTTGGTTGTACCAAATGCAGACTTGCAATCCACTCCTTTATGCCAAAGAGAATGAAAGAGAGATAAAACGGTTTTGAGATAAGAATGGAACATTAAATTCATTAAAATAATTTATTTGAGTTAATTAAGGTTAAATTACATCCACTAACCCTCTCTTATGTGTCACACTTCCCAAAGAGGCATTACAAGTGCCCAGATCTTCCTTTTTCACTATAAATCTATCATTTATTCTGCACAACCTCAAATATTTAGTTAGTAAGTCACTAAATACTTATTAAAACACATGGAACATGAAATTATAATTTTTAACTTTCACATTTCCTAATAAACCCATACAAATCATTAAATGTGCCTAGTTGACCCCTTAAAATGACTCAAAATGATAACCTGTACCTAGAGAACTAATAACTAAAGTTATTATAAAATAAATTGACATTAATTGACCTATGAAACACATTATAAAAATATATTATACCTCATATAGACCTATAAAAATAATAATTTTCCTATAGGTTCCCTAATTTGATTAAAATGTCAAATTTGGTCAATAGGTATAAAAATAACATAGTAGGACACTAGTGCCCAAAGTGGACACTAGCACCACAATGATACTATATAAGATATGAAACTATTATCCAATAACCATAGAAGCATAAAAATATAGGTTTATAGAAATTCACAATAGTTATAGTCCATCTTTGCATAGATATAGTTATAGATTACTAATGTTTGTTCAATTTTGTTAAGTTTTGCACAAAATCATACTAATTTATTTAGATTGGGGGCATCATGTGTGGCATGAAAACTCTTGTTTCAGTTTCAGATACTCATATATAAATTATTACAACTTAGTCTATAATCCATATGTTCTAATATAAGATTTAGGGGTATGTGCATGACACATTATTTCCATATACTCACTTATGCACCCATTGATCAGATGGAATGGAAAACTCCATGGCATTCTCTATGTTATACACACTAAAAATAAGGTTTAAATTAATACACTATATTGATTCCTTACTCTGTCTATTATAGTTGGCATTATTGCATAGTCCTTGAGCTACATATTTGAGTGCTCGAGGAAGCCCCTAAGCTGATTTCCATTCTAGAGTTCTTGAATGGCCACAAAAATGTTATATATAGTTTTAGTTATAATCATACATATTTAGTTACATTATGCAATTTAGTTACAAATGCATATACTACACAAGGGTAGGCAATTATGGAGTCATAGTCTGCTTGAGTTCTTCAGTGACCTATATAAGAGGGTTGGACAATCCATCAGTCTAATCCAATATATTCATAGGTCATGATCTACCAGTTAAGGGTGGGAAATGATGGATTCAAAAATGGATTGATTGATTGAAACACCCACACATGGGGATTGAGTAATTTATCAATTCAATCCAAGTTATCCATCAATTGATCACTACTTACATGCACAGACATAAGATGTCACCAAATTTATGCATTGGGTCATATACCCAATGAGGTGTATTCATTCCTTTACTCTCTCTTATCTCTTTACTTAGTTTTTTATTTTATTTTGATATCTCTTAATTAAGGATCAATCTATACATGTTTCACTTGTAGGACATGTAATAGAGCATGCTTCACATACTCAAATCCAAATTCACAGACTTTGCCTCATAGGTAAGTCTAGGTATGCTTATTGTTCCTTTATCATAGTCATTTTTCTTTGTTAAATTTATAAAATAAATGAGGGGGGGAAGGTAAATGGAGTCATCTAAAAATGAAACTTGAGTTCCAAGAGTGTTACTTGAGACTACCCATTCCTAGCTTAGCCCTAGACCTATTTTAGGGCCTATTTAGACAGTTATTCAGCTTTCGTATGGGCCACACACATCCCTAAACATCTCAAAATAAGTCCCAAACCTTTCCTTAAATTTATATTATTTTTGAAAAACTAGTGTTTAGTTTATAAATAATAAGGCGTCTAGAGTAAGGGAAAAATCTAGTTTAATATGGTAAAATATAGATTTTTATCAAGTAAATTGCATGACGAAGACAAATAAACTTATCTACAAATGGGTTGAAATGAATGATTCAAGAGCTAGAAATTGAGATGCAAGACCAGGACACTGTCTAGAATCGAGATCTAACCTTCATTCTATGATTGGATAGGAGCACCAAAAGTTGATAGGAGTGGCACCGATGGTATAATATACCTATGCCATTTTTGTCTTGAGTATCTAAGCTTTGTGGGTTTTGTTTGTCAAGTCAGTGTGAGCTTGTGTACCAAATTTTAAAGGCTAAAAGTCAACAGAGCTCATTGTATGTCTGATTTAATATCCAAATCCTTGTATTCATCTACACACATACAAAAAACATATGCATCAAAAGAAAAAGGGGGAAAAATTGGGTTAGGGGAAGAATGATTACATGATCTAAAACCCCTATTATCCTAATCACTACCTAAATTAACCCTCAAGCTAGGGTCTCAAATCAAATTTAGTTCTCCCTTAAAGAACATGCATAATAAATGTGCATGATAGATGCAAGAATGAATTTCACCTAGGCCTTTCCTTGATCAAGCATGTAAATCTATGTGTGATGTAAAATGTTGATCTATACTATTGACTAGTCTTTATTAAGTCTAATGTGCAAATGTAGTAAGTTCTAGATATAAAATGCCTTATGTATTCCTTTATATAGGAGACTCTTTATTTCAAATTTTGGAGATTTATTTGCATTTGGCCAACATTGAGAAACTTATGGATGAAACTAAGAAAGGGTCTGGGACCTATTGAATGAAGAAAACTAACCATTGGAGGTGAAAATGACTTTAGACAAGAGCATTAGAAATGGACACTAGTGGCACCAATGTTGTTGTCCAATCCCAAAGATCTTGTCCTACAATCTTGAGACTTAGGGGGATGGAAAGAGGATAGAAAACCTAAACTAGATGAGGTGGAATGACTATCTAAAAGGCTTTGAATGATTGGGAATAGGCAAAAAGGATTCTAGAGCATGTAACAAGACTGAGATGAATAAAATGAAATACATGGATAAATATGAACAAACTCATATTATCAAGTAGGAGTCTCCTATGAAAATAACATGAAAAGACATGATATGTGTGGTTACTTGACCAATTTAGGGTGTATAAATTTTCCCCCTTTTAATCTAGTGATGTAATTATTGATCTAGGAAATTGCACCCGGTGGCAGGAAGTTGAACTCCTTGCCTTCTCCTCGCAACATGGAAACTCCCCTCTCACCTGTGGGACCGGCGAAGCTAGAGGGGAGAGTCTCTAGATAAGGGCTGGCTCCCTTTGATGCATCGTGTTTGTTCCAGCAAGTGCTAATACATACATATATATATATATATATAGGTATATAAAAGGAGGGGGATGAAAAGGGAGAAAGATGCAGGAAAACAAACTACTCTAAAGAGGTGATGCACCAAAATAAGGTCAACCTTCACACATCCACTCTTGAAATTAGACAAATGCATGCATACACTTCACACTTGGCAGAAGGACCAGGCTGCTAGAAATTGGTAGGGAGGCTTTCATGAAGACACAAGAAACAAAAAAATCACTGAGGCACTGTGAAATGCACACTGTAACTTCCTTTATTCTAGTCTTCCAAATGTCAGCTCTTCTCCTTTTAGCTGCAAAAATGGTGCCTTGTAGACAATAGGTACATTGGTGTTGGACCTGTGAGAGCATCAAGAGACAATGACTGAACACAAACAACACTCAACACATACTCTAAAATATCTATCCAAATGGAGGTAAAAATTGCTTTTATTTGATTTAGATGGAAATTTTGCCAGGGTTACGCCTTAGCAAAATGTGGAAGATCTCTTTACAAAATGACAAGTTTTTTAATATATAGGAGAAGCAAGGAGGCTCATTTGGCACTCCTTTGACCACTTGGCCTATCGCATCCCCTCATTGGGAAGAGGAAAACACTGTGGCTGATATCATCCTTCTAGAAAAGGCCTACTAGAACCATGTTGTATAATCATAGAATTGGACTTTGGCATTTGAGCATTAATTTGGAAACACAGACTGCAACTCTTTTTTGCAAATAGATTAAGATTTGTCCCCTTTTGAATGCACGAGCCATACCTTTTGCTATTTTAGTGATCAATTACAACCACTATTTCACTTGCTAGAGTCACTTCTCAAATTGGCACTTCCTCTTGCCACTTAGACTACCTCATCCTTTCCTGTACCCTGTCATTCTCCTGCTTTGTCACCTAAGATTTTGTCTTTTTCTTATCTTGTCTCTTCTGGCTTCTTGGCCCTTGGGGGTGAATTTCTAGTGGGTCGCTGCATTTTAGGCCCTTTTCATGGTTAGCGCTCTTTCGTTTGAAGGCAAATGGCTACTTCATTTCATTAATTTTGACATCCTTCGAGATGTCACCGTCCCCG
Source organism: Torreya grandis (assembly GCA_037957365.1). Lineage (NCBI taxonomy): Eukaryota > Viridiplantae > Streptophyta > Pinopsida > Cupressales > Taxaceae > Torreya > Torreya grandis. The sequence goes on from JARHVA010000272.1 coordinate 441,051, forward strand.
TCACAACGTCAGTCAAGCTTTCGTTGACTTTTCTTCAGGCACTTTTCTGCCTTTGTATTTTCTTTAACACCCTCTGACCTTTTGAACAGTCCCTTGTAGCTTGGCTGAGAGTTCCCTGCAAGGGCACTTGCCCTTCGGGGTCCTTTGGTGGGTCCCTATTTGCCTTGGACTTTTCCCCGGGTCCCCACGGACAATTTCCTCGGGTCACTTTGACTCTGCATATTTCCCACAGACTTTTGTCTGCTGACATTTTCCCACGAACAAAAAGTCTGTGGAAATTCTGCCTGGCCCCTTTTCTTTGTATTTTGATTGCGCCAATTTCTTCAGACAAAAGTCTAAAGGAATTCGGGGCTTGACCATTGAACTTAGAAAAAAAATAGACTTACCCGATCCTTCCTTTGGAAATGCCTACCCTCCGCTAGGGCACTTAAACTTGAAGACTACCCCTTCAGCCAAGGACATACCCTTGAACCAAGCCATTGAACCAAAAAATGGTTCAACAGTTCAAGGGTTTAACCAAGCGCACCAATTTTCTATTGAACCAAGCCTGATGACCTTCTTCGTTGAACCTTTCATTGAACCAAATTGTTGAACTGAACCGGTTGAACCAAAATGGTTCAACAGTTCAATCGATTCAACCATTAAACACTAATGAACCTCTTTTGCTGATTGAACCATCTGCTTTGAACCAAGAGATTGAACCAAGCCGTTGAACTAAAGGCCATTGAACCAAACCGTTGAACCAAAATGGTTCAACGGTTCAATCGGTTCAACAGTTCAACCACTGCGTGCCAATGCCTTTGAACCATTCAGTTGAACCATTTGTTACACTTTAACCACTAAACCAAGGCCAAAGTGTTAAAATTTGTAGAAGCATTGAACCAATTCATGAACCAAGGGCGATGAACTGATGCAACCAAAAATGAATTAGCCTTAATCAGCAGGGGAGAAGTTGATCAAAATTTTGCTTGTGGGCAAAATTGGTCAACAGATTGGCGGCTCATAGGGGAAGCATGCCTGCCATGCTTAGAACCTAGTTGCCTTAAAAATCCATTGGGCATGGAGTTAGATGCAGCTTGAACAAAGCTAGCAATAACCCCAAAGATCTGAGAATCAAACATGAAGCTTTTACCCCACACGCAAAGGGAAACACACAAGGCTAAAAATGCTACTTGTGCAACTGCACTTAGGGAAAGCAAGAAAAGAAACTGAAAACAAACTACTATATATAGCTAACTAGGTATTCTCACCTCCCTCCTGGATCAAAGGGAAAACTTCAAATGTCCCCTTCCTAACAAGAAGACTTACGGTGCCAGGCAAGTAGCTGAATGAAAAAAAGAGCTGGTGACCTACTCCTCTTGCCTGTCACCTGAGTTGGCTTCTATTCGAGTGGGTCAGAATCAAACATGCTTCTGACATATATATACTCTGTTTATCTTGAGAAGCTTGTCGAATGTCTGTCCCTCATACTGGTGCTCCTCACCAAGAAATCAAAGGCTACTGGTTCATCACCATAAGCCCTTTAATCTGCACATTTCTTTTGCAATGTATCATGGTTTGACTTGTTTCCTTTTGCCTCATTGAAAATCCTATCAAACTCATCCTCTGCTTCCTTTTGGCCTTCTTGAAGAATGGTGACTGTGGTGATGTCTAAAATGGATTCACAAAATGATTGCTCATCCCACAGAACATCACCTCTCTGTTTAAAACTTTCTTCTTCAAAATTTTCCTCAAGGAAGACAGACCTCTCCTTTTCCTCCTCCAACTCAAGCTCTTCAACATAGTCATCCTCATCATCAAAATAGCAAGGAATTTAATCAAACAGAGGGGAAGAGAGCTCACCATGCTTTTGTTCCTCTTCATATTGTTGAAACATCTGCATATATGCATGCCCTGAGTCTTCTCCATTGCTAATGAGGTCTTCACAAGGAGCATTAATGATGATTTCTTCTTCATTATCACCCATGATAGTCTCTTGAAGAACTACAGATTGGACCTTTTGCTCCTCGCCTGCTTCTTGCAAAATAGGTTCCTCCTTGAAAAGGGGTGAAGTGGGAAAACCATGTGGAAGAGGAGGCAGTCCTTTAGCTAGAATCAAATGATTCTCCTCCTTCCATTTGGTCAGCACTTCATCAATATCAGGTGTGGCCTAATATTTCTCTTGGAAGTGTGTAGATGGGGTGTGTTTAGACACGAAATGTTGCATTGGGTCTAAACCATCCATCACACACTGGCTGAGGAATCTTTCTTTGGATTCCAACTCTACAATTCTCCTGGCTAGATCTTCTTGGAAAAGCCTTTCTTGGAGATCATAAGAATCATGAGTAGGAGTAGATTTATCATTTTCAAGGTCTTGAGCAAAACCTTGCTTCTCTTTTTTCCTATTCCATGATTCCATCATTTCCCTCCAAGTCAGGAGCGTACCATCAAGGCAAAAGATCTCAAGATTGGAATTTTCCCTTCTAGTTGAAGGGCGACTAGGAGGGCTGCTTGAGGCGATTCTCTAAATTTTTTGAGTCTGATCAAAGTCATATGAAGGAACACAAGACCCATGATTATGTGTAAAAGAATTATACATATAAAAAATGATTTTTGAATGGCACCAGGCTGCTTAACCAGTAGATTCAACTCAGAGTTGCCATTGGTGTTGATGCAAAAGCCTCCAAAGGCTGGTCGATTGAAGAACACACCAAAAATTCTTCAACTCTTTGGACACAACTTGTCTTAGTTGGTCCCACCAGGTGTGCCAGAACTATTGACACAGGAAATTGCACCTAGTGGCAAGAAGTTGAACTCCCTGCCTTTTCCTTACAACATGGAAACTCCCCTCTCACCTGTGGGACTAGCAAAGCTGGAGGAGAGAGTCTCTAGTTAAGGGCTAGCTCCCTTTGATGCATCGTGTTTGTTCTAGCAAGTGATAATACATACATATATATATATATATATATATATATATATATATATATATATATATATATATATATATATATATAGGTATATAAAAGGGGGGGATGAAAAGGGAAAAAGATGCAGAAAAACAAACTACTCTAAAGAGGTGATGCACGAAAATAAGGTCGACCTTCACACATCCACTCTTGAAATCAAACAAATGCATGCATACACTTCACACTTGGTAGAAGGACTAGGCTACTAAAAATTGGCAGGGAGGCTTTCATATAGACATAAGAAACAAAAAAATCACTGAGGCACTATGAAATGCACATTGTAAGTAACTTCCTCTATTCTGGTCTTCCAAATGTCAGCTCTTCTCCTTTTAGCTGTAGAAATGGTGCCTTATAGACAACATGTACATTGGTGTTGGACCTGTGAGAGCATCAAGAGACAATGACTGAAAACAAACAACACTCAGCACATACTTTGAAATATCTATCCAAATGGAGGTAAAAACTACTTTTATTTGATTTAGGTGGAAATTTCACCAGGGCTACGCCTTAGCAAAATGTGGAAGATCTCTTTACAAAATGACAAGTTTTTTAATATATAGGAGAAGCAAGAAGGCTCATTTGGCACTCCTTTAACCAGTTGGCCTATCACGTCCCCTCATTAGGAAGAGGAAAACACTATGGCTGATGTCATCCTTCTAGAAGAGGCCTACTGGAACCATGCTATATAATCACAAAATTAGACTTTGGTGTTTGAGCATTAATGTGGAAACATAGATTACACCTCTTTTCTAAAAATAGATTAAGATTTGTCCCCTTTTGAATGCACAAGCCATACCTTTTTCTATTTTAGTGATCAATTTCAACCACTATTTCACCTGCTGGAGTCACTTCTCAAATTGGTGCTTCCTCTTGCCACTTGGACTGCCTCATCCTTTCCTGCACAATGTCATTCTCCTAGTTTGTCACCTGGGATTTTGTCCTTTTCTTATCTTGTCTCTTCTAGCTTCTTGGCCCTTGGGGGCAAATTCTTGGTGGGTCACTACATTCTAGGCCCTTTTCATGGTTAGCGCTCTTTCGTTTGAAGGCAAACAGCTACTTCATTCAATTAATTTTGACATCCTCTGGGATGTCACCGTCCCTGTCACAACGTTAGTCAAGCTTTTGTTGACTTTTCTTTGATCACTTTTCTACCTTTATATCTTCCTTGGCACCCTCTGGCCTTTTAAACAATCCCTTGTAGCTTGGCTGAGAGTTCCCCACAAGGGCACTTGCCCTTTGAGGTCCTTTGGCGGGTCCCTGTTTGCCTTGGACTTTTCCCTGGGTCCCCGCAGAAAATTTCCCTGGGTTGCTTTGACTCTACATATTTGCCACAAACTTTTGTCTGTGGATGTTTTCCCACAGATAAAAAGTCTACAAAAATTATGCCCAGCCCCTTTGCTTTGTATTTTGACTACATCAATTTCTTCGAACAAAAGTCTGAAGGAATTCGGGGCTTGACCATTGAACTTAGACAAAAAATAGACTTACCCGATCCTTCCTTTTGAAACACCTGACCTCCACTAGGGCACTTGAACTTGAAGACTACACCTTCAGCTAAGGACATACCCTTGAACCAAGCCATTGAACCAAAAAATGGTTCAACGGTTCAACCAAGCATGCTGATTTTCTGTTGAACCAAGCCTGATGACCTTCTTCGTTGAACCTTTCATTGAACCAAACCATTGAACTGAACTGGTTGAACCAAAATGGTTTAATGATTTAATCGGTTCAACCATTGAATGTTGATGAACCTCTTTTATTGATTAAACCATCTATTTTGAACCAAGAGATTGAACCAAGCCATTGAACCAAGCCGTTGAACCAAAATGGTTCAACGGTTCAACCACTGCGCGCCGATGCCTTTAAACCATTTGGTTGAGCCATTCGTTTCACTTTAACCACTAAACCAAGGCTGAAGCATTAAACTTTGCATAAGCGTTGAACCAGTTCATGAACCAAGGCTGATGAACTGATGCAACCAAAAATGAATTGGCCTTAATCGGCAGGGGAGAAGTTGACCAAAATTTTGCCTGTGGGCAAAATTGGTCAACAGTAATGAAATGAAATACTAGAGTAAAAGAAAGAAAATAAATGTGTACTTGAGCCTACCTATATGGAGATAAGTGTGCTAAAAAAGAGCCCGCCTCACTTCTTGGCCAAGAAAGTAGATGGAGAGACAAATAGTGCTTGTAGAAAAAAGGAATCCCTAGAATTCATGCCCCTTGTACTGAATCTAGAAGTAGAATATGAATAACATAGAGAATGAAGGCAATTCTTGCTCCCTATGTTGAATTTGACTTCAATGAGAAATGATCAAAGGCCTAAAATCAATGTCTGCCCTCTATCCCACATAAAATCATAATTTATAATGTGTGTATAAAATCTATATGTTGTGAAGATCAAAATATGTCATGACCCCACTCTGAATAATCTAAACTAGAACTGAGAAGTGCGTAGAGGTCTAAAACTAATGTTCATCCTCTATCCTACACAAACTCATAGAGTCTGGGTCTAGGTAATGTTATGGACCAACTACTACAAATGATCATATGGTCCAACCTAGTAACAACCTAGGTATAGCTGGGTGTAATCTGAAACTCTGGTAAATGTGTAAGAAAAGAATGGCATGTCTTTGCCATTCCAATATGTATAATCCTGGATGATGAAGAATATGAACATTTGTGTCATGCCCCCAAATTTGGTATATGAGTGATCCATATGTATATTCTAGTAATTTATATAACCACATGTAATATGGCCTATCGTGTAATGCCCCATTTGTAAAACTAGAGATCAAAACAATATGCTCTGCACTGTGCCTATAATGTACTATCTGGTCCTGTAACGATGCCATATTATATGAAGCTATATGTATGAGACATGTAGTAATGTACTTGACCCCAAATATAGTATATGGTCTAAATATGCAACAAATTCACTTTGAATCCATATAATCTGAACCACTATATATCTGACTAATTTGTGTATCTATAAATTGAGGGTATGTCCCTTTAAATTTTTTGAGTAATATTGAATGACCCAAGTAATCTGAATCACTATATATCTTGACTAATTTGAGTTGAATCTGATAATCTAACTGCTAGATGTGTAAGAATCATGGTGTATCTATAAATTGAATGTGTATCCCTCTAAATGTATTGAGTAATGTTGAATGACCCATTTAATTTGAATCACTATTATCTTCAATAGTCTGAGTTGAATCTAATAATTTGAATACTAAAGGTATATGAACCATGGTGTATCCATTTATGAGAGTGGATAGGCATGATATATAAGTGTAGGAATATGAATAGTAGGAATTATGCCCCCCTTTTGGGGAGAGGAATGAGATCTATGATAGAGGAGGTTGATCCAAAAGTGATGACTAGTGGTGTAATGCTCGAAGCGAGGTTAGTATAGTTTGAATTGATTGAGAATTTTCTTGATCGATTGGATTAAGTTGTTTTAAAGTTTAACAAGATTTTGATTGGTTAGGTTTAATTGTTTGATAGTTGAATGAGTCTTTGATTGGTTAGGACCAAATTATATGTCTGTGTAAAAATTGGTATAGAGATGTGTGTGCCATAATAGGTAAATGATGTAGTAAGAGAGTGAGGCTCATGTGATATATAAAGTATCAATGTTATGATTCCATGGAACAAAATGGTTTGTAAAATGGAGATATAGGGTTGAATTTATAGGAAAAATAGTATTTTTCTTTGAATGAGAAAATTGTTTGATATAGGAGAATTGGATTGATTCTTGATTCATTTGTGCATTGACTAGGTCTAGATTTAGAGCTCTAGAGTAGGAGATATATCAAGGAGATAAGCACCTACTGTGACCTAATTTAAGTAGTTAGCATCCCAAATTCAGGCTAGTGGGGAGATTACCTTGGTAAGTAACTAAAATGTGTGATTTTTGCCTATTTAAAAGCTTATTTTTGAGATATTTTAAAGTGTTTAGGAAATTTCCACTAGTTCTAATGCTCATGTCTAGGAATCAGTGCTCATTTCTAGTGTTCAGTGATATTGTCCAAGTTTTGGCACTATTATCCAGTGATAATGTCAGTTTCTAGTGTTATCCACTGGGGCTAGTTTTCTCAGTTTCTAAGTTGTTTCTTGTTGTTGTGTAGCTTAGCTATTTTCCTTGGCATGGTTGATTGATATATATTCTACTTGATGGTGCTTTTTTATAGGGTGAGGTATGGATAAGGGATTTTCATAGAGGATAGGTGATGGAGACACTAAGATTATTACTTTTATTAGCTGATGAGGGAGTTGTGATGGATAAGACCAGGTTAGGTCATGTGTGTGACCTAAACACTGTGCAGTGGGATAGATATCTAATTACTACCTTATGTGAGAGGTGAAATGTAGACACTTTTACTTTTTGGCTTCCCACTAGAGAGATTACAATTACTCTTAAGGATGTGTACTTTATTTTTAATTTTTTTATTAGTGTATGGTAGGTGACATTATAGGATGACATAGGTGCAGATGATATTGATAATGCATCCCTGTAAGTTGCTAGTGTGCCTTCAAGCATACATATGAGAGGTAGGGATAGCGATGTATTATTATTAGTTATTATGCAATCAAGTGTTCCACATCTATAGAAGTGGTTGACCATATTTTTGGCTTCACTTGTTACTATGGATGGGAGTGGGGTGTTAATTGTATACTAGATGCATAGGATTATGCGCAGTGTAGAGGTATATAGAAATGTGTTCTAATGGGGTAGGAATATGCTTATCCACTTCTATAAGGACCTTTATAGGTTTATTCAAGAGGCATTTAGTGATGGTGCGAGTGTGGTTACTTTATTGCATTGTTGGGCTTATGAACACATAGTAGTTATGCAGCTGATGAGATTACTGAGGGAGAGATGGACATCTACACAACCATTTGGAGAGTGGTGGACAAATATGCTGGCTATCTAATCTCCTAGGATATATCACTATAGATGAGTTTTAGATAGATCACTAACTCAAGATATCATATGGAGGCCTTATATAAGATTCCATGGGTGGCCTGAGGATGGAGTGTAGTTAAGGCATATGAGGGTCAATTATTGGTCACATGACCATTGGCTTGGAGTGTATAAGCAATTTCATTATGAGTGCATGATTAGAATTTTGGGGTGCCAAAAGACTTGCCCCCTATAGCATGGGTGTGATTGAGGAGTGTATAGGAACTAGTGAGGGTAAGAGCTCGTGAGAGACCTATCAAGGTTGAGTTAACACCATTACCTTTGGATGCAAGAAATATAGCTATAGATATTCCTGATGTAGATGATGTGGATGCACAAAGGCATATACCACATGGTGGATGAGGCATCGATGGGCTCAATTATATTGTATTGGTGGAGGGGATGCCTCTGAGTATAAGGATCTTGCACTAATCCAAATGATGGGAGGTAAGCATTGATTATATGTGAATTATGTACAAGTTTGTGCTTGTTTTAGTTTTTTTCAAAAGAATATGGATAACATAATGTTTGTATTTTTATGTGTAGGTAGAGTGGGAGGTGCTCAAGATGAATCACCTACTAGGGGAGGAGGTGGAGATGATGGGTTCTGGGAGACCATCATTGAGTTGACACTCCAAGAATTGACATGGCATTTTCTTGATGATGTAGTGTAGGAGGTTTTAATAGAGTAGGTGATAGTTATAAATAGTATTTATGCACATTTGTTTGATAGAGCTGCTATAGTGACAACTGCATATGTTAGAGCAGTGGGAGAGAGAGATGAGCTAGATAGGTATAAGATGCCTCCACCTAATTATGGGTTGGTGAGTATGTAGATTATGGATGAGTACATAGATCTTCATAGGTGGTATGTGAACTTGAACAAGGAGCATGGTTGGTTTTTAGAGCAAGATAGTCCTCATATGAGGCATTTTAGAACTTGAGGAGGTGCAAGGTCATTAAGTGCTAGGCAAGACTATGGGACTAGTACTAGATGAGAGAGTGAGGGCATGGTGGATATTCATGATTGATTGTACTTGATATAGTGTATATGTATTTGAAAATATGTTATATATATACATATGGATGTGGTTTGATTTTGGCTCATGCGTAGTGTGTTATGGGATTTGAAATATATTGTTATATTCATTACATATGTTTGGTGTATAAGTAGTTGATTTGGTATTGATGTTAAGGCTATGTATGTTTGGTAAAATGGTACTTGGGATATGTGATTTGATTGTTTTTGTTGATAAGTTTTTTTGCTAGGTTGTGATTTCAAATTGTATGTAAGTAAATAACTATATTTGGAATGTGATGATATGTGAGCAAAAATTTTGTTTGTTTTTGCAATTGGGAAATTGTTGGGATAAATTGAGCTGGTTTAAGGTTGGTAAATTGTTTGGATGGGTTGAGTTGGTTTAATGTGGTAAAATAGAATTTGGTAAGATATGTATTTTTGATAAGTTATTTTTTGGCTATGGATAGTTATTGGGAGTCAGGAATGTTAGTTTTTAGTATGTGGAGATGTAAGATAACACGTGCGTATTACTTCCCTTGAGACTGGCTTAAGAATATAAAGGCTAGCTAGACCTTTGGATCCATCAATACCCTACTAAGTAAATCTTATGAACTAAAACTAGTATGACTATGTGTCATATCACTTTAAGTTGTATCACTATCTAAACCTTGATGGTGAACTGAACAAGTGCCCATACTGTTCATGTTGTGTAGGATTATGTTCTATATTTGATACTAGCTACTATGTACTAATTATAGTTGTGCACAGAGTCTCTAGAAAATGTAACTTAATTAGATGTGAAACAAGAAATATTAGCTATGAATAAGACTCATATATATGTAATCATGTACCCTATGGCCTCTGATGTGATGTATATAACTGAGCCATAGATCGAGCTAGAACACAAACTTGTGATGTAGGCTCATTCAATCTCAACTTTAATGGATTGTTGCATGAGATAGGACCCAAAAAATCTATCCATAGTGAATATTTATTATGACCAGTACTCTATGATGTGGGTTCATTTAATCTTAGATGCATCAGATTGCTATGTGAGATAGGACCCAAAAAATCTCGATGTAGTGAATATTTCTTGTGAGTAGTACTTTGTTGTGGTGCATGTGACTCTGCTAGATATGTGTATGGAACTACACTATGTACTCCTTAGACTATAGTTTTATCTATAATATTCTTTTGTTGTACTAGTTTTCAAACCTTTTGAATAGGTGGAATATGAGATCTCTTTTGAGACTATGTCCTAGAACCCACATTTCTCTCATGATGAGTGACCAAATGATTCCTATGAAGGAATGTCTTAGGATGACTTAGTCATTGATGAATGAGGTCTATGGTTCCATGATGAAGGATATCTCATGCCCCTAGTGTGAATGCTATGATTCCATTATCAACACATCTATTAATGAAATCTCTGAGTCCATAATAGTCATTATCTATATGTCCACAGATATGATGATAGTTATAAAAGGGATGATGTGGTTCTTTCTATAAGATATGTGGATCTTGTTGATGAGTAGAAGGTAATGTGATTAACCTCGTATCTAATAATGTTAATAATATGATAGATGGGTTATCTTGCTCTAAATCAAATTGTAATGGTGCCTTGATATTTTCCTCTGTAGTGCATACTGTAGGTTATACTCTAGAGACTAGCTCTCTATTCTTAACCAATTGCTTTTTTGGTTATGGTCTCCTATCTTGTTTAGGTCATGGTGGATGCTTTGTGCTAAGAGATGTATATGTTGATACTATTGTGAAATCTAGAGTAATATGATCAACTAAATCTGCCTAAATCAATCCCAATTTTTTTTCTAAATCTAGAACTGTATAACATAAGTGCCTAAAATACAACTCTGTTTGATATAGTAGATGCTCAAGGAAAGGTTGGAAAAACCCCTTAATAAATATATGTTGAATCTATAAATATTTTAGTTTTTATATCAATCTTAACATGTGATTCTTGAATCATAAGATATAATCACTAACTGGCTCTGAAGTATTCTGATGTAAAGTTGTAAGTTTCTCATAGTAACATGAGGGCCCGTGTTTACTATGTAATGTCTGAGAAATGCCTCCTCTAAGTCATCATATGTGTACAAGGAACCAATGGGGAGGAGATGAAAGAAGTAATTGTATGCTTCCCCCACAAATGTCTGATGGAATAACTTGAATAGAATCAAAGGACTCACATGAGATGACAAAGCCTTCCAAAAGGATTGAAGGTGTATGAATGGATCTCTAGTTCCATCAAAGTGAGGAAATGATGGTATCTGGAAATGCTTAGACAATGAATCTTTTATAAATATATTTGGAAGAGGGTTACCATTTAAATCATTGGCATCCATCCAAGACTTATAAGCCTTGTTTTCCAAGTTAAGGAGATATACTTGGTGTTGTAATTCACCAACTGAATGCATTAAATAAATAATCTCTTGGGATGGTACATTAACATCTTGGAGTGGTTCATTTAATTATTGAATTTGATTGTTAATTTTATCCATGGGAATGATACATTTAGAAATTACATCATAAAGATGGGGTGTGCTCACTTGAACCTTGGGAGTAATGGTAACTTGGAACATACTAGAGGGATGTGAGCTACCATTCTCTTTAGGTGAAGAGTGAGAATTGGGTTCTATGATAATGAGGAGTGGCTTGGGAGATTCATTGGTATATTTATGTTTTAGTGTATCACATTCTAATTGAGTATAAGATGTGTTATTAGCATGAACATGTACATTATTTGAAATAGAATTATGCATAGAAGTAGAAACAACATTTGGAAGTGCATTATGTTTGAGAGAAAGAGTGAGAGAAGAGTTAGAAACATGAGATGCATATTTTTCTTCACTATGTGCATAATAATCATCATTATTCCATGTATTATCATCATTGGCATACTATTAATAATCACTCTCCTTTTCATATTCATTTGCATGTTCACTATCATACTCATTATCACTTTTAGTGCAATTAGGAAGAGGTGTAAGAGAAGAATTTAATTCTTTTCTAATATGCAATAAAGTATCATTTGAAATTGAAATATCATGTGCATCTATGTTATCCATGGATGGAGTGTATGCATGATTTTCAGGTGCAATATGAGAGATTAGAGAAGAAGATTTTTCACTTAGACATTCTTTTAACAAAGTAGAGTCAGGAACATGAGATGTATCATTTGAACTATGCATTGGCAATTTGATGCTATTACATTTATATTGTTTTAATTTGAACATAGAAGTATAGAGAGAGAGAGAGAGAGAGAGAGAGAGAGAGAGAGAGAGAGAGAGAGAGAGAGAGAGAGAGAGAGAGAGAGAGAGAGAGAGAGAGTTCACATGGAAGCAAATTATCACCAATAAGAGGTTCACTTAAAATTACATGATTAATTTGTTCATTTGGTGTAGTGTGCATAGGAGAATGAGGTGAAAAGTATTTTTCGCATTTATCAAAATTATTTTCTTTAGAAGAGGGAATAAAAGAGATAGGTTTGAGAGAAGAAGATGCATCTATTTGTGCTTCACTATCAATTTCACGTATATCATCATATTCCTCATTATAATAATAGTAATTATCTTCATTGTAAATGAAATTATTTTCAACATTTTTAGCTAATGTGCAATTTTGAAAATTTGTCCATTCATTGTCATTATTATGAGAAAATTTTAAAAAATGATCTATGGGATGAGAGGGAAGAAGTTCCTTAGTGGCCAGTTTATTTCTTTCACTAAAGAGAATATTGAAAAGTACTATTAAGCAAATAAATGCAAAAATAACTATGAACATAGAGATTTTGAAAATATTTATGACTATCCAAACAATTTACAAAAAATTCCAAAGTATTTTTCTAAAAATTGTAAGGGAGGAAAACTTGGGGTTTGAGGACCTAGTTTGGAAATCTAGGGTTTTAGGCTAGGGTTTTAGAACTTTTGAAATTTAGGCAATAATTTTAAATTCTAAAAATAATTTTGAATAGGATAAATACGCAAAAATTTATACAAAAATCAGAAATTTGAAATTAAAATTTTTGCATAAGAAAACTACTAATATTGAAATTATTATTGACAAAGTAAATAATTTGTAAAAATTCCAAAATGTTTTTCTAAAATTTGCAAGGAAGGCTTGGGGTTTTGAGGACCTAGTTTAGAAATATAGGGTTTTGGGTTAGGGTTTTAGATTTTTTGAAAATTTATGCAATAATTTTAAATTATAAAAATAACTTTGAATAGGATAAATGCACCAAAATTTATACAAAAATCAAAATTTTGAAATTAAATGTTTTGTATAAAATACAAAAGAAAAACCTTAAGGGTACCTAGGGTTTTAGATTTGTTTGAAGTAAGTCAGGTTCGTGAAATGTTTTATTATTTTTGATAAATTAGTGTTTAGTTTCTAAATAATAAGGGGTCTAGAGTAAGGGAAGAATATAGTTTAATATGGTAAAATATATATTTTTATCAAGTAAATTACATGAATAAGAGAAATAAACTTATCTAAAAATAGGCTAAAGTGGATGATTTAGGAACTAGAAATTGAGATGCAAGATTGGGATACTATTTAGAGTCTAGATCTAACCTTCATTCTATGATTAAATAGGAGCATTAAAAGTGGATAGGAGTGACACATATGCTATAGTCCATCTCTACCACTATTGTCTTGAGGATCTAAGATTTTTTGGGTTTTGTTCACCAAGTCAATGTGAGCCTGTGTACCAAATTTTGAAGGCTAGAAGTCAACAAATCTCATTGTAAGTCTGATTTAATATCCAAAACCTTGTATTCATCTACACACATGCAAAAAACAAATGTATCAAAAGAAAAATGGGGAAAAAGTGGGTTAGGGGAAGAATTATCGCATGATCTAGAACCCTTATTGTCTTGATCATTGATTACATTAACCATCCAGCTAGGGTCTCAGATCAAATGTAGTTATCCCTTAGGGGAATGTGCATAATCAATGCACACAATAGATGCAAGAATGAATTTCACCTATGACCTTCATTGAAGAAGCATGTAAGTCTATGTGTGATGTAGAATGTTGAGCTATACTATTGACTAAATTTTATTAAGTCTAATGTGCCAAAGTAGTAAGTGTTAGATATAAAATAACTTGTGTAGTCCTTTATATAGGAGACTATTTCAAATTTAGGAAATTTATTTGTATTTAGATGATATTGGGAAACTTAAGGACAAAGCTAAGAAAGGGGATGGGACCTATTGAGTGAAGGAAACTAATAATTAAAGGTATAAATGGATTTGGACAAGAGAACTAGAAATGGACACTAGTAGTACCAACATTGTTGTCCAACCTTAGCACTCTTATCATATAGTATTGGGACTTGGGGGATGGAAAGAGGATAGAAAAATTGACCTAGCTAAGGTGAAATGACTATTTGAAAGGCTTTAGATGACTGGGAATAGGAAAAAATGTGTCTAGAACATGTAACAAGATTGAGATGACTAAAATGAAAGACATGGCTAAATGTGAACAAAACTCATATTCTCCAAAAGGATTATCCTATGAAAAGACATGATATGTGTGGTTTCTTGACTAATTTAGGGTGTATACACTTAGACATCTATAGCCCTAGTGCTTCAAGTTATTGCACTGGACACTAGCACCATAAGTGGACAATAACACCACAATGTTATTGTTCTATTTGGGAGATATTGTCCTTTTCCCTCTTTTGAGCTATAATGGATATCTTTTCAATTCCTAAAGCACCTAGGATCTTCCTAGACCTATTTAAAACCACTCATAAGCACTAGATCAATATATATACATGGATTTTATCCCTCTATCCACTAGATGGAAATTAGATGCAATTACACACAAACAAGATAAGAATAATTTGTGCTTAATGGAGGTTATTAATCCATATTTTATCATAATTATGCATACAATAATCTAAAACCTTCCTAAGCTCAAAATACTCAAATTTACAGTCTCAAGCATCACTCAAAGAACTCAAACTAGCATTCATACTTGTTTCACTTACACTCGTAACAACACTTAGGTGTAGATAAATACATCGGGCTTGATCCCTCGTCAGTGTATTGGTATGTAGGAAAACTCTAATCACATCAAGGTGTTGATGATGTCTATCCTACCTAATTAACACCACATATTTATATTAGAACATAATTATTTATTGAAAGTGGGGTGAATCAATAGATTGAATAAATTAGTCCTTTAATATTTTTAATGTAGATTAAAACATATATGCAAAGATCACACATGCAAAAATAGACACAAAACCATATGTATACATGCAAAACCTAATATAAGAAAAACCACAATGAGAATAGCTACTAGATATACTATTATAATCCAAACTCACAATCCAAACCTCACTGGTTATGATATTTAAGGGCATGGACCCTAAGGAGACACCAATCCCTTGGTTAAGAGCACATACTCTAAGGAAGCACCAACTCCCTAACTAAGCAATAACTCAGCTTATTTGATGGCATGCACCAATTAGATATATATTCAAAATATGGAGCTACAACTCCATATTACAATATTTATTCATAAATGAATCTAATTCTAATTCTCTATTATAGGTATGATCTGTAACTACTCATGCTCTACATATCTCTCTCTTCTCTTCTCGTATCTTCCTATTTGACCCTCTATCTCTATGTCTCTATATTTCTCTATTAGACACACTTCATCAATCTCTTCCTCTCTTCCTCTCTCTCTTAATTTGACTCTGTTCAATAACAAAAACAACCTTTATTGTATCCTAGATGACATATATATAAGCATTTTATATAGGTTTTGTATCTTATCTATGTTCACACTTGGTTTGTAACACATCATGCTCCATCCTTGCACTCAGTTTAATTGACAAGTTTCCTGATTCTTGAATTCATAATCCACCACCTTGATTCTCTATCTTATTACTATATTTAGCATATATTGGGATCTATTTTTTATTCACAATCCATATTACACAATTTAGATCAATCACATAAATCTATATCATTGTTTGTGTAATATAATACATCTTTCCTACATGGTCCTCTGCTTGACCATTATGATGATTTTTTTTTTAAATATAGACCATTGATCTTAAGTTTTATGCCATGATATGATGATCCTCATTCAATTTTCTCAAATTTAAAATGCTTCCATTAGGTCAAGTTTTGACAGGCTCACGCACTCTATTGGATCCTTGTACGCTTATGATATTTAATGTTTTAACTTTAAAATTCATTTATTAGATCTTTTGATCCAAGATCCTGCATGTTGTTAGATCTTCAAAGTAGCATAAACATTATCTCTACTTGTCATTAAGCATCAACCTATTAATCTCATCTTATTACTTCTTAAATATTTGGAACAAATATGCTCCATTGATCTCATCAAAGTATCTCAACCTTTAAATCACCTTTGTGTCATTAAACATCAAGCACTTGATCTCATTGAGTCCATTCACTCCATTAGATCTTCATTTCATTATCACCCATTCATCGTTGATCCTTGGAAGAAGTTTGATCTTTATCTTTAATAAGCTCCCATGAGTGTGACACTTGGCATCCTCACGTGCCTTATACACATCTAATATTAGTTCCTATTATTATTAAACTTGGAATTCCTATTTTAATCCTTGACTATTTAACTTTAAACTGCTCCATAGATTTACTAAGCAAGCTCTATGATTGTGACACTTGTCACTAACACATTTACTTGTAGGTGCCTTTGACAAATTGAATTTATTACATTTTATTGGATCTTAAATGTATGACTAAGCACTAACTATTGATCAAGATAGGATAAACATTAAGTCTAACACTTAGAAAATATTAAGGTCTTTGATCACTACTTGAGCTAGTAATTGCTAGGTCAAAGAGGTAGTTGCAAAATGATGACAAGGAATTAATATATAACTTAAGTAACCAATTCTTGTCTATATCCAGTCAACCTAAAAATATAACATGCCTATGAATTCCATGATTTAAACCCTTCGGATTTAAATTAAAAAAATTATAATGTCTAAGAGCTAAAATAAATTATTTTTGAGTTCATTTCTCTTCATCTGAACCTATAGACTATATATCTAGGATGCACTCAAAAAACCCATAATAGATCTTCAATCAATTGCTCTTCAATCCTCTAGAAATGGTCTCTATAAAAGCATTACAACTTTGCACTATACAACTGTAAAACATGCTCTTCTCTCCAATATCATGCCAACAATCTCCCTTTTGACATCAATGACAGTCATATTTCCAATAATCTCCCCCTTTGGAATTGATGGCAAACTAAATTCTCTAATATTATAATACTTTTCTCCTCTAACATTTCTCGCATTGGCTTCTGATGAACTTGAACTGAAATTGTTTATATCAAACTTGTTCCCCCTTAGGCAATGGAACTTTTGCCTCAACTCAACTTGGACACATGCTTTGCTCTTTCAAACTTTTATAGAGATTATTTTTCTTTTTCTTCCCTTTTGACATAAATGGAAAAGGGATTCCAAATTTCTCACAGTCTATCCAAAATTTTCTCCCCCTTTATCAGATATAGGAATTTGTCCAAGAATCTACAAGCATCAACTCATTATTATTTTTTTTAAATATGTATACTTGATATTCATTTTCTCTCTTCTTTTAGGGATTAACAAGACTTCTGTGATACTCCCCCTATACCCATTCCCTATCACTAGGATCTAGTGATGTGATATAGGAGCCACCACTCCTAATTTCTATCTCAGATACTCAAATTATTCCTTGGGAAGAGATTTGGTGAATCTGTCTACAACTTGATCCTGATTGGACACATATTCCATTTTGACCTCTTAATCTACAATATTTTCTCTTAAAAATTAATACTTGATTGATATGTACTTAGTTTTGGAATGCATCATTGGATTATTTGATATGTTGATAACACTTGAATTGTCACAAAGAGTAGAGATAGGTGATTTTTATTCTACCTTGATGTCTTTGAGTGTTTGATTCATCCACAAGACTTGAGTGCAACATGCCACTACTACAACATATTCTTCTTCTATTGTAGAAAGAGTAACTAACTCTAGCTTTTTGCTCAGCCATGAAACAAGTTTGTTTCCAAGGAAAAATGCACCACCACTGGTACTTCTATCATCCACACTTCCTACCCAATCAACATCTATATATGTTGTCAAAGTGAAATATTCACTTTTAGGATACCATAGGCCATAGTCAATTGTGCTCTTGATATATTTAAATATTCTTTTCATTGCAATAACATGTGATTCTTTAGGAGCAACTTGAAATCTTGAAACCATGTATGCTACTTATAAGGTATTAGGTATTGATACAGTTAGTAACAAGATACCTATCATTGATCTATACATAGTCTGATTTGCATTAAGGGAATCATCCTCTTTTCTCAACTTGCATCCAGTTATCATGGGAGTACTTCCTGTTTGTTGTTTTCCATCCCAAACTTCTTGAGCATTTTCTTAGCATACTTGGTTTGAGATATAAATATCCCTTCATCAGTTTGTGTTATTTGTAGACTTAGGAAGAAAAAATTTCTCCAAGCATAGACATCTCAAACTCATTTTTAATTTGAGTAGCAAATTCTTTGCACATTCTATTATTGCCACCACCAAAAATGATATCATTTACATAAACAATAATTAACATATGCTCACCTTCTGATTTGAAGTAAAGATTACTATCTGCATATCCTTTATTAAATCCTTATTGTTGTAGGTATTGGTCTAATCTTGAATAGCATTCTCTAGTGACTTTTTATACCATACAAAGCTTTCTTTAGTCTACACACATAATCTTCTCCCTTTGATAGATAAAAACCTTCAGGTTGTTCTATGTAGACTTCTTGTTCTAGGTTCCCATTCAAGAAAGTAGACTTAACATCCATTTTATAGAATTTGAACTTCTTATAAACAAAGAATGCTAGAAACATTCTAATAGATTCCAATCTAGCAACTAGAGCAAATATTTCCTAAAAATCTATGCCCTTAACTTGTGAATATCCTTTGAACACCAATCTTGCCTTATTCTTTATAATAGTTCCATCCTCATTGAGCTTATTTCTAAAGACCCATTTTTTACCTATTACATTATTGTTTGAAGGTCTTGGAACTAATTTCCAAGTTTTATTATTTTCAATTTGGCTTTATTCTTCTTCCATGGTTTTTATCCAATTCTCATCCTTTCTAGCTTCAACATAGCTCTTAGGCTCATTTTTATACATTAGAGAAAAACTTACTTGCTCCTTGTTCATTACAACTCTTCTCCTTGTTTGAACTCCTCCATTTTTATTTCTAATAATCTACTATATAAGATGTCATTTTTAAAAAATATTGCAAGTGATTTTTCATTTACTTCCTATTGTTCTTCATTAGCTACTTCCTCTTCATAATTTGATTCTTCATTACAGATTTCTCTATAAAGTTTAACATGTTTCAAGCCTTCTTTAAAATTGACATTGATTCTATCTACAATCTTATGTAGCCATTTATTATAACATATGTAGGCTTTGCTTTAGGTGGAATAACCAAGAAATATTCCTTCATCATATCTTAATTCAAAGCTTCCCAAGTTGTCTTCTTTTCTCCTAATATAGCATTTTCTACCAAACACTCTGAAATACTCCATAGAGGTAGGTTTTCCATACCATAGTTCATAGGCATTTTTATCACTATTTACCCTCAATTAAACTCTATCCTATATATATACATACATATATACACTATTGTTTATACTACTTCTCTCCAGTATCCATCAGGTAACTTGGCCTCTTTTAACATTGTTCTGGCCATCTCCTTGACTATCATGTTCTTTATCTCAACAACTCCATTCTACTATGGAGTCCTTGCTGTAGAGTAATGCCTTTTGATTCCATGCTTCTCATAGTACTCTATTAACTCATTTTAGGTGAATTTTACACCTCTATCAGATCTTAAGCATTTGATTTTTCATATAATCTCATTATCTACCATGGCCCTAAAGATTACCCATGTCATTATTGAGTAATCATCTACAAAGAACAAACTTATCCTTCGAAAAGGTTACCCATGTCATTATTGAGTAATCATCTAAAAATAACATGGAGTATCTCTCTCTTTTATATCCTCTTGTCTTAGTAGGACCACAAAGATTAGTATGAACTAATTCTAGAGGCTTTGTAGTTACATATTCCTTTGTTTGAAGTCTGACCATTATCTATTTACCTTGTTGACATTATTTGAAAGTAGTGTCTACAAGTTTGGTTATCTTAGGCATGTGTCTAACACACTTATTTGAAATCACCTTTACCAAGTTGTCAAAATTAACATGGCCCATTCTTATATGCCATAACCAACTCTCACAAATCTTTCCTATTAGGTAGCTATTACCATTCACTTCACTAAGATTATAAATATTTCTTTAAGTTATTTTCCCTTCTACAACTAATCTTCTAGATCTCCTTATCTTGAGGCCTTCTATATTAAATGTGACCTTATATCTATTGTCACACATTTGGTTGACACTTAGTAGATTATGTTTCAATCCTTCAACATAAAGACATCATGCGTAGGCAATTTTCCATCTATATTCAAGGTTTCTTTACCTTAGATATTTAATGTAGTGTTTTCTCCCAAGCTAACAGATCCTTCCTTACATTTTTGTAGTTTTATGAACTTGCTCTTGTCACTAGTCATATGTTTTGACCAACCACTATCTATTACCCACAAAGTTTTCTCCTTGGCATGGAGTGCATTTTTATAAATCATAGATTGATCTTTCAATTTCTAGACATCCTTGGGTTTCTTATTTGGCTCATTTTCCCTGACTTTTGAACCTTTGTTCACACTAGGAGGAATGATTTTCTTTTTAATTTTTATATTTAGTCTTACAAAGTTTTTTCTATATTGTTTATCTATGTGACCAAAATTATTATAATTATAGCATATTATATTTGTATCTGACAAGGGTGAAAATGAATGTCTACTTAAAAAATTTGTTCTACTTTTGGGTATAACCTTAAATTCACTGACCCTATGACCAAACTAATTATAGGTATAACAATAACCATATAAAAATGA
The DNA here is from genome assembly GCA_037957365.1 of Torreya grandis. Lineage (NCBI taxonomy): Eukaryota > Viridiplantae > Streptophyta > Pinopsida > Cupressales > Taxaceae > Torreya > Torreya grandis. The sequence goes on from JARHVA010000272.1 coordinate 462,052, forward strand.
GGAATAAAAGGTCATAGAATTTCTTTGTGTTGGATGAAGAAATCTTCTTAACTCTAGCTTCTTCAAATCTTTACCCCTTATGAAACCATCTGCATCAGCTACCTTTGTCTTCTTTTTTTATTTAGGATTCTTTTATAGTTTAGATTTATTCATATTAATAGTGATTGTGTTTGTCTTTGTATCTCTGGAGTCATTATTTCAAGCTTTTCATTCTTTGTTCCTAATTCTCCTTCTGCTTTTAAAATTGTCATATAAGTTTATAGATATATTGGTTATGGGACTTTTCCATTTTTTAAAACCAAGACTAGATTTATATTTTGATGGATTTTTAGAGTTGATAAACTCATCAATAATTAATAAACCTCTTTTCATCTTCAAACCTTTGTTTATTTATTCTTTAGCTTTTTCAAGTTCTTTTCTCAAAGCCACTATCTCTATATCTAACTTCATGCATTTATTAGATTTAGATTGTAGTTCAAGTTTGACTACATATTCTATTATTTTTACCTCTTCAACTTATTTATTTAGGCTAACCACCATATGATCAAAATTTTCAAGACTTTTGGACACTTTTTCAATCTCATTTTGTCCAAGCTTTTCCTAGTTTGAGTTCTATTTTATCAACTTGTCAATTTCATCTAGAGCATAGATGAGTTCACTCTCTAGATCCACTTCTCCTTCTCCATATGAGTCTTAAACTTCTTCTTGATTCTTAGAAGCCAATCCTAATGTCATGAATAGGACTTCATTTTCTTTAGCCATAAAGTCATAGTCATGGTCATCATCAGAACTATCACAATCATCCAATGAATCACTATCTTCTTTTGTGTAAAAGCCTTTATTTTTTTTTGAAGTTCTTCTTCTTGGAATAGTGGGGTTTCATATTTTTCCTATCCTCTTCTTTCTTAGAGTTATCCTTTTTTTTTATAAGGGCATTTAGCATAAAAATGTCCTACTTTACCATAGTTAAAGCATTTAAAGGGTAACTTACCTTTATATTTTCAAGACCCTGTTCTTAATTTTCTAACAAAGTTGGCTTCTTCTTCATCAATCTCCTCAGAATTGGATGTAGATGCTTCTACTTTTACTTGTTTATCTGCTTTGAATGCAAATTCTTTCCTGAAAGTGTTTACTTCTCCCATTCTCATCTCATAGGTAGTGAAGGTTCCATACAACTCATCAATAGTGAGTTTATCCAGATCTCTTGCTTCTTCTATTGCAAAGATTTTAGAGTCATACTTAGATGGAAGAGATCTTAGGACCTTTTTGACAATGACTAATTCTTTCATCTCTTCTTCAAGGCCTTTTATTGTATTGACTATTTCAACTACTATGAGGATGTAATTTGAAATTTTCTCTTCTTCATTCATTTTAAGACTTTAAAACTTGCCTTTGTACATTTATAGCTTGACCTGCTTTACTTTATAATCGCCTTTATAGATGCTCTTCAATTTGTTATGGATATCTTATGCATTTTGATAATGCATCACTTTAATAAACTCTGAGTTTGATAATCCACAAAGGATATCATTCTTTGCCTTGGCATTACTCTTATATGTTTTATTGGCAACCTGATCAGTAGGAGGCATAGTAGGAGCTGTATATCTATTTAAAATAAACATCCATACATCAAACCCTAATGAAGATAAATATGCTTCCATTCTAATGCTCCAAAATTCATATTTTGATCCATCAAAGAGAGGTGCTTTGTTTGAAAACGAGCCTTCTTGACTAGCCATTTGTGTTCATCATCTAAGATCTATATGAGCTGATTAAGCTTATTATAAGGAACCTATCTCTGATACTAATTATTGAAACACAAATATTTACTAAGAGGGTGAATCATTAGATTAAATAAATTAGTCCTTTAATATTTTTAATACATATTAAAACATATATGCAGATATCACAGACACAAAAATAGACACAACATCATATGTATACGTGGAAAACCCAATATGGGAAAAACCATAGTGAGCATAGCTACTAGAATATAATATTATAATCTAGACTCACAATCAAAACCTCATTGGTTACAATATTTAAGGGCACTAACCCTAAGGAGACACCAATCCCCTAGTTTAAGATCACCTACTCTAATGAAGTATTAACTCCCTAACTGAGCACCAACTCAACTTATCTTATGGAACCCACCAATCATATCTATATTCAAAATATGGAGCTAAAACTCTAGATTATAATACTAACTCTTAAATGAATCTAATTCCAATTCTCTATTATAGGTTTGGTCTATAATTGCTCACGCTCTACATATCTCTCTCTTCTCTTCCTCTCTAGCCCTTTGTATTTGTGTCTCTATATTTCTCTATTCAACACACTTCATCAATCTCTTCCTCTTTTCCTCTCTCTGTCTCAATTAGACTCTATTTGGTAGCAACAATAACCTTTACAGTATCCTAGATGACATATATATAGGAATTATATCTAGATCTTGTATCTTCTCTTTGTTCATACTTGGTTTATAACACATCACACTCCATCCTTGGACTCAATTTAATTGATAAGTTTCCCACTTCTTGAAATCATAATCCACCACCATGATTCTCTATCTTATTACTATATTTATCATATATTGGGCTCTAGTTTTGATGCATAAGCCATATTGCACAATTTATATCGATCAAAGTGATCAATATTGTTGTCTATGTTATATAATACATCTTTTCTACATGGTCCTCCACTTGCCCATTATGATGAACAAATATTTAAATAATGACCATTGATATTAAGTTTCACACCATGATCTAATTATCCTCATTTAATTTTCTCAACTTTGAAATGCATATATTAGATCAAGTTATGATAGTCTCACACATTCTATTGGATCCTTGTATGCTTTTGGGATATAATATTTCAACTTTAAAATAAATCTATTGGATCTTTTGATTTGAGTTCTCATGTGTCATTAGATCTTTAAAGTAGCACAAAATTTATCTCTGCTTATCATTAAACATTGAGCTCTTAATCTCATCTCACTTCTTCCTAAGTCTTTGGAACATATAAACTCCATTGATCTCATCAAATTATCTTGGTCTTTAACTCACCTATATGTCATTAAACATCGATCACTTGATCTCATTGAGTCCACTTGCTCCATTAGATCTTCATTGCATGATTACCTTCGCACCATTGATACTTGAAAGAAGCTCAATCTTTATCTCTAGTAAGCTCCCATGAGTGTGACACTTAGCATCCTCACATGGATTCTCCACATTTTTTTCCATTTATCACTATTATGACACTTAGAATTCCCACGTTAATCCTTGACTATTTGAATTTAAACCACTCCATATATTTACTATGGAAACTCTATGATTATGACACTTTTCACTAGTGCATTTACTCATAGGTGCCTTTGACAAATTGACTTTACTATGCTTCATTGGATATTCAACGTATGATTAAGTTCTAACCATTGATCAAGCTAGGACAAATATTAAGCTAAGACTTAAGAAATATTAAGGTCTTTGATCACTGTTCAAGTTAGTAATTCCTAGGTCGAAGGGTCTGGTTGCATAATGATGACAAGGACTTAAGATATAACTTAAGTAACTTATTCTTACCTATATATAGTCAACCTAAAAATAAAACATGCATGTGAATGCCATGGTTTAAACCCTTAGTTTTTAATTGAGAAACCATGTAATGTCTGAGAACTAAAATAAATTATTTTTGAGCTCATTTCTCTTCATTTGAACCTACATACCATATATCTAGGATGCACTCAAAAAACCCATAACAAATCTTTAATCAATTATTATTCAATCTTCCAAAAATGGTCTCTACTAGGTTGAAGGTTCTAGTTACATGATGATGATAAGGACTTAAAATATAACTTAAGTAACCTATTCTTACCTATATATAGTCAACCTAAAAATAGAACATGCTTGTGATTGCCATGGTTTAAACTCTTAGGTTTTAATTGAGAAACCCTATAATGTTTGAGAACTAAAATAAATTATTTCTAAGCTCATTTATCTTCATTTGAACCTACATACCATATATCTAGGATGCACTAAAAAAACCCATAACAAATATTTAATCAATTGTTATTCAATCTTCCAAAAATATTCTCTATAAAAGCGTGACAACTTTGCACCGTGCAACTATAAAACATGCTCTTCTCTCTAATTTCATGCTAACAATCTCCCTTTTGACATCAATAACAATCATATTTCCAATAATTTACTACTTTTTCCAAGTCAAATGCCCTAATCACATGAAGATGTAGGGTTTTCATACAAAATCAGTCATAATAATTCATAGATAATGAATTAGGGTTTGCCTACATAGGAGCAGGTTGGTAGACTTAGACACATGTCCTCTAAAAAGCTTAGAATAATTCCTACATATAGGATAATAACATGATAAGTAGACACTAGTACCACAACATACCATTCAGGATAGTGGTTTATTTTTTAGGATGGGTTTTGACACTTGGATCTTGTTTGTGATACTTAGACTAGCTCATGTACTAGTTTTTATGCTCTAGATCCTTCATCTCAATTAGTTTCTAGCTAAGTATTCATTTGTCTCCTTATTTTTTATTATTAGAAATATCATTTTAGCTTAGTTATTTCGCAAGTTAGTGGTTATATTTATTGCATTTTTTATACCTTTATTTACTATACTTGGACCCTTTAACAACCTAAGGCTTACACTCCATAACCCTAAAAAAATAATTCACTTATCAAATACATATTATGGATGTAACTTCATCTTCTAGACCTTTTATGCTACCAAAAGGATTGCAAACACAATATTTTTGTGCTTATTTTCTTATCTCTTAGTCTGACCTATGTATTCTTATGTCTCAAACTTGCAATCTTTTCCAAAATGATGTAAACATATTTATCTTCCATATATATAAGTTATAAACCTACATTTATTTTCTAACTACCTAGACACTTACGTCTAAGTTAGACTCTTATGTCGATGTAAGTGTCCTACCCTAACACTAGTGTCTAGTGACCTAAAGTCATCCAATTTGAAAATTAAATGTATTCTTATAGTTGTTCTAATTATTTAATTTAATATATCATCTAAAAAGATTAGTATAAATATAAGATCATCCCTCAATCATTTTTAACTTAGAAAATACCTAAAGAGACCAAGGTAAATTACCAAAAACATTCTATCAAGCACCCAAGTGAGCAATATCTTCCCTATTTTCTCTTATTTTCATATTATTCATAGGGAAAACACATCTACATGTTGGAATTACTAAATTAGTATCCTAAGATCTATATTTTCCAAGTTACAAGCTAGGTCAATATTATACTTATCACAAATTGCATGATTCACACATAAGCTAACACATAGGGGAAAACTACATAAGTTTGAGGCCCTCTTGAGAGTATTAACTATGAAAGTAGTTCTCATTGATAGAGGGTTATTTAGGGTAGCTTGACACCATGTTCCCATTATCCCATTTTTTATATAGCCAATATGAATATGAATAACTAGGATTTTTCTATTTGACAAGGAGATTTTTCTATTTGACAAGGAGTGATAGTCCATGACCTAGATTTGAATGCACGAGAGCAATGGTAACATAGAACCTAGAAGCATTCATATGTTCACATCCAATTTTAATAGGTATTCCATACTAGACACCTACATCCAAGTCAGATAGTAGTATTGATGTAACCATCCAGGGTCAACATAAGTATATATGGCTATAAAGTTCAAATTTATAGAATAAGGTGACTATTCTAAAATCCATATCTAGTCCACTTTCTATCTATTCTAGATCTAGATCTGTATTAGCATCAAAACTAGTTAAGTACATTGTTTTCATTATTATTTTGATATCTAACATAGTTGTACTTTCTATATTTAGCATCTTAGCATAATAAATTTAGTATATGTTATATCCAAGTTTTAAAAATAATTAGCCTGATCTAGAGATAATTTACCATCCTTGTGCTCTAGGCTATCTCTTCTCCCTTTAACCATAAATCCCCACATCTATATTTTAAGGTTAAACATTTGGTGAACCTAACATGAATCAAACATGTACCCATTATTTACCCACAACTTATATTAGATTTTTTGGTCCATGTTATCACTACTCACAAAGGTAAAGGTGTTCAACCTAACCTACCACCTATTAATATATAACATGTGCATCCTAAGCCAAATATTATGATCAAATTGAAGGGATATGACCTTGTTGATCAATCGAGAAACACACATGTTAATATTTCCATCCCTAAACTTCTAAATTAATCTACTATCTATAAGGATATTTTATATGAGGAATTACATGAAACCTAAGTTCTAAGTGATATTGAGATAGTTTACTTTGCATATATCATGCATGATCTAAAAAATAATGCAAAATTAATCACCTTTAGTCTAATAGAGTTACCATCTAAAGATGTTATTAACCAAGAGTTACCTTTGTTCATATAAGTAACTATGCATAATAAGTGTATCAAAAGCATTTTGACTAATAATGGATTAGTCTTAAAAAAATTTAGCACAAATTTCCTAACAACAATGGGTATTGGCACCAACCTTATGAAAAAATTAGTGATACATATCAAGGGATTCAATAATTCACATAGCTCCCCATTTGGCCAAATAACTTAGGATGTAACATTGGGGCCAAAAATGATTCTAACCATGTTTTAGGTAATGTAAAAATCCTTACATTATAATTTAATTTTAGGCATATATTGGATATACACAATGGAGGTTATCCCATCGAATTTACATCGATGTGTAAAATTCATACATAATGGGACTTTATTAACAATGCTTGCCAATGATGAACCTTTGAAATTTTGTAAAATGATACATTTTGATAAAAAAGGAATTATTATGGTAGTACCACATACATAATGTATTCCTCTTGATAATATCCAAACTTATGAGGCGGGTGAGTCAAGTATAATGGCTCCATTATCTCTAAAAATAAATAAGGCACCAAAAATTGAAGTGTACATAGATGCACCTCAAGAACAAGAAATAATACCAAAGGAGCCAATGATACAAAAATTGTAAGTACTTCCTATATTTGAGCTTCTTTTATTGATAAACACTAAGTACACAATAGCCATGTTTCATATTACTATGATAGTGATGATGATCTAGCCCATGATATGACATATGAGACATTGCAAAAACTTAATTTTGATCCACTCAATCATATTTTGCATAACCTATTTGAAGCTATAGGTACTAATACATATAAGATAAATTCACCTATAAAAGATAAGGAACTAAATCAAAATAAGGGCAAAGAAAAAATAGTAGATGGAAATGTAAATGTTTGTTATTCCATACAGTCCTCTTGGCTTCACATATTAAGTCAACCATACAAGGGTCAAATGTAGATAAATCATGTAAATAATGTAGAGGTCTATCATAAAATATCATAATAGATTTTAAAGATCATAATAAACCAGGATACTACGGATACAATAATTTCCATGTTACTTGAACATGCAAACACTATTTTTTAAATTATATAACACCTCAATCTTATACACTTGGAAAACTTAGACCTTGGTTGTTCTTATCAGTTCTAGACCTTTCCCAATTTTAGAAGTCTTGCATTTGCTTATCTTGTGCCCCTTTGGCCTCTCTTAGTTTGACCAGTCTCATGTTAATGAACCAGACATTGTATCTTACCTAGAATTCTTAAAACCTATTTATCTTCTACCTCTATAAGTTTAAGTCTATACCTGCTTTATTGTTCCCAAGACACTAGCCTCCAGGACATACACCTACATTGATGTTAGCATTCTTCTTTGATATAAGTGACTTAAGGTCATCTAATTTATAAATTTAATGTATCCTAATGGTTGGCCTAAGTGATTTTATGCAAGTTACTTATCCAAAAGGATTGATATAAATATAAGATCAACCCTCGTTCATTCCTCACTTGGAAAAACCTAACACAAACCCAAAAAACTTATCAAATCATTATCTCAAACACTTAATAAATAAAAAATTCCTATTTTCTCTTATTTTTATTTCATTCATAGGAACAACACATACACATGTCTAAAATACTAAAGGAGCAGCCTAAGAGCTATATTTTCCAAGTTACAAGCTAGGTCACTATTGTACTTGTTTATCACATATTACATGATTCACACACAAGCCAACATAGAGGAGAGAATTGCATTAGTTTGATGACCTCTTTAGAGTATTAGATATGTAGGCAATGCTCATTGACACAGGGGTCTTTGGGTTCAGCATGACACTGTGTACCCATAATCTATTTTTTCCAATGATTATAATAAATATAAAGAACTAAGGTTTTACAAATTCATGAAGAGTGATAGTACATAACCCATATATGAATGCACTAGAGTGAAGGTGAATACAAACCTATGATGGTTTCATCCTTTTCCATTAGGTATTCCATATAGGACTCCTATATTGAACCTAAGCACTAGCATCGATGCAATCATCCCAAGTTGATGCAAGTGTCCATGACTCTAAAGGTACCAACATAATTTGGTGATTGTTTTAAGTTGATCTTCCAATCTACTTTTTTCCTATTCTAGATCTAGAATTGTATCGACATCAAAACCAACTAAGTGCATTACTTCTTTGAAATTTATATATCTAGCATAGTTGTACTTACTATTTTTAGCATAACTTAGCATAATAAATTAAGTATATTTTATATTTAAGGTTAGCATCTAATTGGCATGTTGTATATTTCAAAAAAAAAAACCCTTTTGTTTATTCATTTATATATCCCCTTTATCCCTAGATAACACCATATCTAAACCATTTTAGGGTTAAAAAATTTCATGAAACTTATCTTTGAACATCATTCTTACCTAAGCATAGAATTTAGGATGTTTCTTACCTACTTTGTCCTAATATTTGTGTTCTTTATCTCTCTCATCATGGATGATATCAATTTCTTTGATGAATATGATTATGAAACTCTCTAACTTTATATTAAGGAAGGGGTGGAAATTTATTACTCTTGTATTCTTCCAAGTGTTAAAGTCTCAAAATAAAATCTTTGAATGGTGGTAGCTACCATCCCTCTACTCAAATTCATATTATCACCATTTCAAGAGATGATTTGACCCATCTTGAGGAAGATAAAAATTATTTACACATATTTCCTACACCACCCTCATATGATTTTAGCCTTAGATATTTTTGAAAATATGGATATAAAGGGCAAGGATTGGGAAAACATGGGCAAGGTTTAACCCACCCTGTATCTCTTCATAATAATATAAATTAAAAAGGCTTAGGATTTTTAAGAAAATCCATGAGTTACCAATAAAACAAGTCATATAATTAGGTCATTTATGCACATTATACCATAAAAATGGTTGCATATGACCAAAATGATCTTTTATATGATCGTCAAAAGTTCTAAAAAATACATAAGGATATAATGATTTATTTATAGGTTAATTCACCAAATTATTACAATGGTCTAAGATATTTAAATGATATACCAAAAGTATCAAATTTCAAATATCTAATATCATTATCGACATATCCTAAATTTAGTGATCATGAACTTGCACTTGCCATACATGAGGATGATGATATTCATATGCCTAGATTCAAAAGAGAAGGTGTGTTGGAACCAATGATAACACCTATTACAAACACCATTTTTCCCATGGAATATATTATTTATATGATGACCATTATTGGGGATCTTCAAAAGTAGGTTCCTATACTTCAAATGCAAATGGATTTCCATAATACTAATGAATATGTGATTTCATTTAACAATCAACCCCTTTCACAATGTATACTTAAATATCCTTATCCACAAGATTTTAAACTACCAAATTTACCTCTCTTTTTGAGTCATAAGGACCCATTTTATCACATGATTAATTATGTACATTATTTGGTCAATGGGAAAAACATGAAAAACTATTTCTAAAATTATTCCATTTGAGCATCTCAGATGATGCTCAAAATTGGTTTTATAGCATACCAAAAGGTTACTTAACCAATTTTTGCAATTTCAATATGAATTCTTCATGGATTTCGATATCATAAGGTGACAAAACTCACATTATAACATTTTCACAATTTAAATCAATGTGACGATGAATCTCTCTACATGAGTTAGCATTTAGACCCTCAGATTTGGAATTACAATTTATTTTTGGTAGAGGGATTCTTTACAGATAAAAGGAAAGAAAATTGCATAAAAAATATGAGTCACTCACTCATTGATATAATTATGTGCATATATATGCTTCCTTCATAATTAATCATTTAAAGAAACTTAACATATCTCCATACAAATAAAAAAAAATTATCCCTCACACAAAGGAAGGAGATAAATTACCTAAGGAGTATTATGAACAAAAATATGGTATCCCTAATATTTATATAACTAGTTTTAAAATGTTACTTAACATATGGCCAACCCAAGGTCCATGTCATATGATAGAATCCCAAAGTGAACAAAACAAAATGTATCCACACCAACAAGATTTAACAATTACCTTATTCATGGGTGGTGCTTATTTTTGGCATAACCATATTGATCCTACACAAGTAAAAACTACTTGTAATTAAATACGTTACAACAAATTGGCTTCAATCTAAAAAACATAGAAAAATAAATAAGGATGGAAATACTCCTTGGGAAACATAATAATACCAATTGCTTGTGTTCCTAAATTAAATCAAACACAGGTTTAGGTTATTTCTATCACATCTCCATATGTATTTACACTAGGAACTCTTTGGCTATACCAAATGGAAGAAAATGTTGATCTGAATTAGTAAGGTATTTCTTATTATCATGAAGGCAAATTGATACACATTACAAATGATGACATTACTTCTTCCACTAAACATGTAAAATGTGAGGAAGAACGTACTATGTATTTTTTCATCTTATCTAATTACAATGAAAAAATTGTAATATATCCAACTTAAGGTTGTTAGTCACCTTCTGGGGAGATACTTGTGACCATATATAGGATGAGATCATAGATTAATATCTTCACATATCTGAAAAATACCAAAAAATATAAAAAGATTCAAAAATATAAAAATAGTTTTGATACCTACATATTCTATTAGATCCTTGGCATCTATGTGTTAGTTTCATGTTGATGGATGACATATCAGTTACTCCTACATACACATGTGTGTCATGATTCTATGTGTATATGATACATGCTTACACAAATACATGATCTATTCATATTTTTAGATGTTAGGTATTCCCTCTACTCATGTCATATAGACATTGGTGAAATCCAAACCTATGATCATGATGCTCATAAATTACATCATTCTATAGTCACTCTATATTATCATGTTTTAATCTCACATATGTAATTATAGATTATTTTATCCATGATTATTTATTTCATAGGGTACTTGATATGCTATGCACTTGATGTTTTTTATTAACACATTTAATCCACGGGCTACTATGATATGTTTATGCTAGTTGATTATCCTTTCATTTATGTACTTATTTGAGTGTATTGACTTGTTAGTGTCTTACTTATTCAAGAATTTGAATATACTCCGTAATTTTCATCCCTTATGCCTATGTGTAATTTATATTAATTTCAAATATGTCATTGTTTGCTATATGGACATTCGAATAAGTCAATCCTTACTTTTTGGATACTTCACTAAGTCATGTCCCTTTAATTGTGTGACATTTGAACATGCCCCTTATTTGTGGTCTACTTGGACCATTTTCCCTTATAATTAATTATGAGTGATATTATTTGTGTGTGCTTTATTTTATTTTTGACCTTGTATTATTACTATCTAGATGTTTCCACAATCCTTATCATGCATCTCAGGCCTTCATGAGATCATATTGTTCTATGCATTTCAATGTTATATCTACCTACACATGTTCCTTATATATGCTACATGGTTCCATTCATAGATTATTAATTTATATTATCCTTTTGAGGTTAGGTAACAACCATTTTATATTATTACCTCACCTCAAAGGGAGGGAATATCAATGGGGGCATGTTTTGGAAACATGTTCTCCACATTTGGCAAATTTTTAGATTCAATGGGGGCATGCTTTAGAAACATATTCTCCACACTTATTCAATATTTGGTACTTATGTAAATTTTTAGATTTAATGGAGACATGCCATATAGGCATGGATTACAAACATTTAAAGTTTTTATATTTAGTGGGGGCATGCTTTGGAAGCATGTTCTCCACATTCAATATTCAACATATCTAGATTGCAATAGGGGGCATGTTTTTGAAACATGTTATCCACATTGGTATTTATTTTAGTCTTTATATTTCTCCATATATAGTGGAATCATGATTTAGAATCATGTTTTCCATACTTACATATTTTCAAAATTGGCCAAAGCACATAATTTTATGATTCAAATTCATTGTTATGGTAGAATTCTATACATTGGCACCATTGTTATACATAGTTTTAGCATGAGACATATCTAAAGTGTGCTATGAAATGTGCACATATTATTACAAAATCCAAATTAGTTTTTTATTTCAAAAATCTTCTATGGACTATTACCATATCATGTAGTTTTATGCATTGATACCTAGGATAGACTTTTATGAACTGTATTGAGCCAATCTAATACAATATTTGGTTCACTTTGGTATGGTTGGAGTGATTAAATCACTCAATATTGAAAAGTTTTTAGGTTGTAATTAATTATAACATCCAACCTCACCAGGTTATAAGTATCATTGGGTTTCACAATTGAACTAATCTCAACTATCGGGTGGTAATTGTCTAGTAAATTTTAGTTCCATTCTCTAACACAAGTGTCTAGTGCCTTAGATTCATCTAATTTTCAAATAAAATGTATCCTAATCATCAATCTAAGTGATTTTATGTGAGTTAATTTTCCAAAAGGATTGATATAAATACAAGATCAACTCTCATTCATTCCTCACCTGAGAAAACCTATTACAGACCAAGGTAACTTATCAAAACATTTTATTAAGAACTAAATAAAGCAAAGATTTACCGTTTTCTCCTATTTTTACAATATTCATAGGAAATGCACATACATAGGTCTAAAGTACTGGAAGAGTATCCCAAGAGTTATATTTTTTAATTTATAAGCTAGGTCACTATTTTACTTTTTTATCACATATTACACAAATCACACAGAAGCCAACATGTATGGGAGAACTACATCAGTCTAAGTCCCTTTTTGGAGTATTAAATATGTAGGAATAACTCATTAATAGAGGGTTATTTTTGGTTATCTCAACAACATGCACCCACTAACCCATTTTACCCTAAGGTCATAATGAATATGAAGAACTAGGGTTTTACAAATTCATGAGGAGCAAAATTCCTTAACCCAAATCATAATGCAATAGAGAGAAGGCAAAGATAAACCCATAAACATCCAATTGGTCTCATCCTTTTATAGTAAGTATTTTTTATAGGACACCTATGTTGAACCTAGATTATAGTGTTGATAAAACCATCCCAAGATGATGCAAGTGTTTAAAACTCTAGAGACACCCAATACAGAATCTGGTGACTATTCTAAAATCATCTTCTAGTCTAATTTGTGCCTATTCTAAATCCATAAATATATTATAATTATAACCAACTAATTACATTATTTCTTTGTCATTTCCATATCTAGCATAGTTTTAATTACTATTTTGATCATAACTCAATGCAATAAATTCAATATATGTTATATATGAGTTTAGCATATAATTGCTCACTATATATATGATTATAACCATTGTTATTATTCATTTATATATCCCATTTAACCCTAGATAAATACATATAGAAACCATTTTAGGGTTGAACAAAACATATCATGATATGATTACCTTCTAACAAACATAGATTGAGTAGTATAATTATTACTAGACAAAGGTTGTCATATTGTAACTATTATTGGATTATCGAGCATCATACAAGTCATTGTTAGACATTTAAAAACCAAATTTAGAAATATAAGAGTGATGGTCTCATATAAATTATGACTATGAAGAGAAAAAGATAAACCACTTCCAAAGATTCACATGCAAACCATCCTGTAAAGTGACAAAGGCATGAAGATATAACTATTACTGTTAATATTGATCAAGTTTATTTTCAACATCTCAAGTTTGATAGGAATAATTTGGATATAATGTGTAGAAATACATTCCTTCAATAGTTAGGACATAATATAATTGAATTAACATACTTTTCATTCATGATATAATTTCCTAGCTACATCAATTTACCATTAACATGTGGAACATAGGTAATCCCCATGATCATATGGATATTAGATCAGGATCCACATTTGACTTTCAAGTTTGGATAACATTTATTCCCTAATTGGAATGCAACACTCAATAATGAATTTATGGGTATCACCTTCACCTTTAGGGATATGGATATTTGCTTACACCATGATGGATATGGCCACACATCCCCACCGATGGATTCAAGAATACCATTACATATAAACATTGAAGAGGTGTTAATGCATTGATATAGACCAAGAATAAAAATTTCTCAAGTGATTATACACCTTTTGATGATGAGGACTTCCTCGATTAGTCCTCTCAAGTATTCAAAAAATATTAAAAAAAAAATCAACAATGTTTTCAGCATCTACATGTTTTATTATATCCTTAGCATATATGTTGTTCATTCCATGTTGGTATATGGAATATTAGTATTTACTATATACACATGTTTCACACAAATTTTAAGTGTGATTCACGTATACACAGATACATGATTGATGTATTTCTAGATGTTTGGCTTTCTCTCTACTCACATCACTAGGATGTTGGGGCATCCACCTCTATGATCATGATACATATAGGTTATATCATTAAATGGTCACCTTACATTATCATGTTTGAGATATTATATGTACTTAAACGTGCCTTTATCCATGCTTATATCTTTTATAGTGTACTTGATATGCTATGTACTTTATGTTTTTTGTGTTGAGTGTGAAACCTTTTGGGGCTATCACATGACCATGGAAATATATTTTGGGGGCCTAGAGAACTCCACAAATATGGGAAGTACATTTTTCCCCATTCCAATTTTTGTGGAACCTTGCTTCACATGTGAGTGAAATATTCCTTGTATTTCTGATTTCTATGTATTCCATGTTTTATGGAGTTGGTTGTTAGATGCCTATTTTCCATGTTGACTTCCTTGATCTTAGGGAGTTAGTTATTTATTAGAGAATGGAATGAGTTCCTTTTTTCAAGGAGTTGATTGTGATCACATGTATTTGGAAATGCACTTTTTGGAAGAGGAGAGATAAACATGGAAATTTCCTCCTTAGGTGGGCTTATGGATGAGCTTGCTTAGGTAGAGGAGACTTGTCACATGGTGGATAATGCTTATCTTGGATAAACATTACAAAATTATTCTTGTTTGGTGGATTTCCCTTCATGTCATATATATACAGGTGTGGTGTGACCTTTAGAGGTTGATATGCTTATTTGCAGGGGTGTGGCTTTTGAGAGACAAAGTCAAAGTGTAGATATTTTTGCAAAGTATTGATGTTTATTTACAGGGTGTGTTAAAGCAACTTGTGAGATAAAATATTGTGTAGGTGCAAGTGAAAGTGCAACATAGCATATGTGCAACATTTTATACAGGAGATATTTTATTTTTGTGAGAGGTTCTTTGTAATCTTATTTTATTTATATATTTTATTAATGACTTTCTTGTTGGATGTAGCCCACATTGGGTGAACCACAATAGATCTTTGTTATAGTTTTATTCTCTTCATTTATGCTTTCATTTAACTATGATTTGGATAATTATTTTTTTGATGCATGTTAGTGCATAATTAAATTTGATTTCACATTTAAAATCTAGTTATGTGATTTTATGGTGATTTAGATCTAGTTTAAATTATTTTAATTCCTAACAACCAGTATCATAGCCATTGGTTGTGTTTTGTTGAAGTGGAAAATCATAGGAAAGGTTATTATATTGAGTGGAAGCTATGGGAGAAGATTCAGATTTAGGGTTGAGAATTTTGATGGTAATAATTTTGGTTTATATAAAATACAAATGAAAGATTACCTATATCAGAAGGAGCTTCATCTCCCCTTAGAGGAGAAAGCAGAACAACCTATAAGTATGAGTGATGTAAATTGGTCATTTCTTGATATGAAGGCATTGAAATCCATACGATTATGCCTTGCATATTTTTTTGCACTTAACATTTTTGATGAAAAACCTACAAAGGATATCATAGATAAACTTGGGAAGTTGTATGAGAAACCCTCTACTTTAATAAAAAATTTCTTATGAAAATATTATTTAACATGAAAATGTCTAAGAATAGTTCATTTTCTAATCATCTAAATGATTTTAATATGGTTGTAAGTATGTTAAATTTTGTTGGTATTAAGTTTGATGATGAAGTTAGAGCTTTGTTGATTTTGTGTTCTTTGACTGATAGTTGGGATAGTTTGGTTATGGTTGTGAGTAATGCAGTCCCTACCAAGGGAAGCTTAAATTTTGAGGATGTTTTAGGTGTGATTCTTAGTGAAGAAATATGAAGTAAAAGTACTAGTGAATCATCTTCAGATAATAATTTATTTTTGGATACGATAGGGAGTTAAAAGGATAATAGCAAAGGCAACCATGGAAATTCAAATGGTATATCTAAATCTAGATCTAGATCCAAGATGATATGCTAGCATTGTGGGAAGAGTGGACACTCAAAAAAAGATTGTTGGTTACTTTGAGATAAAAATACCAACAAAGAGGAAATGAATGAGGTAAATGTGATATCAGGTAAATCATGTCAATATGCCCTAATTATTTCTATGCATAGGTTTTTTTATTCTTGGGTAATTTTTAGAGTGGACTTTTTTCATGCCATCCCACATAGGTATTATTTTACTAATTATATTCAAT
Source organism: Torreya grandis (assembly GCA_037957365.1). Lineage (NCBI taxonomy): Eukaryota > Viridiplantae > Streptophyta > Pinopsida > Cupressales > Taxaceae > Torreya > Torreya grandis. The sequence continues at coordinate 478,947 of JARHVA010000272.1, forward strand.
AAAATTTAGGACATGTTTATCTTAGTGATGATGAACCATGTGAGATAGTAGGGAAAGGTTATGATCATGTTAAAATGTAGAATGGGAGCACATGACTACTTAAGGATGTTAGACATGTGCCTATGCTGAAATAGAATTTGGTTTTAGTGGGGTAATTAGTTAGTGAGGGATGTTTCACAATGTTTACTATAGATTCTTGGAAAGTTACCAAAGGTGCTCTTGTGATTTTGAGAGGTAAGAAAGTTGGTACTTTATATTTTAATAGTAGTGTTGATTCTTGTGATTTAGTTATTGCAAATGGAAATTCAACTATGTGGCACTATAGGCTCGATCATATGAGCCATAAGGGCATGGAGATCTTAAAAGACAAGTTACGTAGATTAAAAGACATATATCTAGACTTTTGTGATAATTGTGTGTATGGAAAATAGAAGTGGGTTAAGTTACTCCAAGTTGGACCCACAAAGAAAGAGAACAAGTTAGAGTTGGTACATTCAAATGTATGGGGACCAACTTAGGTATCTTCTATTGGTGGTTTCAATTATTATGTCACTTTTATTAATGATGCAACTAGGAAAGTTTAGGTTTATTGTATTAAAAATAAATTTTATGTATTTGACAATTTTAAGAAGTGAAAAGCCTTGGTTGAGAATGAAATAGGTCTCAAGTTGAAATGTCTCAAACTAGATAATGGAGGTGAGTATTATAGTAATATATTTTTTATTATTATTCTAACAATGGAATCCATAGGCAAAGGATAGTTCTAGGAACTCCATAACAAAATGGGGTATTTGAAGGGATGAATAGAACAATAATGGAATGTATTAGGAGCATGAGGTTACATATAGGTTTCCTTTACATTTTTGGGCAAAAATAGTTAGCATGATAGTATATCTGATTAATAGAGGACCTTCTATGCCTTTGGATGGAGGCATTCTTGAACAAACTTGGTCTAGTAAGAATGTTGATTATTCTTTTCTTAGAGTCTTTAGATGTGAGGCTTTTGCTTTCATTAAGAAAGAGGATAGGACCAAGATAGAGGCAAAATTAGAGAAATGCACATTTGTTAGTTATGGTGAGGATGACTTTGGTTTTTGTTTATAGAGCATTAAAGGTAAGAAAATATTTTGGTCTAGAGATGTAGTCTTTAATGAAAAAGTCATGTATAAGGATTAGTTGCAAGAATATGAATAGGAATAGAAAGAGTACGCGGTATTGGATGACATTACAGATGGCAAAGTATCTGATGAATTAGTTCAAGAACCTTCTACACAAGGACCCCAAACTCCTAGGGTAAGAAGAGCACCTGAATATTTCTCTCTTTCTTTGAATTATTTGTTACTCACTAATAATGGAGAACTAGAGTGTTATGAGGAAGCAATGCAGGTAGATGCTAGGATGAAGTGGGATCAAGCCATAAATGAGGAGCATAGATATTTCATGGAGAACTAAATGTGGTATTTGGTAAGGCTACCCAAGGGCAATAGTGCATTTATAAATAAGTGGATATTCAACATAAAAGAAGAGGATGAAGGGAGAAAAAGGTATAAGGCAAGGATGGTGGTCAAGGGGTTTGCACAAAAATTAGGTATTAGTTTTGATGAGATTTTCCCTCTTGTAAAAATGACTTCTATTAGGACTATTCTTGATTTAGTTGCAGTTGAGGATTTGCACTTATAATAATTAGATGTGAAAATTGCTTTTCTTCATGGTGATTTGGATGAAGAGCTGTATATGAAGTAGCCATAGGGATATGAAATCAAAGGGAAGGATAACTATGTGTGTAGACTAAAGAAGAGCTTATATAGCTTGAAACAAGCTCCACAACAATGTTATAAGAAATTTGATTATTTTATGTTGGAACAAGAATATCAAAGGTGTAATTCTGACCATTGCATGTACATCAAACATTTTGATGATGGTTATTTTATTATTTTATGCTTGTATGTGGATGACATATTAGTTGCAAGAAAGAACATATAGCATATTCATATGCTCAAGAAACAACTTAGTGACTCCTTTTATATGAAAAATATGGGTACTACAAAGTAAATCCTTGGTATGATGATTACTCGTGATAGGAAGGAGAGGAAGTTGATCTTATCCCAATTAGAGTTTGTGAAGAAATTCTTTAAAAATTTTAGCAAGTTGGATTCTAAATTTGTTGGTACTCCTTTGGCAGGACACTTTAGATTATCAAAGGAGCAGTGTCCCAAGATGGAAGCTAAAAATATTAAGATGTCCAAGGTAATTTAATCATTAGTAGTTGGCAACTTGATGTATGTCATGGTTTGTATTAGGCTAGATATTTCTCAAGCAATGGGAGTTGTCAACAGGTATATGAGTGATCTAGGTTATGAGCATTAATAAAGAGTGAAATGGATTCTTCAGTATTTGAGAGGAAGCATTGATGTTACATTATGTTATGGTGGATTAGATACCACTTTACATGGTATGTGGACTCATATATGGTAGGGGATATTGATAGCAGAAGAAGTATGATAGATTATATATTTATAGTTAGAGATACAACAGTTAGTTAGATTTCTAAGATACAGAAGGTTATGGTTTTGTCAACTATAGAGATAGAGTATGTTGCTACCACAAAGGCTAGCAAGGAGATGATTTAGTTATAGGAGTTATTTTGAGAGTTAGGGCATGAGCAGGAAGTTGGGAGACTACACAGTGATAGTCATAGTATTATTCATTTGGTAAAGAATCTAACTTCCACTTAAGGATGAAACATATTTAGTTACATTATCACTTCTTTAGGATAGCTTTGGAGGAAAAATTGGTGAAGTTGGAGAAGATTCATACTAGCCATAATCCTGTGGATATGATGATCAAGATGGTCACATTGAATAAGTTGAGACTATGTTTGGATTTTGTTGGCCTTAGTGGTCATGGAGTAGTGGTAGATTTTGTTCAGGAGAAATAGTTTCCAAGTGTGAGATTATTGAGTGTGGATCCCTTTGGGGCTATCACATGACCATGGGGATACATTTTGGGGGCCTAGATAGCTCAACAAATGTGAGGAGTGCATTTTTCACCACTCCATCTTGTTTTGAACCTTGCTCCACATGTGAGTGGAATATTCTTTGTATTTCTAATTTCTATATATTCCTTATTTTATGGAGTTAGTTGCTTCTATGTATTCCATATTTTATAGAGTTAGTTGTTAGATGCCTATTTTCCATGTTTACTTCCTTGATCTTAGGGAGTTAGTTTTTTATTATAAAATGGAATGACTTCATTATTTCAAGGAGTTGGTTGTTTTGGAAAATGTGCTTTTTGGAAGAGGAGAGATAAACATGGCAAGTTCCTTTTTAGGTGAAATGATGGATGAGCTTGATTAGTTGGAGGAGAGTTATCACATGGTAGATAATGCTTATCTTGGATAAGTATTATGTAATTCTCCTTGTTTGGTGGATTATCCTTCATTTGTTATATATACAAGTGTGGTGTGACATTTAGAGCTTGATGTGTTTATTTAAATGGGTGTAGATTTTAAGAGATAGTCAAAGTGCAGATATTTATTTGTAGGGTGTGGTATAGCAGCTAATGAGATATAGTGTTGTTCAGGTGTAGGTGAAAGTGTAACATAGAATATGTTCAACATTTTATATAGGAGATATTCTATCTCTATGAGAGGTTATTTGTAATCTTGTTTTCTTTACATATTTTATTAAGGGTTTTCTTGGTAGATGTAGCCCACATTGGGTGAACCACGATAGATCTGTGTTATGATTTTATTTTTGTTTTGTTCTCTCCATTTATACTTTCATATAAATGTGATTGGAGGAATTGTTTTTGTGATGCATGTTAGTGCATAATTAAATCTAATTTAACATTTAAAATTTGGCTATGTGATTTTATGGTGATTTAGATATGGTTTAAATTCTTTTAATTCCTAACATTTTACTAAGACATATATACAGGGACTAGTATGGAATGTTTATTCTAGTTGTTTATGCTTTCATTTGTACTCTTCCTTGAGTGTATTGAATTTATAATGTTGTACTTAGTTGAGCATTTGAATATGTTACATTTTTTGTAGCACCCATGCCTTTGTTTCCCTCTTTGACATTTGAATATGTCATTATTTGTTGTATGTTGACATTTGAATATGTCATTATTCATTGTATGTTGACATTTGAATATGTAATTTATTTTTTTGTTGGCATTTAACTAAGTCATGTCACTTTGATTATGCAACGTTTGAATATTACCCTTATTTATGGTCTTCTTTGATCATTGTCTTTGAGATTTTTTTATTGATATCATGTGTGTTTGATTTTCTTGTTAATCTTGTACTATTAATATTTAGACATTGCCATTATATAAATCATGCATATTACAACTTAATTTAATCATATTATTCATGATTTAATGATATATTCTACGTATACATGTTCCTTTTATACGTTACATGATACATTCATAGTTTACATGGTTATCTTATCTTTTTGATATAAGGCAACTACTCGTTTCTACTTTCATCACCTCAAAGGGGGGTATATAAATGGGGGCATGACATGGAGGCATGACTTCCATATTTATCATATTTTTAGATTCATTGAGGGGCATGTTTTGGAAACATGTTCTCCACACTTATCAATATGCAATATACCTAGATTATAGTTGGGGTATGCTTTAGAAAAATGTCCTCCACATTGGCACTTATACCAATTTTTATATTTCTCCATATGTAGTGGTAGCATGTTTTTTAACTATGTTCTCCACACTTACACATTTTTGGATTGGCCAAATTACACAGTTATATGATTAGGTTACACATTTGTGGCAAAATTCTATACATTAGTACAATTATTATACACAGTTTCATCATGAAACATATCTAAGGTGCACATTCTAAGCATTGTGCACCTAATATTTCAAAATAAAATTAGTTTTAAATTCTATACACTTTTAAGGAATGTCTCACCCACTAGGTTAGACTTTTATGGATTGCATTGAGCTAATCTACTATAGTAGTTGATTTAATTTTTGGTATGGTTAGGGTGATTAAATCACTCAATATTTCCAATTTTATATTTTAGACTTGATTTCATCATTTAACCTCACCAATTTTATAGTGTGAGTTGACTTGATTCACTCACACTCACTAGGTTATAAGTACGATTGGGTTTTATGGTTGAATTAATCTCAAATTCTAGGTGGCAACTCATATTTTATCTAAGGTTGGGGGCATGTGTCTTACAATATCTATTTATTTAGATATATACACTTTCAAAATTTAAATTTGTCCTAATATTTGTTTTAGTGATTTATAATGATACATCTTTCAAATTAAATTGTTAAAAGGCAATACAATTACATCAATACACAAGTGTACTCCTAAACCTTGCTCTCTTTCAATTTCAATTATTTCAATGCTTTTGATTTCAAATTATATGCATTAATTATATAATGTAATATGGTCTTGGTTTTAGGTTAGTCACCAACAAAGCACTCAAGTTTGACTCAAGAAAATAGGTGTTATACACACCCAAGTATGCATTCCTTTTCTTTTAAACTAGTAATTTCATTACTAGATTGAAGGGGGGATAAATGTAGACACTATTTTTGCATTATATAACACCTCAGTCTTATACACTTGGAAAATACACATCATGGATTTACATTCAACTTTTAAACTCTTTTCACTACTAAAATACTTGCATACACTATCTCTATATGACCAATTACTTATCTCTTAGTTTAACCTATGTATTTTTATGATTCAATATTGTTATCTTTCCTATAATGTTATAAACCTAATTATCTTCCATCTTCGCAAATTCTAGACCTGCACTAATTTTCCAACTACACAAACACTTGTGTCCTAATCAGATGCTTATGTTGATGCAATTGTCCTACCCTAACATAAGTGTCTAATGCCCTAAAGTCATCCAGTTTTCAAATAAAACATATTCCTATGGTTAGCCTAAGTTGTTTAATGTGGGATATTATCCAAAGGGATTGGTATAAATATAAGATCAACTCTCATTCATTCCTAACCTAGAATAGACCTAAAGAGACCAAGGCAAGTTACCAAAATTATTCTATCAAGCACTCAAGTGAGTAAAAGCTTCCATATTTTCTCTTATTTCCATATTAGTCATAGTGACATCACATATATAGATTTGAATTACTAAAGGAGAAACCCAAGAGATATATTTTCTAAGTTACAAGATAGGTTAATGTTGTACTTGTGTATCACACACAATCCAACATGTAAGGGATACCTACATAAGTCTGAGGCCTTATTTGAAGTATTGGCTATGTAAGCAACACTCATTGATAAAGGAGTATTTAGAATAGATTGAAACCATGTGCCCATTAACCCATTTTTCCTATAGCCACTATGAAGATTAAAAACTAAGGTTTTATTATTTGACAAATAGCGACAATCCATGACCCATATTTGAAAGCAATAGAGCAAAGGCAATATAATACCCAAAAGTATCCAAATGGTCACATCCAATTTTAGTAGATATTACATACTAGACACCTACATCCAAGTTAGATAATAACATCAATGTAACCATCCTAAGTTGATGCAAGTTCTAAAATCAAGAGACTATTCCATAATCCATATATAGTCCATTTTTTGCTTGTTCTAAATATAGTTTTATATTAACAACATCACCAAGTACCTTGTTTTAATTGTTATTATAATATCTAGCATAATTGTACTTTATATATTTATCATCTTAGCATAATAAATTTAGTATATGTTTTATCTGAGTTTCTCAAACAATTTTCTTGCTCTAGAGATAGTCTACCATCTTTATGCCCTAGGCTATATCTTCCCCATTTAACCTTAGATCCTCCACATCTAGATTTTATAGTTTAACTACATCATGGACCATAGAATAAAATATAAGGTATGGGTGAATAATGGGTATGGGATGGTATATGTCACTCAAATAAGATATAGGTGGAATTAATGGTTGATAGCATGTATGTTGACATCTGGATATTGGTTTTATAGTATTACAAAATAAATTTTGAAGAAATATTAAGTGTTGTTTTCATTTTAGAACCCTCTCATTATATTGATGAATCTATTTATTTATTTTGATGATACCTTGGATTAGCGTAGTACAATAGAAAACTATCACTATAATTACAAATTGTAACATAAAATGAGATACACATGAATCCATATTGAACATATTGATAGTAAATGAAATCTAATTTTTAACTTGTAAAATATTGTTAAATTAGAAATTAAAAAATCAGAAATAGAGAATCAAGAAACCCTAGATTAATATCTAGGGTTTTGGGGACCAAAGGTTAGGTTCACCAAATGTTTAACCTTAAAATATAGATTGGGTGATCTAGGGTTAAAGGAGTAGAGATAGCCTAGGGCACAAGGATGGTAGACTATCTCTAAAGTAGGTCAATTAATTTAAAAAATTAGATAAACATATACAAAATTTATTATGTTGAGATATGTTAAAAATGGAAAGTAAAACTATGATATATATTAAAATGATAATAAGATACTTCACTGGTTTTGATGTTAATATAGATCTATATTTGGAATAGGTAAAAAATAGACTATATCTATATTCTAGATCAGACATGATTCTAGAAATTGTACCTTTATAGCTTACACACTTACATCGACCTAATATGATTATGTCAATGATTTCATATAAAATATATGTAGTTTCTAGTATGGAATGCCTAATGAAACTAGATGCTACCACTTGGATACTTTTGGGTTCTATGTCACCTCTACTCTGGTGCATTCAAATCTAGGTCATAGATTGTCACTCTTTAAAAAATAGCAAAACCCTAGCTCTTCATCTTCATATTATTTATGGGAAAAATGGTTTAGTGGGCACAAAGTGTCAAGTTACCCTAAATAACCTTATATAAATGAGCATTGTCAACATAGCCAATACTCCAATGAAGGCCTCATACTTATGTAGTTTTCCCCTATGAGTTAGCTTGTGTGTGAATCATGTAATATGTGATAAGTAAGTACAATAATGACCTAGATTGTAACTTATAAGATGTAGCTTATGAAATGTTCCTTTAGTACTTAAAACCTATATATATGTTATCCCTATGACCAATATGAAAATAATAAAATCATCCATTATGGTATAGAATTAGGGGGAATAATTACCTTATGATGGTTGAAGGTGTTTGCAGTCCATCGTTGAGCTAGGACAGCTGTGCCTAGCTTTTTTTACTGTGTCTATGCTTGCGTAGGAGGGGGGTGGTTATTTGATAGTGTGGGGTGGGTTGTTGTGGATTTAGCTATCAAATTTACTGGTTTAACCTCTATTTTTGGCTGATATTTTGTATTGAGAGTGCCTTTTGGACACCGTTCTGTGAATGGGTCAGTGGAGGAGCCTGGATAGTTCCCATTATTGTGGAGTGTCTAAGGCTAGGCATGGTTATGGCTAAGAGTGCACCTTTTAGGGCCAAACCTAGTATAAGTTTTAGTGAAGCAGTGGGCTTGAATATGCTGGGATAGGAAGTGAGGGTGTTTGAAAATGCCTTCTTTTCTCATACTACAGGTGCTACAGACTCAAGCTTGCCTGGAGGATCTCAGATCACAAAGATTAATGGTTGCCTTGAGCAGTGCAAAGAAAGACCCAAACTGGTAATCCCTTTTGAAATGATCACTGAAGATGTCAAATACTACTCCAAGCATTCACTGTATTGCAAGTTTTTGGGTTTATGAGTTTCCCTTCAATTTTTAAAGAATTGGGCTCAGAGAGTGTGTGAACCAGAGGGTAAAATGGAGGTCAAAATGCTTTCAAACAACTTTTACATAGTTACGTTTCTTTACCTGGTTGATCATAATAGGGTTTTTGAGGGTGGGCCCTATTTTTATAATCAAGCTGGGCTATTAGTCAAACCATGGCATGCAAGATTTAATCCTTCTGAGGAGCTCCCAAATCAAGTTTTGATATGGGTTCAGCTGCCCAAATTTCTAATAAAATGTTGTCAAAAGGATGTTCTTCATATGCTTGCATCGATGCTCGAAAGGCCGGTGGGGTCTTTAACACAAACCTTGGGTAAGAAAGTTATGACTTTTACTCAATTTTGCATAGAAATTGATATGAGTAGACCACTGCTAGATGTGGTGGAGATGTGTCTAGGCTCACATTCCTAGGTGCAATAATTGGATTATGAGACCCTTCCTTTTTGATGCCACCTTTGTCATGAATATGGCCACCTGGTGCAAAGATACATGAAGGCCAAGTTAGTGGAGCAGCAACCTACGCCTCCTCTTAGTAGCACTCTTGGTACTGATAAAGGGAAAGAATCTATTGCTGGTGAGGGCAAGGATGTTGAGGGTTTCATTCAGGTTAAGGCTAGAAATCATATCAAAGGATAGAAGAGGACTCTAATGGAGCGACAGGAGGAGGATACCTTATAATAGGTTTGAGGTCTTGGATGAATTAGGTTAGTAAGAAGTTAATCCTAGATTAACTAGTGTAGATCAACTTGCGGTGGATTCTGGACTGGAGATTAGCTCTTCCATTCCTCCCTCTGCTTCTCATGTGGAATTTTCCATGCCTATGGTCACGAATGGGCAGTCAAGGGCACAGATGATTTTAGAGCAAAATGCTGATATGGGATAGGGAGTAGAGGATGTGGCTCTTCCTACACAGACTGTGGTTTTAGATACAGATAAGTGAGGTAAATCTTCTCCTCATCTAGGCATTTTTCAAAAGGATGGTAAGAAGGGGGTTTCTGAGAAAAATATTAAAATGGGACAAAAGAAGGATTTGGAGAAGATTAAGATGATAGGGGAGACTTTGGTGGAGTCAGGATCTGTTAAGACCTTAGATTCCCACTTTTTGACTCCTCCCAAATGATCATCATTTCTTAGAATGCAAGGGGCTTGAACAGCAGCCCTAGATAAAAAGCTTTCAAGAATTAGTTAAAAGTCATTCTCCTGATGTTCTCTTTCTTCAGGAGACTAAGGTTTTTGTGGAATGTATGATGAGTATCGCACCTAAGTTGTGGAGGCAAGGTCAATGTCAGTGCATTGGATCTCAAGGATCTTCGGGGGGTGTGGCATGTCTGTAGAACCCACGAAAGATCCAACCTATGTTCTAGATCTCCTTCAAGTCCTCCTTATCCATGGTTTCTTTGTGCATTGAGTCTGGAGAATCTATCCTTTTTTCTAATGTCTATGTTCCTATTGATTTTCAAGGTAAACTTTTGGTATGGAATAATATTCATGTGGTTTGTAGATTATTTCCTTACTTTCCATGGATTATTGCTATAGACTTTAATGCTATTCTTGATTTAACTAAAAAATGGGGAGGTAATGCAAGACTGGAGCCCTCCTCAATCTTACTTCGAGATAATATTTTGGCACTAAATCTTATGGATATCAAGCCTAGCAATGGCCACTTCAAGTGGAACAATAAAAGGGTGGGTGATAGGTGCATTACTGAACGACTTGACCGCTTCATGGTTTCATGTTTTTGGGTGGGTGGATTGTGGTCTTCTAGCTCTGAGATATTAGATTGGAGAGGTTTGGATCATTGGCCCATAAAGATTATCATTTCCTCAGCCTGTGTGCCTCAAAATCCGCCTTTCAAGTTCTAGCTCATGTGGCTCAAGGACCCAGACCTATATGGATGTGTTGTTGAATGGTGGAAGGTAGGTAGACCTGCTTTTGGTTCAGCTATGTATATTTTTGCCAAGCTTCTCCAATATGTTAAGTATCAGCTCAAACATTAGAATTGACAATGCTTTGGGAACATTTACCAGGTGAAAAATGAGGCTCAAATGGAGTTAAATGATGTTACCAAGTTAATTAGGGAAGAGGGGGTGTCTGAGTATTTGTTACGAGAGGAAGCTAGGGCTCTAAAAATATTGGAGGAATGGGAACTGAGAGAGGAAATCTTTTGGAAATAGAAAGTGCGGAATGTGTGGCTTCAAGAGGGGGATAAGAATACCACCTTTTTCTTCAATTCAGTGAAAGCCAAACAACATGGTAATTCTATATCATCTTTGGTGATGGATAGGGGGGACATTATCCACTCTACCCAGGATATTTACATTCAGGCTAAGCAGTATTTTGCTTCTTTATTTAGGGAAGAAGTGCAGGGGGACTCGACTACAGAGGCTCAAGTTCTCTCCTATATTCCTTCTTTGGTTTCTTTGGAAATGAAAGAGCATCTTATGAGAGCCATATCTTTGGAGGAGTTAGAGAAGACTATTTTCCAGATGCAAAAAGGAAAGGCACCTAGTCCAGATGGATTCCCAGTTGAGTTCTTCTAGGAATTTTGGGACATTATCAAATTAGATTTATTGGTAGTTGTTCAAGAATCCCAAAAGAATAAGCAAATGCTCTGAGCCCTGAACTCAACCTTCCTGGCTCTCATCCCCAAGAGGGAGGGGGTTGATCAGTTAAGTCAATTTCACCCCATTTCTCTTTGCAATGTAATTTATAAAATCATATCTAAGTTGATTGCTAAAAGGTTAAAAAAGTGGCTTACAATGCTTATTTTTGAAGAGCAAAGTGGCTTTGTCGAGGGCCATCAAATCTTGGATGGAGTGGTTGTGGCTATAGAGACTATCCATTTCATGGCCAAGTCCAAAGAAAACGCTATGTTCATCAAGCTGGACATGATCAAGGCTTACGATAGAGTTCGTTGGTCCTTCCTACAAAAGGTTTTGGGTGCCTTCAACTTTGAGGAGGAATGGATTCGTTGGGTTATGAGTTGTGTGAATTTGACTTCTTTCTCAGTTTTGATTAATGGAGAGCATTCTAATCTCTTTGGGGCCTCTTGAGCTTTACAGTAAGGTGACCCTCTCTCTCCTTACCTATTTCTTCTTTTGGTGGAAGGGCTGGGATGGTTGATTAAAAGGAATGTTGAAGGGGGCTTTATTCAGGGCTGGCAATGGGGAGGGGGCCTTCTTATACAATCTCACCTATAGTTTGTGGATGATGCAGCTTTGATGGGAATGGCTACTATTAGGGAGGATTCTAATATGTGCAAAGGCTTGGATGTTTATCTTGTTGCTTCAGGGTAGTTAATTAACAAGGGAAAGTCTTCAATTTTTTTCTTCAACACTCCACCTCCCATTCAATAAAGAGTTGCTAATATTTTTAGGTTCCAAATTGGGAGTATTCCCTTGCTATATCTTGGGATTCCTTTCTCGACTAACAGGCAGTCTAGGGAGTCGTGGTAGGTTATTTTGGACAAGTTCCATGTCAAATTGAACCATTAGACCCATCATTGGCTATCCTTTGCTGGTCAGATCTAGTTGCTTCAATTTGTAGTGTAAGCACTTCCTCTCTATATGTGTATGATTCAGGTGGCACCAGTGAACTTTGTTAGAGGCTTTGACTCCTTAGCAAGATAGTTTTTATGGGCTGGTAATTTATCATCAACTAAGTGGAGCCTTATTAAGTGGGAGGTGGTTTGTAGCCCAAAAAGGTTTGGTGGTCTTGGATTAAGGCAGTCATTACTTTCTAGTACTGCTTTGGCAGCTAAATTATATTGGTAGTGGTGCATGGAACAGGACTGGGTGTGGGCCAAAATCTTATCCCATAAGTACTTTTTTGGGATCCCTCAAAAAGATACTCCTTGGTATAGCTTGATAGGGAAAGGCTCGATGATTTAGACTATGCTCAAAAAAGGGGCTGCGCTCATTAAGGGTGGACTATTCTAGATCTACAAGAGTGGGATGGAGGCACATTTCTAGCAAGACTCTTGGGATGGCTACCCTCCCATAGTTACCCAATATCCTCATTTAAGTATATTGTCCTAGAGGTTTTTTGAAGCTGGCTAGACGAGGGTGGGTGACTTTAAGTCCCTTTCCCTTCATGGGCAGGTGGTGGAAGCAAAATGGAAGACCCCAAGGGAGTGGCCTATTTTTGGGCTAGAGGTAGAGTGTGTTGAACTTCATTACATTATTTCTTGTTGTAGTTATAGCACCCTTATGCATAGTGATGTGTTGGCTTGGGCCCCTAATCCCAAGGGTACATACACGGTGTCTTTTGGTTATCAGGAGTTGCTCTCTCAGCAGTTAGATGGGGGGAGGTAAGTTCATTGGTGGAAAAAAGTCTGGAATAGATTCTCTTGGCCAAAGTGTAATTACTTTATTTGGACTTTGGTCTAGAATAAATGCTTGACTTGGGAAAATATCTAAAAGAGGGGCTTTGCTGGCCCTTTAAGGTGTGTTCTCTGTAGTGGTGGGGAGGAAGATTCTTCACACTTATTCTTCCTCTGCCCCTTCACATTGCAATTATGGCATCTCTGGTGGGATGTGTGGAAATGTCAGTGTATTCATGCACTCTCCTTGATAGATTTTTGGATGAGATTGGGAAGGTCCCCCTCCTCAGCTCCCTTCTTGAAGGATGTTTGGTATGCTGGTCCTATCTTTCTGCTATGGCAAGTTTGGTTGGAAAGGAATCATAGAATTTTTCAGGGAGAAAAATTGGGGACTCAACAATTTTGGATTAGAATCTTGGGAATGATCCAAGAAATTGTTGAAGCTAAGAGTGAGATTATTTTACCACTGGAGAAGAGTGATGCTGAGATAGTTGACAGCCTGGGCATACAGGGGTTATCTCCAGTCTCAGCTTACGTCAGGAGAGGTAGATATGTAAAAAATAGAGTTTAAAGGATGGGGAAATGGCTGCCACCTCCCGTTGGTTTTTTGAAAATTAATACGGATGGTTCCTCTGGGGGTAATCTAGGGTTGGTTGGGATTCTTCTGGTTTAGTGGTTTTTATTTTCTTGGCTAATAAAGGTGTGTAGACCGTTAATAGGATGGAAGGCCTCACGATCCTATATGCTTTAAAGTGAGCTTATGATCTAGGGTGGAGGAAGGTGATTTGTGAAGCTGACTCTCAAGTCTTGGTCAATCTACTTCTTGAGAGGAAGATCTCTGATGTTAGCTGGCAGCTGTCTATGCTAGTACAGTAGATACTTCAAGTTAGTTCTTGTATGGATTCAGTGTCTTATGCCCATATTCCAAGGGAATGGAATAGGGTGGTTGATTGCCTGGAAAAATGGGCATCAAAAGATATAAATGGATGGAAGATTGATGGTTGGGAGCAGATGCCCTACGAGTTATGTCAGGACCTGGAGAGGATTATTATAGAAGATGAGAGAGGTACTGGGGAGTGATGTTCTTTTTCTTGTTGTTTCTATTGTCTCTAGTGGTTCTTGGGGATTTTCCCCTATGCTATTCTATATTCAGCTGTTCTAAGTTTCAATAAAGTTTTTACCCCTATTTTTCAAAAATATGAAAATAATAAAAAATATGAAAGCTTTGCTCACTTGAATGTTTGATTGAGTGATTTTTGGTGTCAAGTCTTTTATAGGTGAGGTATGAATGATAATTGATATTGTATTTACATCAAATATATTTAGATAATATCTCACATTAAAACACTTAGGTTGACCATAGGAATTTGTTTCATTTATAAATTGGATAACTTTAGGTCACTAGACATTGATGTCAGAATAAGACACTTGCATTGATGTAGGAGTCTATATGGGACACAAGTTTTTGAGTAGTATGAAAATAGGTGTAGATGTAGAACTTGAAAATATGGAAGATAAGCATGTTCACAACATTTTTGGCAAGATATAAGGTTTGATTCATTAAAATAACATTTATCAAACTAAGAGATAAGTAATTAGGCATAAAGAGATAGTGTATCTGAACCTTTAAGTAGTGGGAAAGGTATAAAAGTTGAAATTAACTCCATGATATGTATTTTACAAGTGTACAAGACTAAGGTTCTATATAATAAAGAAATAGTGTTTACACCAGTGCCCTAAAGACATAAATTTTAAAAATTTAAAATTTCTTATGGTTAGATTATGTGATTTAATGTAAAAATTTTCCTGAAAGGATTGGTAAATAAACATGATCAATCCTCATTCATTCCTTACCTAGAAAAGACCTTGAAACTCATAAGGTAACTTAAAAATATCACTCAATAGAGTATTCAAGTGAGAAAATATTCCCTATTCTTTCTTATTTCAATATCAAGCATAAGGACAACTTATCTATAGTTCTGAAGTACTAAAGGAGCATTCCATGAGCTACATATACCAAGTTACAAACTAGGTCACTCTATGTACTTGCTTATCATACATTACATCCTTATGCACCCATAATCCAACACCTAGTTAATAACTACATAAGTCTGAGGACCTATTCAAAGTATTGGCTATTTAAAAAACTCCCATTGATATTGGGATAGATCAACACTATGTGTCTACTAACTAATTTTTCCCATAGTCACTCTAAGGGTGAAGAATATAGGGTTTTATCATTTAACAAAAAGGGACAACCTATATGTGAGATTTGAACACACTAGAGCAAAGGTGACATAAAACTCTAAAGATATTAGGTGGTCACATCCAAATCTAGTTAGTATTCCATATTGGACACCTATGTACAACTTAGACACTAGTGTCGATACAACTATCCAACCCTGATGCAAGTTCCCAAAGGCCACATAGTGTAAATTTATAGATTTTGAGATTGTTCTAGAATCTAGATCTAGTCTAATTCTATCCTATTCCATATCATATCTACATACACATACTAAACTAGCTAGTTACTCTTGTTTTCCATTTATTTCAATATCAATTAATAGTTTTACTTTTTATTTTTAGCATATCTCAATATTATAAATTTAGGATATTGTTTATCTAAGTTTTTAATTAATTGGTTTGCTATAAATCTATCTATCACCCTTATGCTTATTTATTTTTATAATCTTAACCCTATACTATATTGACCCATATCGATTTAGGGTTAAAGACTATCATATATTATGTTGGTGAATGTTCCACATTTGTGAAAATTTGTTTGTACCTTGCTTGTATATTTTATTATCATTAAAGGTAGTGGAGTTTCCATTTCTTATTGGATACATAAATTTTTTTGTGATATTGATTATCACGGGATGAAATACTCTTGGGTCCATACCATACTTGCTCACTTATATAGGGTCCTTCATAGATTTACCTGAGAGGTTTTTGGCAGAGGGTTGGGCTCAACTACACTTTTTCATTACTGGGATTATGAATACATTTTGGTTAATTGACCTATGGAGATGCTTTATTGTGGATGTGCACATCCACACACACACACACACACACACACGTGTGTGTGTGTGTGTGTGTGTGTGGATGTGCACATCCACAATAAAGCATCTCCATAGGTCAATTAACCAAAATGTATTCATAATCCCAGTAATGAAAAAGTGTAGTTGAGCCCAACCCTCTGCCAAAACCCTCTCAGGTAAATCTATGAAGGACCCTATATAACTGAGCAAGCATGGTATGGACCCAAGAGTATTTCATCCCATGATTCATGAGGGGAAATACAATAAAGTATTGAAAATTATTAGATCATTTAACTAATAGTGATATTGTGTGGAGGTTGTATAGGGGATTTTGTGGATGGTCAGAGGATAGAGTGGAGTTGAGGTGAATTCAAGTTAGCTATTAACTTCATGACCAATGGCCAGATGTTTCTGATCATTTCTAATTTGACCATGTTACCAAGCAATTGGTATCCTACTAGATGTGCCCTATACAACATACATATGTAGATGATATATTAGGGATCCTTAGTGAGAGGATGATATGGTCCATCCTACTCATGCAAACCTAACACCCACCCCTTAACAAATGTAGATGTAGTGATATAGACACTTGACACTATGACACTAGATATACACCAACATATAGACAATTATGATTTATCCATATGTGGTCTATTTTTATTTTAATAGAGGTGAAGGATCCTAAATCATATGGTGGAGCAAATATAGGTGGTGTGGTTGTGGTTGATCCATTCAGCTTCACCTACAAGGAAATATATGTATATTTAAAATTTTTGTATATAATTTTAGTGATTTTGATAATGTTGATATTGATTAGATGTATTAATTTGATTTTTTTAACATAGGGGGTGATGATTATCGGTAGATCATTATAAAGACATCCCTTTAGGTTCCCACATGGCATGTGCTTAGTGAGGTGGTACCTAGTGGATTATTGGAGTGAGTGACAAACATTATGAGAGAAAATGCTTCCTTATTTGATTGTACAATTATAATGATAGTGTATGATGATGTGGTATCTAAGTGGGATGCACTTATTATTAAGTATGATTAATTGAGGGTGGAACTCATGATATAACATATGCCACCTTCAACTCCATTAATGGATCTAGTCCAAAGTTTTTTCTAGGAGTATGTGCAGTTATATTTTGAGCATGCAAACCCAAAGGCATAATTATCCATATTCAAGGACCATGAGCACAGGAGCCAATATCAATCGATATCACAAGAAGTTAATAGTGGAGCTTCCTCTTTGTATAGTTGATTGTTAGTAGAGGGTGTTGGTGATGTACAACATGATGGAATCCTTATAAAATGATATTTGATCATATTATACTTGTATAAAACACACACCCACACACATATAGATTTGGTTTTATGTGCTCTTATTTTTGACTTATGTATAATATTTAATTTTTTATATGTTCATTAGATGTGGTTTATAATTTGATAGAGTAGTTCATGTGATGATATTTAGTAAAATAATGTTGATGTATTTGAAAATGAAATGTGTTATTTAGATTTGTGATACATGTATGTATTAAATTTAATTATAAACTATTTATATTTGTGATAAATTTTTGTACTTTGACAAAAATAGGATTTGTGCACCGTAATGAGTATTATTCATAAATATCCTATGATGATGTATCTGTTAATCTATGAATATGTTTGCACTTGTGTTAGTTACTTATGGAACCTACATTTGATACTACTCATTTTATAGTACTCTCTTATAACTCTAATCTGCATTGTGATTCTTTTGGTTTGGCATACAATTTGGAGATGTGTTATTATCATGGATCTTTGTATCTTTCTTGATGATTCTATTTCTCTAAAATGTGATAGTTCCTTTATTGGCTAGTTGTGTAATATTTTTCCACAATGCATCATAATAATTATCTCAATGTTCATTAATACCATGATAAATGAAAAATGCCTTTCCTTTATATACTCATAACAATGAGGATGATGATAGTACTTAGGAGGAACATTGATTAACTTCTCATCCAACATTGCATGTAGAATATCATGTGGTCGATTTTGAATCTATCAAACTAGAGTGATTTCATTTTTGTTGAATTAGGTTTGTTTACTTTGTGTGATGCTTTGTAAAATATTTCCTTTTATTTATTTACTTTGACATGTTCTTTCTTGATAGGTATATACAAATAAAATCACTCAACTTTATTAATTTTATCATTATTCATCACTAATTATGATTGTCTCTAATAAAATTTCCTTAACATCATTTCCTACATCATATTAACTTTATACCTCATCCCATCAAACCTTTGCATCAATTAATTTTCCTCCTATCATTCCATATAATCTCTAATCAAATCTTCAAAATTATTAATGAATTTAAAATTACTTACCACCTACCTCACCTACCCCCACTAGTATCTCCTATAACTCCACCTTTTAATCCCCACCTAACCATTAAATAATCATAATTAGTCATTCTTAAGAGAATCTTTAATTCTCTACATTCTATAGAATCCTCTACACTCCTCTCTCTCTATAATTATCCAAGGAATTTTATATTCCTTGAAACTTACTCACCACATCCTATATAAACATGCACAAACCATAAAGGAAAGAATTGGAGAATAATGTTATCAACTTATCTATTATCCATTGTCAATCCATCATATATCTTCCATTACTACAAAAAGTCTTGAGCCAATCAAGCAATCTCATATTTCAATCATCTAAGGAGAATTAAAATTGTCATTCTGGGGTACATATTTACATTTGGAGGTATATTGAGCTACATGATTGAGTTATAATTGTATATTTCAATTGTTATTATGTTGTTCTTTATATCTACCTTGTCAAATTAGAGGTGTGTTATGAATTGGAGTAGTTGTAGGTGATAGTATCCATTTTTTCTTAAATTTTGATTACTATTCCAAATCATTACATCACATTTTTTTTTCCATGGTAGGATAAATCCATTTAACCCTTTGATTTTTGAGACTTTGTGTGATTGGGCAGCCTTGCAAGATCCATTTGATAAAATATTTGAAGGCTTAAAACTCAAAAATTTCCATGAACATGCACCTCCAGGATAGAAGTAGATTCATACCTGTGTATACACAACTTTTCTCATCAGATACTTGTATTTTTTTGTAATAAAGGTGACCTTATCTTAACCTTCATCCTAGACCACTAGTTATTTATAGGCCATTTTGACCTATTTTGAAAAAGTTGTTACTAGCATTCTTTGTAACTAGCAACATTATCAACTCTAATAGCAACTTTTTTAATAAAATTAGTAAATTTATGTGTATAATTTTGTTTTATGTGTGGCCTTATAAAGTTTCTATTAGCATTGCTTTTAAATTAATGAGTTTTTTTTGTTGTAATAGTGACTTTGTATAGTTATTTTTGGTATGTGTGCAGGTCTCATGAAGTTGCTACTAGTATCACTTTATAATTTATGGCTTCATTAATTTAATTAGTGGTTTTATCACTGTGATCAATGAATGTCATTGAGATTAGTGACTTTATGCTATCAAGTATAATCTTTTATCATTTTACAATGTCACTTCTCTCATATTTTCATAATGTTCAACTTTGTTGATCCTATTTTTGGCTTTGTTGATCCTATTAATGGATTTGTTTATCTAACCAGTGAATTTGTTGACTGTAAAAGTGATTTTGTAAAATTTATTTATTTTAACAAAATCTATGCAAGTGAGAAAACAAGAGCTTTCTCTCATGGATAAGTGGATTTTTAACTATAAAAAACATCTTTGTACTTGAGATTGATGGATTTGTGCTTTCTAAAAATAAGTACAATGTCAGGGATAACTATCTATGTTATTTTTACAAAGGCATTGCTATCTTATTTTTAAAGTAACAGCTTCATTGATTAGACTAGTGGCTTTGTTGACTGTATTAGTGATTTTATTAAACTATTTTTTATCTAATTCTATATTTCCCTACATAGAAGAAACTATCTTTCATGAAAGTAGCTTTGTTCTATATTAAGATTTGTGTTTGATCTAACCCTTTGTGCAGGTTTATCCCTGAAGAAGCCAATCTAAAACTACTAACCAATCATCTTGCAGGCCTCCCATCTAATAACTTGGAAAAATTGAAACCATTTTAATATATTTTATTGTCATAACTTAATTGGGATTAATAATATAATATTTCTTGTATGTTGTAGTTTCAAATAACTCAACTTCATTTTTGACTACCTTCTTATAGCTCGAGGCTAAGACTTTATATGCTCTCCCCTGGAATTCGTAGGGTGATACCTTGGGATTAGAAATGGTTGATAAACCTCACTCCCTTCTTAATTTCTAAGGTTAATGTGACATGGAATTAATCCCCATGCACTTGTCATAGTATTAGATGTATATGATGTGGATTTCATCACCACACATAGGACCATACTCTGTGTTCTATCAGAGTATAATTATCAAGGTCAAATATCACTAAACTAAGTGGAACTCCCCATGTAATATTATGTGAAGTGAGGAAGTAACACTCTAATATGTAAGCATTATACATGACCTTATATGGACTCAAACCCTATGTAATATAAGATGTTTAATGGAATCCCTTAAAGATCTTGTCTCACCTATAATAAAACCTTTTAATAATAACAAACATCTAGGGTAGGGGAACAACATCCCTAGAGATCACTCACCATGTACAAATGGTGAGAGAGGGTTGGGTGACTAATCTATTCACCTCTCATCATGAGTTTTTTAGTGGGTTGGATGTTGAGTTACACTCTCGTGCCAGTCACTAATTTAGATTTGTGGGTTGCTTGTTATTATTTATCTATTGTTAAGACCAATATTGTTCAAAAATATTAAGACCTACACACTAATTACTACCTAATCACAACTTGACCATAGGTAAATCATAACCTAAAAACTTTGATTAATATTTGCATAGACCATCCCCATATTTATTTATATAATCATAGTCAAACTTATCACCCTTCATCATATTTACCCTCACCTTAATCATATCACCTTAGTAAAAACCCCATCATTAATCCTTGATATTATTTAAGCTTTCCATAATCATCATCTCATATTGTCCTAGTCACTTTTCTTAATCTTGTTTAAGCTTGCCTTAGTAATCCCCCTCTTGATCTAGTTGAACATATTTAAGACTTAGTCATCTCCCTCTTAGTCTACCTTGTCCAAATCATATTCATATTTATGGCATTAGTCATTGCATTAATAAAAACCTCATGTACCTTGATAAAACTTGTCCAAGCCATTACATTGATTTAGTCTTCATCAAAATTGACTAGTAGGGATACCCTCCATTAGTTGAAATCTTGCCTCAAACATTGTCATTTTGCTAGCACTAATTGACCCATCATTTTACCAATTTTGGCACCCATTGTTATCTTGATATAAAATTGTCACTTTAATAGTTTAATCCTATCATCTATCATGTTATAACCCATCATTTGATCAGTTGAAAATTATCACCTCTCATATTATATCTTATCACTGTGCTAGTTTGAACTTGGCACCCATTGTTATCCTATTAGTAACTTTTCACTACTAATTTAAACCCAGCATCTATCATCTTATAACACATAATTTGACATGTTTAACACTAATACCCCTCATTTTATATCTAATCACTCTACTAGTTTTATCTTGACACCCATTTCTATCTCATCATTCTTATAGTTTAAACCTAGCCCCATCGACACCTTGTTATCACCTGTATTTCTATTGGTTTAAATCCAACACAAGTCATTAATCTAAATCAATAATCAATCATATTTAACATACTAAATTTTTATGTAGGAATACCCTATTATTATATAAATCATTCATACTAGCTCAAATATTATATACTTCATTGCTTAAGGCCATACCTAGTCATAACCCTAGTCATATTTCACATAAAATCAATCATCCTAAAGGCAAGCTCAATCTATCACTCACCTATCCAAAACATTAATCCACATAATGTCCTTAGACCTATACATTCCATCCATCATCCAAAACAAATCATAAGTCCACCTCAATCATAGTCCAAACATTTCATCTAGCTAACATACCTAGTCATAGCATCCCTTTATGTCCCTTAGTCCATTCATACATTAATTGACATCTTTAGTCTAACCCCTAATTATCAAAGTATAACCCCATCATTACCTCATTAAACAACATCACCTTTAGCCTAAGATTCTTCATACCCACACATATCAATCATCCCCTATCCCATCAATTATACAAACAATACCTTGGTCCACATTGGTAACAACTATTTATGCATCATGATCACCATTATAAGCTTGTTTACATCAACACTTAATCAAGTTTGAATCATACAATCAAATACTATCATCCAATTAGTCCAATCTCATCATCCAAATCATCTAATCCAACTTTATTAGATCATCTAAGTATTGAGATAATCTAAATCAAGTTAACCCCATTGAAGGTCATTCACGACCTAATCATATCTCTTTGGCTAGTCACACCTAGCCCCCTATTTTATTCAAACCCAATATCTTATCTTATCTCATCATCAAAACATCAAATTAAGTCCCATTATTAAATGTTTAGGTATCTCATGTCCTATTTATTGGATTAATCTTATCACATCCCATCTCACATTACTAAGTCAAACTTGAAACCAAACTAAAATAAACCTTCATAAAATATCCCAAGATCTGAGTTTGTATTGAACATCCCACTATCATCTCTCAATTTATTTATTCATTCAACCCCTCATACCTTTTGATTGGGTCCAATGAAATACACCATACATCCTTTCTTTCATCTTGATCCATGTCCTCCCAAATAGATTTGGATTTTTTCTTATTGGAAAAACATATCTGTACCAATAAAGATGCATTCCTTTTGTGACTCCTAGAAATGGGTGCCCAACTTCCTTTAGAATTTGACCCCATCAACATAATTTGTTTCATAATCAAGTCATCCCATCCTTCCCCATCAAAATAAATCTACTCTTAACCCCCATTCTATCCAGTCCCAGTCTAACCTTCCATCTACCAATTATGTCCAATTAAAAATCCCTTATTACACTAACAAAGGGAATTCTATCATTGTAACCCTATCTAGCACTAGTTAATATCTTAATACAATTTAAATATCATGATCCCACTATATCATGGAATTATTATACCCTGATAAATTATCTAATCTAGATTTAAACACTTCCATGTCCAAGCCAAGCTATGAACATAGGCAATATACTCTTCTCCCTATATTTTTATAAGGCATATTTTGTCAACTAGCTTCCATAAATATTATTATCTATTCACACACAAGGCCTCTCAATTAAAACAAACCTAAACCATCTTGGTATATATAAGGATAATATTGTCAATACCATAGAACCTAGGGGCATTCTATTAATAGATACCATAATTTTAAAAAATCATCCAAGACCTAATTGATGATGATAACATTGAAATCGAGAATGAATTAGATGAAATTTATTTTGAGGATGAGTAAAAGGGGATATGTTAAGATTCATTTCCTAGGCATGACCAAACCATTCCACTTTTAAACGAAGGCTAATAAAAATAACCCATCTTTGAAAAACCTCTCTTCAAAGAACTTTTCATCCACCAATCGTATACCTTTCATCTATCATATCATATCCCTCATTTATAAAATTCACTTCATCTTAAAACCTCCATCACTAAATGAAAGTGAAGAAGGTACTTGTGTATAATATTATCCAACATGCCTTCCTCATGGCTATAATCAAAACATCATCTTCTAGTAGTATCATGATATCAAAATCATCTCAAAAAAATCATCATTAGAATCAATGCCCATATAAACATTAGATTCAACATCAGAATCAACATCATTATCATCTAAAACATGATTTAATATGTCATTGACATATGAATCCATATCAGACTCCATACTAGAATCATCATTCCCTAAAAGACATCAAAGATCATGTTGACAACTGTTGATGCCTAAAAGTGTATCACATGGGTTTACAGAGTGTTTAAGAAACACTTCTCATTTATAGATTTAAATAATCCATCTCATGAGTATTCGGTTGTGATTTTCCTGAGATCTTTGGTGGAATAGTGACAAAGCAATATAACTATTTCACAAAATGATAATATAACTGGTTGTTGGGAGCAACCTTGGTCTTAAAGCTTACTTTTGAATATTAAAGTAATCTGACCTAAGTCTAATTAATTATGGACAAAACATAAAGTCTAAAGTCTAATCTAGAATGTACAATTACAATGAAAACTAAGCTATAGTGAATTGAGCAAAAAAATGATAAAAAATAAGGGTAGGGTAGAAAAGAGAGGTTTTTTATCTTTAGTCTAGACATTATGACAAAGCTTAAAGTTCATCCAAATGTGCACTCAAACTAATATATGACATGAAATATATAAAAAACATATCCTACTATATATTAGGCAAATGTCCAAGGAAAGGTGAAACAATGCAAATAAGAAACCAGTTTCAATTTAAAGATTTACTTCCACAAATAAATTGCATTAGCACATTTTCAAGGAAAACATGAAAAATGAAAAGAGTCTAAGATATTTTAATCAACCTAGCTTAATCCAAAATTGACAACTCTATATTTATATGTGCACATTAGGAATCCATATAAACAATTCAAATTTGAACATTAAACTAGATGGTTGAGGAAGTAACCATAATAAAAATCATACAAATAGATACTGGATAATCTTTGTAGAATTCCTTGCTTGTATTGATTGATCCAAGTTTATAAATAGTTTTTTTCTCAAAAACTCTTCCCTTTTACAAATGACAATACCTTTTTTATATAATAATAATGAGGTATGTCGATCTGTTCTATCAAATGAAAATTGCACAAGTGTCAAGGATAACTATCCTTCTACAACATTCTAGAAATAGACACTTTATAAATGAATTGAAATCTAAGCAAATATGCATTAAAAAGTTTCACATACTTTTATAAGATAGAATATTCCTTTTTAAAATGATGTACATGTTCTTATACAAGAGAATATTCTAAGTCAATAGATTTGACTTTGAGGCTCTTTTGTTGTTAGTCCCTTGTCTTTGTTACATGATCTTCATTGCTTTACTATGTTGATTATCAATCAGCTTGAAGTTGATGATGGGATCCATCAACATATCTTCTTCTTGATATACCAAGCCTCTTAAGTCCTTGTTATCCCTATCTAAATCTTCCTTTATGCTTTTAGCATCACTAATCTTATACTCTGTAGATAGGATCATGTCCAAGATCCTTTTGTTGTCTCCCCCTGTTTTGCCTTGGATTTGATTTTTCACCTCTTATATGAATTATTTTTCCCTATGTTTGAAATCCTCATCTATTATTAATCCAATGGGATTAATAATATTTGGGTATTTGATCAAGCTAAACAATATATGTATTATCCTATTCTCCAACTGTTTAAAGTCATTTGAAATATCTTCCAAGATCTTGGACCATTTGTTTAAACCTTTGATTTTTTACGTCAATATAACCATATCCATATTCAAATGGGCTATGCTAACTATCATAAACTTAAGAATTTGGTACTCTACAATATATTGATCAACTCCTTCACCTTATTGTATGAACCCTACCATAGGTTTACTTGGTTCACATCCAAAGTACCATGTTTACCTACCATATCTTGCTTGGACCTTGTAGTTTTCAAGGAGCTTAATATGTCATACATTATTGCCTCAAAATCATTGATCATATCTCCTAGAACATATATAATATATTATTCTTATAAGTTCTTTTGTAGCTTTAGCCCTTTGATAATAGCTTTCAACTATTCTGATTATGCTTGGGCCAATTCCAAGACATCTTCTTCAAATATTGGATCCTCACTAGGTCTCTATACTTGATTTTGAGTCAAATTAGTTAAGGTATCCACCCTTTGATATGTAATTTATTCACCATGTTGCATAAACTTTTTCTCAGTCACCCTTTACAAATAGTATTTGGATCAAACCTGACCCCAACTAAAAATTGGGTCACACATGGAATTGGGACCTCTACTTGTGATTGGGCTATTGGGATTAGAGTATCTAATCTCCTTGTTTATTTCTATTATAGATCAATGATATAGGGTTTCAATTCTTACTATAGAGGGATATTATTAGTTTTTACCATTGCCCATAGATGATGGATAATAGGCAACTTTTTTATCCTTGGTTCATAAATGAACCACTCAAGAATTGGAGGTCCATACAATAAGTTTTATTCACTAAACAAATTGACTTCACTCAAAGGAGTAGTGATAGTCACTTTAGGTCTCTTAGTCTTTGATAAAATTATAGTCTCAACTTTTCTTGTAGGAGGATTAAAACCACCAAGTCTAATGCTATTTATTTCCCTTTCTCATCTTTATCTTCCTCAACCTTCACCACTTCTATATCTAAATTTGTATCATAAGCCATGGATAACATCTTCAATACATACTCAATAGACTCATTAGGATATAGGGATATCATATGAATCTCTCCTTAAGGTTATTCTTGATTTGCTACTTTGGGAGATTCATGAGCTAATGAACTAAAAGTAATCTCATCTGGCCTTTTCTCCTCCAACCTATGCTCTATTTATGTCTTTGCTTGTGTGTTGGCTAATGGAAGCCTAGAAGATTCACCACTTATCAAATGGTATTACTTGGGGTCTAATTTCCATCTATAATCCACCTTTTGATCTCTCTTTAATATAGAGTCAGGTCTTATGTTGTGTTCTTTTAACATTCTATTTACTTCAAATTATGAGGATGCCTTAATGTATATGAAATAAAATAAACTGGGCTCATGCTCATAAGGTACATTCAAAATACCCTTGATCCTTAAATGACATTTTACCCTACCATAAGGGTCCCATTGCCTAAGTTCATCCATCTGTAAGTTGAAAGACAACCTATGTTTTGAGGTAGACTCAATGTAATCCCACTATCTGAAGATAGTCCTACCAATTTGCATAGGAAAACTATGTAGGAGACCCTTTCCTTTGGTCTTATAAAGGCCATTTATACCATGGAACAACTGGTAGGCCACCTCTTGTTTTGCTAGTTTATCAGGAACATGGATTGGAAACTTGAGAGGAGAACTTTGAGCTCCCTCAATCTTTATTACAATACAATCAAGGTACATCCATATATCCCCCATTGCTTCAATATATTTCCTAATCAAATGGATAATTATCATCATAGGGATACTAGTTATAGCTTCACTCAATGTTGGGTAGGCATAATCATAGATAAACTAAATGTGGTCTCTATACTTATATATGTGCAACTTAGAATAGTATTGTGAAATGGTCTGGATACCACTTGGAGACCATTCTCTTTGGTTGGGAATCTTTGTGGTTACACACAGGGCATATAGAAGATAAGACATCATGTAAAACTCATTTTTATTCCTATGCCTAATTGCATATTTTTTTTGCTCAAATAAATACTAATTATCTCACCCAATGGATGAATTATTACTTTTTCAACAATGAAATACACCATAGGTACCCACATTTGATCAACATATTCTGTGGTTACACATCCATACAACTTGTTCAACAATGTCATTACCATCCTAACCCCTGGTCTAAATTGACTTATTGAGATGTTCTTATTAAGGTTAACAATGACTTGGTTACCAAACTCTAACCACATAGTTAGGATGTTCATCATATTGTGTTATTTATCTCATGAATTAATAGAGGTTAGGTCAATTTGGGGCTTGGTAAATTTTTGATAAGACTCAAAGGCAATCGGTGAAATGTAAGCAACTTTCCTTTAATTATATTCATTAATTAACATGCCCTTGTCTATTTTATATTCCTTAAAAAGTGGGACCAATAACTTTAATGTAATGAAGTACCTTAGGTTTGGCAGTTGTATAGTGTAATCTAGTCATTTGGATGGCCATAATGTCATTGTATAGTCTCTTTACTGGGAGGATCTCCTCTTCTTCTTTAGTGATCATTAGCTAGTTTTCAATTATCCAAAATAATTTAGAACAATTGTTATCCCCTGTGTTTAAAGCAATAGCTATAAATTTTGGGTCCTTGAACACTCAACCTTCTATGTCTATTGTCAAATATAGCTCAAATTCTTATTTTGAAACATGTTTATGGGCTGCCATTGCTATAATTCCAATTAAATTACTCTTTTGGACATAATAATCTAACTTTCTTGGCTCAATTATAGTAAATCTAGAGACAATTAGGGTAATCCGTACACCTTAGCTATTTTAGAGGTTCACATAGGGCTTTGATGGTGGAAAGCTATTTTTAAATGTAAGTTTATGTGGCTTAGATTTCATTTGGATTGCACATTTATACCTTTCGCGTGTTGGGTTCCACAAGATCTCCAATTTGACATGTCTCACTTATGTGGCTTTGCCATGTCACGTTGCTCATTTATTTTTAAAAATGACCATTTATCACTTCTAGACATGGTTCATTACCTCATACAATCTTGAATCTCAATAAATTTGTACTGTTGATCTCTTAAGAAGTCCTCCCTACCTTGACGTCATCATGGTTTATTGATCTTCCATTTGAGCTCCCAAGAGTGTGCCACTTGATAGCTCCATGGGTTTTCTATGTACCTATAAACATTATCCATCACTTAACACCTTTTTCCATGTGGTAGCTTCTCATTTGATCTAAGATCTTTGAATTGTTGACTCTACTCACACCATTTATCTTGAATGTATGATCAATCATGGGCCATTGATTTTCATTTTTTAGGATTAAATGTGCACCATTAATCTGTTAGCTACACAATCAAGCACTAACCATCAATCTCCTTCTTTATACATAAGCTCGTATATGATCCATTGATTTGCTTGATCACTCATTAAGATTGTAACACTTTTCACTCTTATTTTACTTTTTAGCATCCTTGACTTGTTGACCTTTGTTCACCATTATATCTATTACCGCTTTGCTAAGATCATGACACTTGTCTTTCTCACATTTGATTTTGGAGTCCTTTGACACCTTTATTCCTCACTCACCATTGTATATTCATTACACTATTAAAATCCACCATTGGTTAATTCTTTTGACTTATTGACTCTAGATTTGCACGTGGATCATTGATCTTTGGTTTAAGCTCCCAAACTCTTGCCACTTGGCATATTCACATTTACTTAGTACCTATGAACAATGAAATAAAATAAGGGTTTAGGAGCATAAATAAAATTAGGATAAATTTTATACTAAATTTTTAGTCATGTTAATATACATGATTAAAACTTAGGATAAAATTTAAACTAGGTTTAAAATATAAAAACTATTCTTGCATAAATTTGAATCCAATTCAAAAGAAACTTAGGCTAAAATATTTAGACCAAGGTTTTTTTTAAATCTTATTTAAACATGGATCCAATTAATTAATTAAATACCAAGGGTTAAATTATCATTAAATCATAAAACCCTAAACATCATTAATTCAAATGAAACTCCATTAAACCTGCAACATGAAAACATAACAATCAGACATTGGCAATATTAGATAAAGTCAAATAAAGAAAACATGCTAATGTACACTAGACCAACACATGATATTTAATAATGTTCACTGATCAAGTTGAAAGTCAATTTATAACATAATTTTCAAAATTGAACAAGGGTCCTCATTTTTCAAAAAATTGGGGTATGATGACCTCAACAACACCCACCTATTTGAGGACATGTCTATTTGTTATTCAATTTAGATATCAATCAATAGAAGGGCATGGATTTATATATATATATATTATAATGATAATGTCATAACAAATTTTAGTTTATTTTAGATGATTTATCAGCTACTGATCATGTAGACACCTGAAAATTGCACCATGATAGTTTTCAGTCTTGTCTTGACCTGTAGACCCTTAATTGACTCTCTGCCTAGTGGACCACCTAGTCTACTAGCAATCTTTACAACTTCATCATAGTAAATACCCCCTCCCTAAACACATCACTTAAATCATGACCTTTTTATCCATTTTCTCATGGCCTTTTGACCATCATCGGTTAGGGTAACCGTTAATGGTTGACCCTAATCATTGATGGTTGGGGTCATAAACTTACTTTAACCATTTTAAAGCATTTCCAAAATTGTTTGAGGTTAACATCCTCCAAAATGGAAACTTTATTTAAAACCATATTTTAAAGATTAATAAAAATAGGCAACTTCATCCCCTCCTAACTTAGCAACTTTCCCTCAAGATTCCCTCTCCTTAGCAATTTTATGATATAAATATAGGTCTTTTGGGAGAGTTATAGATCCAAAAAATCTACATCCAGGCTCTCTTGTTTTATTTGTTTAGGTACTTAGTATCCTAAAATTATGTCTACATAACTTTTGAAGGTTCGAGCACTGTTATGCTACCCAACTCTTTTCAAGTCTTCAACTATCATCACATAGATATCCTCCTTTTATTTTAGTGTTTTCCTTTTCTTGTCAAGTTTTCTTTTATTTCATTTTATTCACCTGCACACCACCCCTCACCCAAAAATCCATACTCTGACTCCTACCCATTAGCCATTCCATTTTCAACTCCATCTCAAAAATCACCAAAGTTTATAGGTGACCATCATCAGTTGGCATTAACCATCACTGGCTACCCAAACCATCACTAGTTACCTAACCATTGTCGATCATACCCAACTGTCACTAATCACCCTAATCATCGATGGTCACTATCAAGGAAAATAAAAAATTATTATTTTTTCCCCTTTTACCCAATAAAATCCCTATTTTTATTCCTTATCTACTTGAAAACCCTACCCAGACCATCTGAACCCAACTCTGGTGCATTTGTGCATGGTGTTGACCTGCCATTGCTATATTTTCTATCAAATAGGTATATCATTTATTTCTTTTGTATACACATTTATATTTATATTAGTTTATTATCTCCAAATTTTATTTTTAGAACATTTCTATCATTAGGGGAGTGGATTGACATCCATCCAAGGGAGATTTCACTTCTTAAAACTAGCATTGCTAGGCAGTCTACCCTTCATACTTGTCTAACAAATGATTTTGTTTAGTGTGGTCTTATTGCAAGTAGTCCTTCCCCACCAAAAAGGAGTTCCCACTTCATCTGGTCATCAACACATGCATTATACTAGGTATTTATCTACACACCCTAATACTCAATTTCTTTAATCTACTTCCAAAACTATGAAATGAAGAAAATAAATTAAAACATTTTGGCACACCTAATGGGACCTTATTTCCCTTTTTTCCTTAATTATTTTCTCATCAAACAAAATCATTTATTTTTGGGATTAAAAATTAACCATGTGTATTCATTGATTGCTTGTTGATTTTATTTCACCTAGTAACTTAGGAGGTATAGTAATCTTATCATAGCATTTACACTTGTTATCACACACAAAACCAAACCCTAACAAATTTTACACATCAAAACAATACTTGAGACAAGGACTGACCAAGATTTCATCACCTAGAGGCAACCTTACCCCCTCCTAGTTATCGCACTTGGATTTCATCACCAAGGGGAGAACCAACTTAGCTCTTTGGTTGAGTATAAACTCTAGACTTAGTATATCTTGGCTAAGCACCCAACACCCTTATCATTATAGGATTTTAAAGTGAGGGGGTAGGCCCCAACACCAAGCCACATACTAAAGTTCAACAAAGATCTTCCTTTGGAGCACCTAAATAACCTAAAACCATCTATAAACTTCCTCTTTAGTACCCATTTTACAGTCCAACCTCCCTTATCACACTCTTTAAGGCATAAGCCAAAAGTAATTTAAAAGTAATCCTAAGGTTAAAAGGCACTTATTAGTGTATGTATTGATTGATTTCAAACTATTTTAGGTTTTCTCTCTATTTGAGGTGTGATTATCACAATAATATTCCCTATTTTCTCATATGGTTTTAACTCGACAAGTGAGAAATCAAGACAACCAACCACCACCTTCTTCTTCATCCATAGATTATACCTCGCATGTTGATAAATCTCCTCATGCTTCACCTCATCATTATCCTCCACCACTTTATCCTTCTATAATCCCAACCATTTCTAAAGGAGATCTAGACTTTATTGCCTTTCTTGATAATAATCCAGTTTCTTTACAACATTACCTCAATACCTTGCCTCATCATACCTCCTATGCTTTGGTTCCTTCTTATGATCATTCTCTTGGCATGCCATCCCACCTCATGGTAGGTACCACTTCAAACCAACCATTGACTCAGGCCTCTTCCAGCATCCCATCCACCCAAACTCAAATTAACCTTCCCCCTCCTAACCAAACACCTCTTATCACACCCCATGTGGGTTCAACCTTACCATTAGTCACTTACACCTCATATACTATGGCATTATCTTCTACTATGGCTCCTATCTTCCCTTCGATTGTAACCAATTCCTTGACCACAGTCACACTTCAATACCTAGTATTCTCCATACCTCAAAACCTTCCCCTAATCAACACTAGGGTAACTGCCCAACCTCAACCATACCAACCATGTCCTTTCCTCAACAAGTGCCTCTGATAACTTACTAGTATGTCCCTAGCCCACAAGGGTACATACCACCCTCCACCCAACCTTTCATGCCAAGTATTTATTATGTACCACCATCTTAACCACTTGGCACCACTTATCAATATGTGGCTTCTTTGATACCATCTGCTACCTATTCATACATTCTCACAAGCCAACCCCAACAAAATATACCTCCTAATTATGCAACTTCTCACCCCCAAACTGATCTAATCAAAATGCTCATGGATAAAATGACTATTTTAGATTCATCTATCTCTACCTCAACCTATCTTTTGTCTTATGACCAAATTTGTAACTATCCTATCCACCCCTTTGTGCCCATCTATGCTTATCATGTATCAATGGGAATTACCCAAACTTTACAAATTCCAAGGTAAAGAGGATCCTCAGCAACACTTAAGAGTTTACCATCATGCTTGCTACTTAATCACTTATGATGATGCTCTCCTCCTTTGAACCTTTACCATGTCATTATATGGGGTTACCCTTGATTGGTATAGTGCCCTTCCCACTCATTCTATCTTTTCTTTCTCTCAATTAGAAAAAACACTTTTCAATAAACATATCTAAAAAGGTTTCCATTACCAACCTATATTCCATCAAACAATTCGAGGATGAATCCATTGTTGATTTCATTTCCAAGTGGAGGGGCCTCATTAATCAACTCACTTTCCCTTACCCCAACCTGAATTAATCAAATTATTCTCTCGACAGTGTGTTAAACACATTGCTCCAAATATCCAAGCCCAAACATTTAGGACCTTTGATGAAGCATTCACTATGGCCTACAAATTGGAAAACCATGCTATCAATGAAGGGAAGTTGAAGCTTCAAAATAAAAATTCTAGTTTCAAATCCACTAAGTCATCCTCCACCAAAACCATAAACCCAACTAGTTCTAAAGCAAAAGCATCATCACACTTGGTTGTTCTCAAAACTACACCTTCTCCAACCATCAATCAAACACCTCAAACCATCAATCCTTCCAATCTCCAAAACCATACCCAAAATTGGGCTCCTTCAAAACCATTTACCCTGATTGGGAAATCCTATGCATCGATGTTGGAAAAACTACTTAAAGCCAATATAATCCAACTTCCACCCATCAAGCCCCCTCAACAATTTGATACATCTCACTCCCTTCCCAGCTGTTATAATGAGAATGATCATTGTGACTATCATTGAGTTGTTAAACATGATACCAATAGATGTAATACCTTTAAGAGCATTGTCTAGGATCTAATTCATAAAGGGGAGCTTATGTGTGCTAACCCAAATGCTCCTTCCAACCAATCTCTTGATATTTTTCTAAAACCATTCCCAAATCATCCACCTTCAACCCAACACCATGAAATCCAACTTGAATCCTCCAACTCACATGAGGCACATGTAATTAAAGTCATCATTAATATACCCAATACTAAAGAAGTCATCACCTCTATTACTCAAATAGAGGAAAACAACCCACCACCTATTTCTTCAAATGCCCAAGAAGTAGCTATCCATTTCACTTCCTTGGATGAAACCATAGTTCCATCTACCCCTCCTATGATGGAAATAACCAAGGAGATAACCACTCCATCGACCATTTCATCCACTCCTTTAGACCAAATAGAAGAACCACCTTTTTTTTGGACAACCAAACCAAGGAAGAAACTATACCAACCCTTCCTCTTGAAACCATTACCCATACTATACCAATTACAAAATTATCTATACCTCCCTTGGAAACCATTTCCCAAGAGACAATACCCATACCTACCTAATCATTACATTTGGAACCTTCCACCAAAGTTAGCAACACTAAAACTACTCATTCTTCTTCCCCAAAGGGCTTGATCTTTGAAACTAATGATCAAGGAACAAAACCCATTTATAAACCTTTTTCTTGACTAATTCAAAGCTTGGAATTCACCTCCCAACCTAACTTTTATAAATCCACCTTTTGGCATCAACTTGGACTCTCATATTTAAATAAAATCAGACCTTCTACTTCATTAGAGTCCATTCTCTTGAGCATATTGCTATAACTCCACCAACTACCCCTCCTAAAGTCACCACTAAACCATCTCAATTATCCCCATCTAAACTTTTCAAATCACCCTAAGCTTCTTTTATCAAGCCAATCAAGAACTTGGGGATCCTTCCCATGCCCAATCCTATTCACCTGCCATTGAGATTGGATTTAACCACATCAACCCAACCAAGACCTAATCCAATTAATTCCATTAAGAAGGAAGGATTGCCTAGACCACAACCTTAAGGAAGGACCATATTGATTCCTTCACCTTTACCTTGTATTTTAAGACCACATCCTTCCACCATTCCCATTACTTTTCCTCTAAGAAACCATCTCCCCTTTATCCAATTATAACAAGCCCATCTCCTATTTCATCATCATTCCTTACTAAACTTTCTCTATCTACTTTCCCATCCATTAAATCCTCATCATCTAGATCCCCAATTCCTAAACCAATTATAACTAAGCCAATTATTTCTAAACTACAAACCAAGTTCAATACACCAACCATACCTCCTATCAATAAATCTTTGCCCAATAAGATTCCTACACCAAAAATCTAAACTCCACCACCTCCAAAATATTTATCAAAATCCTATAAAACTATTTTACAAAGGCTCCTACAAGCTTCTACCATTAGCTTACCACCAATCAAGCCTTTTGACCTCACTCACCAAAATCCATCCTGGTTCAATGACAATCTAATTTGTCTTTACCATAGGACCCCTGGGCATGATATAGAGAACTATAAAGCTCTCTAAACTATCATTAATTTCCTTTTAGAGGAGGATGATCTATTGGATGACCCTTATTTAATCCCCTTGCCTCTTTTACCACCTATCCAATCTACATACCAATCATCTACTTCTTTACTCCTGCCAAGGAGTGAAATAAAGGAACTAAAGTAAGCAACCGGTCCCCTTATCCATATTATTCATATGGTGACTCTATCTCAATTCCAACAAAAGGATAAGGGTAAAACAATCCAATAAAATGAAAAGGGTAAAGCCAAGGCCACCATTCTATGGTCTCACCATTCAACTCCCCAACCAACCAACCAAACCCAAATAACTACACCTTCACCTTCACCCTCACAACCATCCAAGCCTAAAGTCTCCATTTTGGGAGCCCCTTCATCTTCCAATTCAACTCCATTTGTCTAATTCCTAGTGTTAAAATAACTTCACCAAACACCATTCAAAATGAGTCTTTATGACTTAATTAACACCTCACCTCAGCATAATCAAGATTTAATCAAAGCACTACATTATATCGAGGTTCAACCAAATGATCCCCAACCTCTTACATCTTTGATCAGATTTATCCAACACGCTACCATGGTCACCTTTCAAGAGTCTAAAATTCTACCATATCATAGTGAAGACCTTGATCCCCCTTTTTTTATCATAGCATCCATCAATCATATGCATGTCAAAAGAGTTAAGATTGATGGGGGAGTGAGTATAAATATCATCTCCTCCAATGCCTATGATCAACTCCAACTACCTAAAAACATCACGTCAAAAATTTTGGTAGTCCGTCGATCATTCAATGATACCTTGGCCACCACTCTAGGAATAGTTGTTCTCCACATCCATTTGGGCCCTCAAACTATTCTTGAACTATTTAATGTTGTAGATGGTGAATTTCAATATAATTTATTACTCAGTCACCCTTGGATCCACACCATGGGATGCATCCCTTCTACCCTTCATCGATGTGTCAAATTTGAACATGAGGGACAAGTCATTACAATCAAAGTTGATCCAAGTCCCTTTACTTCTTGTAATATGACATATCAACCCAATGATGTTCTCATTCCACCTTCATCCTCTTCACAACCAACCTCTATCTAGGCCACCATGTCAACCCAACCCACTAACACTTATATCTTTAACAATGATGAAGCATCCACTAGTTCAACTATTCCTTCATCACAAATCCCAGTTGAACACCACTTGCAATCAATGTTTCAACATCTTACACTGGGGGAATATCAACTTTTAAACTTAGATGCTTTCCCTTCTCCACATGAATTTGTGAACCTTCAAAATGATCCATCATATGATCCTAATATTAGCACCCTCATCCCCTTTGGCCTTCCCAATAATAGAACATATTTTTTCTATGGGGGACTTGATAAACCACTTCTTGCTCCTACCACCATGCCTTATATCCAGTCATTCACTTCCAACTTTTATTATCTTAGCAACCTAACCTTTGCCCAAACATACATTCATCGGTGCACTTGGAAAGGGTTTGGTTTTGGCCTCTGTGAACAAGGACCCCATGAACTCCCCATTGTCAAAACCCAAAAACCTCATGAGTTCTTTAGCTTAGGGTATGTTCCCCTAGAAGATCCCACATCACCAACATCAATCCCACCTCTCCCATTTGGAGAACCTCCAACCTCACTCCTCCTATTCAAAGAACTTCTACCCTTATTAACCTCACTTTTCCAATTTAAAGAACCTCTAACCTCACCAACTCCATTTGAAGACATCAACATCATCCCATCTATATTTTTTATCAACACCATTAGTTTGGATCCCCTATCTTATTAATAGGAAGGCCAAACCAAAACCATTCCTCTTATCCACCCCAAAATGATTACACATGACTCACCCACCATTAACACTATCCAGCATCAAGATGACAATTCTATTCTTACCTATCTAGGTACGAGGGACTCTTCTCTTAAAAAATAACTCCCTTTTTAAAACTAAACAATAATAAATGAATCAACCATAGAAGTTAATTTGGGCACTCAGGAGAACCCTCATATTTTCAAGATTGGCCAATCTTTAACCCTCGAGGAACAATGAGACTATCAATCTTTTCTATGTGACCATAACATAGAATTTGCTTGGTCTTATTAAGATATGCCCAGCATTGACCCCTCCATCACTCTTCATAATATTGTTACCCATCTCGAAGTTAAGCCCATTCGGTGAAAGCTTCATCATATACACCCTTACATAGCTCTTCTCATCAAAGAATAACTTCAATGCCTTATATCTGTTAATTTCATTCAACCTATTAACTATCCATAATGGGTCTCTAATATCATTCATGTTACCAAACCCACTAGGGGACTCTACCTTTATGTGTTTTTTTGTGATCTTAACCTTACATGCCCTGAAGATGACTTTCTCATACCTAACATAGACCAACTTATTGATCTCACTACTAGCCATGAAATGATATCCCTTATGGATGGATTTTTAGGATATAACCAAATGTTAATTGACCCTCAAGATCAACATAAAACATCTTTTATCACCCCATGGGGAAACTTTTGCTATCATGTCATGCCTTTTGGCCTGAAGAATGTGGGAGCCACTTATCAGCAGGCCATGACTTACATTTTTCATGACTTCATCCATAAAATAATAGAGGATTATGTTGATGATCAGCTCGGTAAATCCAAACACTACCAAGATCACCTTATTGTTCTCGCTATCATCTTTGAAAGACTTATCCATTATCATGTCAAGCTCAACCCAAATAAATGTATCTTTAGGGTCTTATCAAGAAAACTTTTGGGCTTTATTATTTCCCTCCATGGAATTGAAATAGACCCTGTAAAAGTTTGAGCCATTCTATAAATGCCTCCTCGTACTAACCTAAGATAACTTTGTAGCCTACAAGGAAAACTTTAGTCAATTTATCACTTTATCTCCCAGCTATCTGATTATTGTCAACCTTTACACCACCTCCTTAAAAAAGACACCTCCTTTAAATGGACCAAATAATGTCAATAGGCCTTTGATGAAATCAAGGAATATCTTCTCTCTCCACTAGTCCTTATTCCTTAAAAAGAGGATCAACCTTTTTATCTATATTTATCTACCATTGATCATTCCCTAGGGGGCATGCTCGCTCATCATGATGAACAAAATAAAGATCAAGCCATTTATTACATCATTCATACTCTCATTGACTATGAAAGCTGATATACCCATCCAAAAAAAAAATTCCTTGCCTTAGTTTTTGTTGCCTCTAAACTTTGTCACTATCTTCTTAACCACAAAACTTATGTCATTACTAACACTGATCCCCTCAAGTATATGCACTCCAGGCCATATCACAACCAACGTATGCCCAAGTGGCTCATGTTATTATCAGAGTTTGATCTTGAGTTTCTTTCATAAAATTCCATTAAGGGGTAGGTGATTATAGACTAACTAGCTGAAGCTCCACTCCTTGATAATCAAACTCCCCCTCTTACCTTTCCAGATGAGTCTATAGCTACCCCTTCTTTGGAAGAACCCACCTACCAAATGACTATGTATTTTGAAAGATCTAAATGTCAAAATGGTGGGGGCGCTATCATAATCCTTATTCCTCTTAATGGGGAACCTCTACCCCTATATTTCAAACTCAATTTTGAATGCACCAATAATATAGCTAAATATGAGGCCTTGGTCATAGGTCTCCAAACCACTCTAGCTTTGGGAATCAAAACCATTAGCATATTTGGAGACTCTCAATGCATCATTAACCAAGTCATAGGAGCATATCAATGCAAAAATGACATTCTTCTAAAATATAAATAACTTATCAACAAATTATTAGCATCATTAGACCATTATATCATCTAATCAGTCCCTCATTCTACCAATAAATTTGTAGACATAATGACTTCCCTTAGGTCCAAAATTCCATCTCAACCTACTAATTTTAAACTATTTGTCACCATCCACCATTTCATTAAACCATCCTACCTTAGTCCTAATCTTCCTACCATTTACCAAATAGAAACATCAACTTTTGATATTTGGTATGATCAAATCTTCAATTATCTTAACATCATTATCCTCCCTTTAGATCTTTCTATAAATGCTCATATAACTTTCACTCAAATCACCTCTTGTTACTTAATATTAGGGGGGCATTCTTTATAAATGAGGATTTGATGGTCTCCTCCTTCATTGCCTTCGTATCAATGAGGCTTCTCATGCCATCAAAGAAGCACATGATGACATATGTGGGGAGCACTTCAGTGGTCTAGATGTTGCTGAGCATATCCTTCACCTAGGTTACTATTGGCACACACTCAATTAGGATTATTGTGACTATGTCAAAAAATGTATCAAATGTCAATAACATGCTAACCTTCATCATGCATACCCTCATGGTCTTCAAGTTTCAAATGACTATTGGCCTTTTTCATAATGCGGTCTTGGTCTTATTAAGAAATCAATCCACATTCCTCACAATGACATCAATATATCATCACTGCTATAGAATATTTTACCAAATGGGTAGAAACCATCCTACAAATCTCAATCAAAGCTAAAAAAATCATTGATTTTATCAACCACCACATCATTTATCTCTTTGGTGTTCCTCACAAAATCATCACTGATAATGGTAAATCCTTTAAAAATAAAAAGGTCTAATAACTTTGTGACACTTTTGGTATCAACCTAAGCTTCTCCTCACATTATCATCTTCAAGCCAATGGATAGGTTGAGGCTTCCAACAAAACCCTCATCAAAATGCTCACTAAGGTAGTCATTGTTTCAAGAAAAGATTGGCACCTCCATATCCCATTTGCTTTATGGGCTTACATCACTAGTATCTAAACTACTATGGGTGCTATGACTTTTTCTCTTGTCTTTGGAACTGAGGCATTCTTACCTCTTGAAGTCCAAATTCCATCTCTCTGCATATCCTTACATGATATTCTTTTTGAAAGTGACTATTATCAAGAACATTTAGCATGCTTATAACTTCTTGATGAACATCACCTTGCTTCCCTTAATCACCTTCACATTTATTAAGAGCATATCAAATGAGCATACAACAAACATCTAAAAACATGAGAATTCAACATCGAAGATCTCGTCTTCAAGAAAAAACAACTCATCACTAACATGGAAAGGACCAAGAAAGGCAAGTTTGCTTTTAACTAGTTAGGACCCTATATTATAACCCATAAGTATGGATCAGGTTCTTATCACTTGTCCTCTCTCAAAGGTAGGCCAAAACCTAAACCTATCAATGCCTCACATTTGCATCTCTTTCATTGTTAAAACAAGGTTCAAATGCACTTTTGTGTCTCAATTAATCTCATCCCTTGGTTCATTAACCTTATTTTCTATCTCTTTTGAGATCAATTGATTATACAGAGCTATGTGATCCATCCATCATAGTAATAACATAAGCTAAATATGGGTACCCTGGCTCTACCCATAGCACAGTTCTCATGGATACTTTTCACTTTTTCATAGATGGAATCCCATGGTTAGTTGTTTCTCAAAACCCTTTTATCTAGCCTTCCATGTCTAGGTCCTGATTTTACATGGGTAAACCTTTTATACCTAAATGGATTTATCCATGCCTAATTTTAGTTTAAAATATATCCATACTTTAAAAATAAATACCAGACTACTCCCTTGGAGGATAGCTGCCACATCAAATCAAAATTTGCTTAAAGTAGACTACTCCCTTGAAGGATAGCTATGCCAAAATAAAATCTTAGACTACTCCCTCAAAGGATGGCTAAAACAAATATTCATTATAATTTTCTCACATTGATCAGATTCAACAACTTATAATGCAAAAGTGATAAAGCAAAATCCAAAATCAACAGGTCGTAATCAGCTCTTAGGGTAAATGAATGTAAAATTCCTACATTGATCAGTCTACCTAATATCTAATTAATCTATAATCAACTTTTATCACATAAGTAGAATTTTCACATTGATCAATCTACACATTAGTATATGACATACCAATGGCATGGACTAGTCTGCTAGGCTTCTTTGGTCACCTATGGAAAAGCCAATCATTCCACTACCTATAAATTCCATTTTCCTCTACCATTGGTTCACATCCCTAACTATCACCTACATCCCCAATGAACCTAAGGGATTATGAGCTTACTCAACATGAAGTGTTCAAGATACCATTTTTCTCAATAAAGCACACTGCTATGATGCATTTGATAAGTTTGTGTTCACTAAGACATTCTAACTATGGATTCATATTGTTCAGTTCTCATTAGTAGAGCACTACACACTTTCTTATCCAAAATGTGGATGTGAATGTTTCCTATACCTATTCCAGCCCAACATCCATTAATCAAGCATTACATTCACACTATCCCATAAACCTACTCATCAACATTACTATCATGCAAAAAAGTATTGTCAATGACCAAATAATAATACTCCTCATCAATCAAGTAATAAATCTTTACAAAAATCTATAATACATAATCCATAATCAATAAAATTACATCAAAATAAATATACATAACTACATCATAATCAACACATCATCATATTACCATAATCATCTAAAAACATCATCACTCATAATCAACACATCATCAAGACATAAGAATCCATCTCATCAAAATATAAAATCAATAAACATCTCAATACATCTAAACATCATATATATATATATATATATATATATATATATATATATATATATATATATATATATATATATATATATATATATATATATATATAATCAAAACATGTCTATACATGAAATACACATCACTCATAAATAAATCTTGCACCTTCATCATGTAGGTTGATATCAAAATCATAAACAAACATCCAACATATATGTATCATGATCTTGGGGTACCACTACCACTAGTCCCTCTTGCACCTGTACCTATCCCTAGTGGAGGCCCTATTGGCTGACCCACTATCATCACCCACTAACCTAAAGCTACAATAATTACTCCACTTATGAATCTAACCTAGTATTCTCCTCATCATGGCTCATTAGGACACTATGCTAACATAATGCCCTCATAATAGCACAACTCCTATATGGCTGCTAAATACCTAGCCTGTGTCACAAAACTTGGTGGTGCCACCACTACCCCACCTATCTATCATAGAGAGTCTCTCTCTTATGTCACCAAGCCAAGTGAGGTCCTCACTTGATCCTAATCTCCTATCATTGACATAATCTACCCTTGTAAACTAACCACCTGACCCTATAAACTAGTGACCTATGCCTGTGCCTAGTCTCTCTATACTTTCACTCCTCCCAACTGGCCCTAAAGAGTGGTAATCTATCTTTGAAGAGTGGAAAGATACCCCTATAACACAATAATCTATTCCTATGTTGTTGTTAATGCCACTGTTGCTTATGGATCTCCCTATGTTAGTACCTATTTCAAGTCAACATCCATTGACTATTGATCTCCATCTCTAACACCAAAATAAATGGTTGTGTACCTCCCATAAAACTAGGTAGGATAGTCAATTATACAACCTACATCATCCCCATCTCTCAAAGGTAATTCCTCATGATCAATCCCCTCCTCCTATGCATGTGGCTCTGGTAAATAAAACTCTACATCCTCCCTCCTAAATCACACAAAATCTTGAGGGATAACCTGCACTAGCCCAAAATGATGATACACTCACTCAAATGGGATACACTCCATCTCATCATCTCACCTCTTATAGGCCCATCTCCAACTTTGAAAATATAAGGTGTGATACTTGTATCCAACCCACACTAGCCAAGTTTGATATGGCCTCTAGACAATGTTTCCAAGAACTAAAATCTCTAAGGATCCTCTAAACCAATCAATGTCTCTCAAACCACCACCAACACCTATCATGGCCCCATCTCTCCTCTAATGTTAAAATCCAACCACATAATCTATCAATTAAAATCCCTCTATCAGAAGGCCCAAAGG
Organism: Torreya grandis; assembly: GCA_037957365.1. Taxonomy (NCBI): domain Eukaryota; kingdom Viridiplantae; phylum Streptophyta; class Pinopsida; order Cupressales; family Taxaceae; genus Torreya; species Torreya grandis. Next base: position 522,274 of record JARHVA010000272.1, read on the forward strand.
TCTCAATACACATATGTGTTCATAAGCCCATTAGTGAAGTACAAATCCCACACTAATGCCATAATGCATATGCACCCTAAACCACCCATATCTCTCTATATTTATACACCAATAAAACTTGTGCCCAACCAAAAATAACTCCACCAAAACCCCCAATAACATGCTAAGGTATATCCCTCTAACAAAATCTGGCAATGCATAATAGGTAATCACTAACCGCAACATAGTCAGTAAATGTCTCTCTCCCAGAGCTCTCTAGTATAGTAGCCTAATGCTAAACCTGCTACAATGGAATTGTGCATCATCTCTATCATCTCTATACAACATATCTATGCACTTATCAATCTCATCTCCTTATATATGTTAAATGGGTTCACCATGAATGGGTAGACATGTGATTTGATGAACATCCTCTAATAAGATACTTATCTCCCATATTAATAATCAAAAAGCATTAGTCATCAAGTCTTATCTCTCGATGAAGGTGATTATCATGACAACATCTCTAAGAAAGCACTGGTAGTGGCACATCTCTCAAAAACCCACTACCTCCATGTGTCTCTAGTCCTCCATAGACATGGCATCCCTCACCTCTACAAAAATCTTGGGAACTCAATCTCATAGCTAGATTTGATCCTGTGCCTGTAATAATAAACATATCTCAAATCAGGTCATTGACCTATCTCTAACACTTCTTATATGTCCACCCAAAGTATTCTCTAACCTACTTCTATACTAAATACAAAATCATCTATTATGTCTTTTCACCCTAATCAAACTCCCAACCAACCAACCTCCTACCCTAACCCAACTCCTAATTCAACCAACCAATCTCCTACCCTACCCAAATTCATACCCTAACCAAATTCATACCCTAACCAAACTCTTATCCTAACCAAACTCCTACCCCAACCCAAATCCTCCCCTAACCTACATAACTCACACCTCCACCTTGACCTATCTCCCATCCACCCCAACTCAGTGATCCTACCCCAACCATCATTGTTTATCCCAAATCATTGATGGTTTATTTAGGGTCATTTTTACCCTTGATAAACCATCATCAGTTAGCTCTAACTACTAAAAATTATTGTTAGGTGACCATAGGTAGTGATCCTTGACATCTTACCCTCCTTCTATAACCCTAAACCCCCTACCACCTAAAACCACTCCTTAACACCCATACATATTTCTAGTTACCTCTCTACAACTCACACATTTTCCCCAACACACCATTTTGTACACACCCAACAAAAATAACCAAAACCCTAACCCCACAATTAAATAATCCCCTAATTCTCACCAATTTAACATATTTTTTTATTTTTACCATTTCAATTTAGCTATTGTACTTTACTACCAAATTTAAGACACCCCTACCTCATTTTGGGATTGATGGCACCACCTTAAACCATGCCTAACCTCTTAACTATCTACACCTCTTATGTCCATCTCAAGCCCACTATCACTTTCACACACTAGAATCCTCTCTAATAACTCACCACCTTCCAATAACTCAAAATGAATTTTCATCCAAACACTCAGACTAGACAAAACACTATTTCTCCAAATTGTAAATGGGGTCCAAATGGGCCTCATTGACCTTTTTACTATCACTTTAGGGTTTCAACCCAACTTTCAATGGTTGCCTAACCATCACTAATTGACCTTCATTATTGATGGTTACCTTACTAATGTAACTATCGATGGTTTCCTAACCATCATTGGTTAAGCCTAACCATTGATGGTTAGGGTGTTTTGTAATAATAAACATATCTCAAATAAGGTCATTGACCTATCTCTAACACTTCTTATATGTCCACCCAAAGTATTCTCTAGCCTACTTCTATACTAAATACAAAATCATCTATTATGTCTTTTCACCCTAATCAAACTCCCAACCAACCAACCTCCTACCCTAACCCAACTCCTAATTCAACCAACCAATCTCCTACCCTACCCAAATTCATACCCTAACCAAATTCATACCCTAACCAAACTCTTATCCTAACCAAACTCCTACCCCAACCCAACTCCTCCCCTAACCTTCATAACTCACACCTCCACCTTGACTTATCTCCCATCCACCCCAACTCAGTGATCCTACCCCAACCATCATTGTTTATCCCAAATCATTGATGGTTTATTTAGGGTCATTTTTACCCTTGATAAACCATCATCAGTTAGCTCTAACTACTAAAAATTATTGTTAGGAGACCATAGGTAGTGATCCTTGACATCTTACCCTCCTTTTATAACCCTAAACTCCCTACCACCTAAAACCACTCCTTAACACCCATACATATTTCTAGTTACCTCTCTACAACTCACACATTTTCCCCAACACACCATTTTGTACACACCCAACAAAAATAACCAAAACCCTAACCCCATAATTAAATAATCCCCTAATTCTCACCAATTTAACATATTTTTTTATTTTTACCATTTCAATTTAGCTATTGTACTTTACTACCAAATTTAAGACACCCCTACCTCATTTTGGGATCGATGGCACCGCCTTAAACCATGCCTAACCTCTTAACTATCTACACCTCTTATGTCCATCTCAAGCCCACTATCACTTTCACACACTAGAATCCTCTCTGATAACTCACCACCTTCCAATAACTCAAAAGGAATTTTCATCCAAACACTCAGACCAGACAAAACACTATTTCTCCAAATTGTAAATGGGGTCCAAATGGGCCTCATTGACCTTTTTACTATCACTTTAGGGTTTCAACCCAACTTTCAATGGTTGCATAACCATCACTAATTGACCTTCATTATTGATGGTTACCTTACTAATGTAACTATCGATGGTTTCCTAACCATCATTGGTTAAGCCTAACCATTGATGGTTAGGGTGTTTTGTAATAATAAACATATCTCAAATAAGGTCATTGACCTATCTCTAACACTTCTTATATGTCCACCCAAAGTATTCTCTAACCTACTTCTATACTAAATACAAAATCATCTATTATGTCTTTTCACCCTAATCAAACTCCCAACCAACCAACCTCCTACCCTAACCCAACTCCTAATTCAACCAACCAATCTCCTACCCTACCCAAATTCATACCCTAACCAAATTCATACCCTAACCAAACTCTTATCCTAACCAAACTCCTACCCCAACCCAACTCCTCCCCTAACCTACATAACTCACACCTCCACCTTGACCTACCTCCCATCCACCCCAACTTAGTGATCCTACCCCAACCATCATTGTTTATCCCAAATCATTGATGGTTTATTTAGGGTCATTTTTACCCTTGATAAACCATCATCAATTAGCTCTAACTACTAAAAATTATTGTTAGGTGACCATAGGTAGTGATCTTTAACATCTTACCCTCTCCTTCTATAACCCTAAACCCCCTACCACCTAAAACCACTCCTTAACACTCATACATATTTCTAGTTACCTCTCTACAACTCACACATTTTCCCAACACACCATTTTGTACACACCCAACAAAAATAACCAAAACCCTAACCCCACAATTAAATAATCCCCTAATTCTCACCAATTTGACATATTTTTTTATTTTTACCATTTCAATTTAGCTATTGTACTTTACTACCAAAATTAAGACACCCCTACCTCATTTTGGGATCGATGGCACCACCTTAAACCATGCCTAACCTCTTAACTATCTACACCTCTTATGTCCATCTCAAGCCCACTATCACTTTCACACACTAGAATCCTCTCTGATAACTCACCACCTTCCAATAACTCAAAAGGAATTTTCATCCAAACACTCAGACCAGACAAAACACTATTTCTCCAAATTGTAAATGGGGTCCAAATGGGCCTCATTGACCTTTTTACTATCACTTTATGGTTTCAACCCAAATTTCAATGGTTGCCGAACCATCACTAATTAACCTTCATTATTGATGGTTACCTTACTAATGTAACTATTGATGGTTTCCTAACCATCATTGGTTAAGCCTAACCATTGATGGTTAGGGTGTTTTTTATTCTTTTCCTCCTATCTACTTGTATTTTTTTCTACTTCTATTACAACTCTTAAATGCATGTACCTATCCTCTTCCTTACCCTGCCTCATCCTTATTTGGGAGTCCATTTCTCCCCACCCACCAAGAACTACATGGGGCCTAAAGTCCCTATTGGATCTATTGTCTATGGGACTATGTAGGTAGCATCCTCTTACCTCATGCATCAGGATTCAATTCGGCCATAATCTACTCAAACCACCCCACCCACATCTTTGCCCACATCCACCTCAATGTTGGCATTAGACCCACCTATTTACATACTTTATGGAAATATTGCTTTGGTCCTCTTGACCACCTTGACTAATTTTTCCTTGTTGAACTTATGTCTTACACACCATGTTGTGTGTGTCTTACCCCATTATGTTTTTCTCAAGAACACTTCCTACCCTAGATACCTAATCCAACACTACCCTTTTATAGGAACCCATGATAATTATAACCCAACCAATTATGCCTAACATTGGGGATTGGTTCCCTTATCATTTATCCTAAAACTCAACCCTATTTTTAACCAATATGGTAATGTTAGTCCTTACATGATGATGTGCCTCACAACTCATTACATCTTCTATTAATAATTATGTCTCACATGCCCAACCTCCTAACCTTCATTATCAAACCCTAACCCACTTCAACATTTGTCTCATTAACTCTTGGTTTGAGGGGGAACATCTCCTCCCTCCCATACTCAGGGTAACTAGACCTAGACCTTGACCAACTACCTATTTTTATTCTATAGCTAGCTTAAAGCTACACAATAAAAAGGGGGAAAATGTAAACACCTAAAAATTTCACCATGATAGTTTTTAGTCTTGTCTTGACTTGTGAACCCTTAATCGACTCTCCACCTAGTGGACCACCTAGACTTCTAGCAATTTTTTACAACTTCATCATAGTAAATACCTCCTCTTTGAACACATCACTTAAATCATAACCTTTTTACCCATTTGCTTATGGCCCCTCAACCATCACTGGTTAGGGTAACCATCGATGGTTGACCCTAACCATCGATGGTTGACCCTAACCATTGATGGTTGGGGTCATAAGCTTTCTTTAAACATTTTAAATCATTTCTAGCTTTGTTTGAGATTAACATCCTCTAAAATGGAAACTTTCTTTAAAACTAGCTTTTAAAGATTAACAAAAAAAGAAAACTTCATCCCCTCCTAACTTGGCAACTTTCCCTCAAGATTCCCTCTCCTTACTTAAAATTTTTTTGCTATAAATAGAGGGCTCTTGGGAGAGTTATGGATCCAAAAAAATGCATCTAGGCTCTCTTATTTTCTTTGTATAGGTACTTAACATCCTAAATCTCTATCTACATAACTTTTGAAGGTTCAAGCACTATTATGCTGCCCAACTCTCTTCAAGTCTTCAAATATCATCACATAGGTATCCTCCTTTTGTTTTAGTGTTTTCCTTTCTTTATAAGGTTTTTTTCTATTTCATTCTATTCACCTGCACACAACCCCTCACCCAATAATCTATACTCTAACTCCTACCCATTAGCCATTCTATTTTCACCTCCATCTCAAAAATCAGAAAAGTTTATAGGTGACCATCACTGATTGGTATTAACCATCATCAGTTACCCAAACCATCACCAATTACCTAACTATCATCATTCATACCCAACTATCATCGATCAGCGTAATCGTCGATGGTCACTATCAAAAAAATAAAAATTGTTATTTTCTCACCTTTTACCCAATCAAATCCTTATTCTATACCTGATCTACCTATAGACCCTACACAAACCCTCTAAATCCACCCCTATTACATTTGTGCATGGTGTTGACCCACCATTGCTATATTTTTATATCAAAAAAGTATATCATTTACTTATTTTGTAGACGTATTTATATTTGTATCAGTTTATTATCTCCCAATTTTATTTTAAAAACATTTCTATCATTAGGGGAGTGGATTGACAACCATCCAAGGGATATTTCACTTCTTGGAACTAGCATTGCTAGGTAGTCCACCCTTCATACCTATCTAAAAAATGAGTTTGTGTAGTGTGGTCTTATTGTAGGTAGTCCTTCCTCACCAAAAAGGAGTTCCCACTTCATCTAGTCATCAATGCATGCATTCTATCAGTTATTTATCTACACACCCTAATAGTCACTTTCTTTATTATATTTCCAAAACTAAGAAATGAAGGAAATAAATTGAAATAAATCATTATAGAGTATTTAACCTACCTTTAAATGCACACCCTATAGATATCCTTAATGATCCTTTCATGAATAATGAGGATGTTTTCTATTATGTCAAAAATAAGTATCCTAGTGGCCTCTATGAGGACCATACTACCTATTATCCACTCATTGATATCACTAATCAATATCCTCTACTGTCCTACATTACCAATCCTTTCCCCCCATTAACCATCATTTAATCACAATCCTCAATAGGAATGAACATAAGTATACATCATTGGATTCCCCTCAAAATAACATATCACGTGTTATATCTATAAGTATCCAAGACCATATTCAAATAGTCAAGTATAGTCATAAAGTTATATTTGATCCAACAATAATTCAAAGTAAAAATAAGTCAAATACTCAGCCAAATGAAAAAACATATTCCCCTAGTGAAACCTTTTAGAGGTGCTAGGGGACCATCAAAGAATAATTCAAAAGTAACATCATCAAAGTTAGAAATCAATTTCCTTTGGTGAATCCTTATTTAAGGTGTTAAGGGTCATTCAAAGTCAAATCAAGTTAGAAATTCAAAAATATTTCATGATACCAATCACCAAACAAATCAACATAAAATATAATATGGCTAATAATCTTTCAAATCTTTGGATCAAATAACAAACAAGTCTTAAAGTAGCTCTTGTCATGTAGAAAAAACATGAAGAACATATCCAACATCTCAAATGGTGTGTGCAACGATCTATCCCAATTTATAAAATCCTGACAATTATACCTCCCATCACAATCATACCATCCATACAAGTCAGATACACCACCATCAAATCCAAATCTTAATCTAATCCATACCATACATAACTCTCATGGGCTACATTGTCTCTCTTAAGGGCTATTAATACCCTTGGTTGATATGTCTGGAGGAATCAAAATCAAGATTCAAGAAAGGTCACAATGGTTCTCTAGGAATAAATTTGCTTGCAGATCAACATTATCAGCATCATGCATATCATGTTTCTAAATTTAAGAAATGACATCAAATAACCCCATCCTTATACAATATTCTACATATTATTATTCCATTTTTTTAAATGAAAAAATAAATAAAGAATTATTCATCTAATAGTGAAACCCAATTTTATGGTGCCTTGGACAAGTACCATGATGAAAATCAATTTTTGACATCATGTGTAAATAATCAATTTTATGTAGGTACCTTGACACTTGTGGTAAAAAACCACTACATCCCTACATTCATGTTCTAAAATCCATTTCCAACCCATTCTACATCACATTCCTCAACTAATCAACCATCCTTATCTATCATATCTACCTTCCTATTGTCCTTACCCATCTTATGCATCTTGTTGCATCCTATTTTTTATCCTATCTTCTAGTCTTGGACCTTAGTAAGGGAATGGGATATATATTGAGACATGTTTTGTAAACATCTTGGTATATCATTTGAGTGACACTTTGGTGATGGGACATCTAGTTCCCTCATAATACAGTCCATGAAGATCCATAGTTCATTCCTCATCATCCCTCATCCTCTTTAAGTATCACCCAAATTATTTTGTCATTCCATCTGCGATCATTCCCCATCTTTGTTTCTAAGCTTGGTTTTCCATTTTATAGTGATCCCATTTTATACATACATATCCCAAAATGACATAAAATTAAAAATACCCCAAAAATCCAAAAAAATCATAAAATCCATAAAATATAAAAATACCCTAGTCATCTTGTCCTATGTCCTATGAAAAATCCATATCCTAATCCAAATTTATCATAACCATCAGTTTGATATTAACATCCCATTTCAGCCTTCTAATACCTACTCTAACTCATTTCTAATCACTCATCACAATCCTCTAAGCTTGTTCAATGGTCAAATCATAGTTACCCATTTTGTATAAGTCAACCTAACTATTAAATGAAATTATCAACCTTGCCATTGTCAAATAATCCAAGCTTTAAAAAAATTCTTCTAATCTCTTATTTGAGCTAATCTTGTTAAACTCAACCTTGATTAGGATCAACCATGACCTAGTCAAACTTAGTCAAATAAAATTTTTACTAGTTTATAACTTATCACCCATAAAATCATGAGTTTGTCTTATCTCCCCATACAAGTCAAAATTAGGGTTAATTTTACCATACCTCATATGTTAACCAGCTCACATTTCAAATTTAAATTTTCTCAAATGCACCTAGTCCAAACCTTATTACCCATCACATTTAAAGTATAAACTTTGATAAAAATTAAGATTATCAGTCCTTTTCTAATAAATCATTGCAATCATCTATAAAAATTAACATCATGGCTCAATCATTGCTTGGAGTCAAACACGGTCATATCGAATCATAACTTAACCAATCATATTATAGGCTTTTATTAGGACAACAGATAAGACATTGATCACCTAATAACAATGCATAATCTAATCTGCATATATATACTTGTCTAATATTTTATGATGTTTGATTTGTTTTAATGTCTTTTATTATCTATATATATGCATTTTACTCATTTATGTTCATATGCTTGTCTGCATCTATTCACTTTAGTGTCTTTATTATACATTTTATGAAAATGTTTATACATATTTTTGTCTTAAAATTATATATTCTATCATCTTTGTGAAATTTAATATGACAAACATATCATCTTGGTTCCTTATATAAATGGTTCATTACACTACATGCTACTTTACACACTTTAGTTTTGATCTTTGTGTCTTTTGGAGTCCAACATGCACTCTGACAAAACATCATCATGATTACATATATGTCATGGTTCATATTTCCTAATATTACATTTCAAAGGATTAAAAAAACAAATGGATTGAGACCATGATAACCTAAATATACCCTTATCATCATCGAATCATCCAAATTAAATGATCTAATCTCTTATCTAAAATTCTTAAAAATCTTATCCCTCGCCACAGTCATTATCAAAGCCAAGTAACTTCATCTATCAACCCTATATAATCAAATCCAATCTATCCAACATATCAATCTTATCCAAAATCAATCATAAACATTTAAATACCATCATATATCAATCAAATCTAATCGTAAAAATGAGAATTTAAGTCAAATCATCTATCCTACATCTAATCATATCTAATAATCAAAATCATCACTAATCTAACATTTCTACTAGCATCCATCATCCTCTTCAATCTTGATTAGTCTCCTAGGTTCATCCTTGGGACATGATCATAATCAACATCAAATTATCATCTCTCATCACACCCTCCCTCTTAGGGAAAAGTAAATTGGTTTGAGGTCTTCTAAGACTATTTAGGTAGTGCTCAGTCATAAGAAGTATCCAAGGATAACTTAGCTATACTAACCACTTCTTCCCTCTTCATATGTTGGTCACTTAATATTATCATTTTTCACCTCAACACACCATTTTATCTATTTTAGACATACACTTTAAGTCAAAACCTATCAGATATTTATTTGAACTTGTTAAACATCCTTTTTGACCATAGCTCTCCTTGGCATGTGTCTTTTCATGGGATACATCTAAATATTATGGCCCATCATCCCATTTTTCTTGGATCTATCCTTAACATGCATATTTACATATGATATTTCTAAATCTTATGGCCCATCATCCCATTTTTTCTACATCTCTCCTTGGCATGCATCTTTGCCTAGGATATGCCTGAAGCTTATGGCTAATCATCAAATTCAATCCTACAGTTCTCCTGATATGTGTCCTTTACCATGATACATCTAAAGCTATTAACATTTTATCATCATCCCATCATATTTTCTTCCCATTTGGGGCACATATAAAACCTAACATCATCAATTTTTATCCCTCACATACACATTTTCTACGGGCATCATGAATTTGTGGCTCATTATCCAACATCCAAAATCTTCATTAATTTTATCCATCATCCCGTTTATCACATCCCATCCCCTCTTTTTTATGTCCATTCACACTACTACCCCTTGTTTTATTTTGAGTGGTCATCCATCTCATTCCTCTCTACATGTCCCCTTGAAGGGGCAACATCCATCACAATTTATTAACTTCCATAACCATGTTTCTTATTTGAAACACCATTACTCTTCTACCAATTTCATTTCTCTTCTCAAAGAGGGGAAAAATTTATACATCTAAAATCAATTGTGTATACTAATTTTATCATTATTCATTTTTGATTATCATCATCTCTAATAACACTATCTTGATGACATTTCCTACATCATATTAACTTTATCCCTCATTCAATCAAACCTTTGTATCAATTAATTTTCCTCTTATCATCCCATGTAGTCTCTAATAAAATTCTCATAATTCATAAGGAATTTATAATTCCTTATTATCTACCTTCACCTGCCTCCACTAGCCTTTCCTAAAAAATCACCTACTAATCCTCACCAAGCCATCAACTAATCATCATTAGTTATTTTTAAGATAATCTATAATTATCTACATTCTCTAGAATACTATACACTCCTATCTCTCTATAATTATCCAATTAAATTTATATTCCTTAAAAAATCATCACAACCTCTTATATAATCATGCATATCCCATGCATAAACCATAAAGGAAGGAATTGGGGAATAATGTTTTCAACTTGTCTATTATCCATTGTCAAGCCATCATATTTCCTCCATCACTACAACAATTCTTAAGCCAATCAATCAATCCAACATTTCAATCACCTAAAGAGCATTCAACTTGTCATTTTGGGGCACATCATTCACATTTGGAGGCATATTAAGCTACATGATTGAGGTATAATTACAATTTTTAATTGTTATTGTGTTGTTATTTATATTTACCTTGCCCAATAAGAGTTGTGTTATGAGTAGGAGTAGTTTTAGTGATAAAATTCATTGTTTATTACATTTTTATTCATATTCTAATTTTTAAAATCATATTTTGTCACCAAAATATGATGTTAAAAATTGGAATAGGAATCAAAATGTAAGCAACAATGGATATTATCACCTACAACTACTCCAATTCACAACATAAATAACATCTTAATAATAATTTAGATATGTAATTACATCTCAATCATGAAGCTCAATATACCTTTAAATGTGAATGATGTTCCCAAAAATGACAAATTGAATTCTCCTTGGATGCCTAAAATGTTTGATTACTTTATTGGCTCAAGACTCATAGTAATGGAGGATATATGATGGCTTGACAATGGATATTAGATAAGTTATAAACATTATTCCCAAACCAATTATTTCCTTTATGATTTATGCATGGGGTGTGAATGATTATATAGGATCCAATGAGGAATTTTCAAAGAATATAAAATTCCTTGGAGAATTATAGAGAGAAGTGTATAGGATTCTAGAAAATGTAGAGAATTTTAGATTTTCTTAAGAATTAATAATGATGATTATTTGGATGGTTATGTGGGGATTAGTAGGTGGATTTGTAGGAAAGGCTAGTAGGGGTAGGTGGTAAGGAATTATAAATTCCTTAAGAATTATGAGGATTTGATTAGAGACTAAATGGGATGATACGAGGAAAATTAATTGTTACAAAGGTTTAATGAGATGAGGGATAAAGTTAATATGATGTAAGAAATGATGCTAAGGAAATGTTATTAGATATGATGAAAATTAGTGATGAATAATGATGAAATTTAGAGGAAAGTGATTTTAGATGTATTAAATTGAAACCGTCTTGAGTGACTCATCTATATTATGAATGACTTGAAGTGGATTCTTTCTTTTAGATGTTAAATTTAGACTTCTCTATTTATTGATACATGTTTGAGTTTATGAAGATGATTTTGACTTAGTAACCTTTCTTGTTATGAAATTTAGTTCAAATTCATGTTTGAATACATCTATTTATAAGGTTTAAATAAGTGTAAATTGTGTGCATGGATCTTTCCTTGAGTGGAGATAAGAGACCCCTATTGAAGATAAATTGCTTTTCCAATTTGATGGTTGATAAGTTAGAAGTACACAATATTTTTGAACTATAAAATATAGTCTTCAATTATCTCATTATGACCTTGTTGAAATTTTTTAAAGGTTCTAATTATTGACACTAAAAATGAATCACTAAGTGATTGAAAATGTTTAACCTTGACATCCTTAACTCTCTTGGTCTATTCGACATTCCACTAATTTATAATCTCTACAAGAGTATATATTACTCTATAAATAATCTTGAAAATACTTATAACATCATTAAAACATCCCTAATCTACTTATAAGAATCTATCAGACCTTTTATAGTAGCCTTTGTCCTTAGACACAATCATGTTATGTCTGATAATATCACACTATGGCTTTGTCCACTAGTTCATCCTTGTCCCCCATACTCAAATGATAAATTTTTAAATTTCAAATAGGCTATTTTCCCTTCCCACACTTTTGTAAAATCTATTTGTGGGAAATATTCAAACTATTTCCCTATATAATCACATCAAGGTTTATCTAAATACATCTATAAATCACTTGGAAATTCTACTGCACATTAAACAAAAACACTATTTCTTCCAATTTCAATTCTACTACATTATAACAATCATAGGCCAAGTATGAATAGCTTGTATTACATATAAAGGGAATGCATTATCAATCATTTCAATCAATCTTATATCTACATGTATATAGCTACACACTCAATAATCATACACACACTCTAGGAGGGAAAAGTACATCCATTTGGGATATGTAGGAAACACTCATATTACACAAGGTTTTCTAAGGTAGCTCGGTTATTCTCCCCTTTTGTAATTTGATCTCTATTGTGTTTATTGTGCAAGATTTAGGGTTAATGTTTTTTATGTCTTCTATGTATAAAATCAATCCACATGGTTAATTAATAAACCCTCATAAATATTCACACATATTTGGATCAAAAATCAGGCATATAGTCAACCAAGATGCAACCACAATCAACATACAAGGTCATACTACACCCTGTCTTCATTTTGTGGAATTTTTCTAGTGCAATATAAATCTTAATTTTTGGGTGAAACAAAGTTTGTATGTATTTTTAGCTAATTTCAAGTCATATTCAACATAATATTGATTTTATGGAGGTTTGCATATCCATAGGCCTATTTACTATTTATAACTAATATAAAATTATGTAGATTCTATACTCTACTATATTCTAGTGTGTATTCCTACAAATCAATTTCAATAGTTTAAATTCATTAGTTTGATACATTCAAATCAAAATGGATTAAAAATTCTAGTGAACTCGCTTTTTTTTATAATATTGCTTGATTTTTGTCTTGGGATTTCATTCAAATTTATGTAAATTATTGACACTAAAATAAAATAGCCTTTAACCTTAGATAAAAATTTGACACAAAATGATTTAATTTTCTTCAACCTTAGATTTAATCTGACATTGAAAAAATTGTATTTTCACCTCGAGTAATATAATATGACACATAATCTCTTCATTTTTATCTTGAGTTGGGTTTTTGATATATATACACAAAATTCTTTTCCAGATTATTTTTCTCTTTATTTTATATTTTTTGTGCTTGTTTTTAGAAATTGTCTTCTGATAGTTTTAAAAATACTTAGTGACTATCATGATAAGAACATGGTTATCTATTTTATAGACATAGTGGAATGAAACACTTACCCCAATAATCATAGCCATTGTACAACACTAAACATTGAGTTTAGTTTCCATGTACCTCACAATATATCAGAAATGACTAGGGTCCCTTGTTTATACCATATTAATCCTCCTTTAGCCATTTGATTTATGGTACACTTAGGATGAGTATATCATTCAAGAAATTTAATTTCATTGTGCCCTCTAAAATGGGGTTAATGGGATACAAGCATGGTTTTAAATCTGTAATTAATGATTTGAAACATTGGGTTAAAACTAATCAATGAATGAGAAAGTATATTTGAGATCCCACACAATCATTCAAACCCATACTTAAAAGATCCTTATACCATTATTTATGTTTTTATTGTATTCCTTTTCATTATCTTTTCTTGATTCATATTGTATTGCATTCATAATTGGATAAATAAATGAATGTTTCTTTCACATGTTACATACAATTACAAATTTTCTCTTAAATTATTATATTACTTTCAAGGATGTTATTCATTACATTTATACAAGGTTAAAATTCAATAATGTTTAAATACTTACCTTAGATAAATCTCAATTATATTGTACATCATATTATTATATAACATTCAATCAAAATTTCTTCCTATAACTAATAAATACCAAAGTGCATGTATGTAATCTTTTATTAGTAATAATCCTCAAAATGTTCATGTTAATAAATACTCTATGAGGTAAATTTCCTCATGTTCGTCCTCCCCCTCCATCAGGGTAAATCCCTTAATTTAATGGATTTGACATACTAAATCAATTAAAGAATACTAATCCCAAAAATTTAATTATTTTAAATCTTAAAATAACACCAATATACAAATATATAGTATATGAGGCATTAAGTAATACACTTTTACCTAACAATGTTGAACATTATGTAGCTTCTATTATTAATACTATTTGATGGACAAAAGAAAGTATTTATTTACAAAAATAGGATCTTCCCCTAAATCGTATTATTGATCAATATTTACCCTTGTGTATTCAAGTATTTATACAAAATAAGGTGGTCAAAAGAGTACTTGTTGACAATGGATTTGGATTGAACATTCATAACATCTCTTTCCTAAATTTACTAGGCATAATAAAAAAAGATCTAACTCATTCAAATATGAACATTCATGGATTTGACAACATTCAATGCCAAGTACTTAGCTAAATTACATTGAATATCACTTTGAGCCCATAAATTGTTGCTAATGTTTTTTAAGTTATGCCTAATGATCTTAACTACAATATTTTATTAGATCAACTTTAGATTCATAACATGATTACCATTCCTTATATATCATATGCATGTCTTAAGTTTAGTTATGAAGGGTATATATATATATATATATATATATATATATATATATATATATATATATATATATATATATATATATATTACAATCTTTTATTATATCAACCGTAGATTCATAACATTATTACCATTCCTTATATATCATATGCATGTCTTAAGTTTAGTTATGAAGGGTACACACACACACACACACACACACATGTCCTTTAGACTAAGGTCCTTTAAAATATTTTGTAATGGTCCATTCCATGGATACTTATGTTCCATTTATGAAATATTATTCCATTGAGGCATCACCATCTACTTCATCTATCTATTTACCCTCATTTGTACCACTTTCAGAGGGTTCATCAATCAACTTCAATCAATATGGTTTTGGGTTTAAATACTTACAAAAGTATAAATATACCATTGGAAAAGGGTTGGTAAAACATGATAAATGTATTATTTATCTTATTGTTACTTTTTCTAGTAAATGATAAGTAATTTTTGGGTGTAATGATAAGTCTAAATCTTATGAACTTAATCAAGTTAGTCAACCTCCCAAGTTCATACTTGCCACACATATGCACTTTGAGCATAATAATCAAGTAAACCATGTTTCTCAATTATCATTAGTATATCTTAAACTCATTACTAACATAACCTCACCATTTTTTTTGACATTGGATGATTTTTTAAATTATGAGTCCATATTAGAATATCTCAGTGCATATGAGGATCTTCCTTCCATCATAAGAAAAAAATTCTTCACAAAACAAATGCACACTCATATCTTGGTGAAAGCAATTATTATATCTTAAAAACATAATTATATGGTCCCAATACTATTCATACTACTTCATATGTAGAATACCAATCAACATTACTTAATGAGGAAACCACTAATTTTTCATTTTTGCACTGAAAAGGATCCACAACTAGTACTGTTGATAGCCATGTTAAAAAATGTTGAAGGTAAATCTCTATGATAATATTTACATGGTTATCTCAAATTATTTAAATGGACATATAAAAACATGCATATAATTTATCCATCAATAGCTATACATAATATTATATTATATCTAGACGCTAAAGAAATCAATAAAAAAAAGGAAAATGCATCCAAATTTTGGTTTGTTAGTCAAAAGTGAAGTTAAAAGGCTTTTTAATGTCAACTTATTTTGCACTATTGATTATCCTAAATGGGTTCATAATATTGTACCAATGACAAATCCTAATATATGTAATAACATGATTTAAATAAAATTGTTTTAAAGATGATTTTGTAATGTCCTTAAATGAACATTTTTAAATAATTCTAGATTCATCAAAAAACCTAGGGTAGAATTAATAAAAAAATATTTTTATTTCAAAACCCCTATGATAAAAATTACAAATGCTAAAAAAAATGGAAATAATTTTTAAACCCTATGAAAAATATAGATTTGTGTAAATAATAACAACCATATTTTAAACACTAAAATTAGGTTTTATTTATTTATTTTCAACACTTAAAATCATAAAAATACCACCTTAATGTATACATCAATTTTCTTATCAATGACATCCCAAATAGATGGAATAAACCAAATGATGTCCCTATGGACTGAAACAAGTGATGGAAGCCATCTATAGATGATGTAAGCCCTAAAATACTACCCTTAATGTGATGTCAACCCTTGGGATGATGATGTCAGCACTTGACATGATGTTCTAGCTATTATAGATGATACCTAATGCAAAAATCTTGATAATGACGCCAAAAATGTGCCCTAGTTGATTGTTAACTAAAAATTGAAAATCCCTGAATGGATGCACTAAAACTCTTGGATGGAATCACCATTGAATATTAGAGGGTTTTGATCCCTAAATCTAGTTGTAATGGAGGATTTTCATCCTTGAAAGCAAAAGTTGAAGCAATAACTCAAAATCTCAATGTAAAAATAGATAAGGGTAAAAGATGATTTCCAAATGACCCCCAACACATTTTTATAAGTTCACTTGACACTTTTTCCAAGGAAAAACCCAAAAGTATCCTTCCATCCTCTAATTTGATGTTGACTTACTTTATTTGGAAAGTCACCTTTATTTTTTATTTATAATAATAAAATAATATTAAGTTGTCACTTTTTATTATTAATTTTAATTTATTTTAAAAATGAGTCATGACAATTTGCCCTTCCCAAAAATTTCTCATTCCAATCAATTACAAGTCTAATTTCTCAAACTCTCCCCAAATGCCCATCTCTGTAATGCCTGGATCCCAATTCATTCTTGGGCACTAGCAATTCCCTATTCTAAATAAAATCTACCTCACCAAATTTCCTTATTGTGAATTATCATAAAATTATTCCCCGTGATTGCCACAAGCATGTGCAACATTATATGTTGATCTATTTAGTGAACCATCTTCTTGACCTTTGACCATAAATAAAAAATCGTGAGGATGCAAACATAACAAGTTACCCTTACATTTTTAAGATGTAGTTAGCTTATGTTGTACAACTCTGATATACTTATGAACTAAAAATTCTATATCCTCCCTTATTTTATGAAATTTAATTGTGATGAAGAATATTATTTCCAACATATTCCATGACTAACAACATAGTGTAAGGAAATTTCCTCAAATCCTGCAAACTAAAAGTTGTATTTTATTGCTAACAATAGTTCAAAGTCTATTTTTTCTCAAATGAGTCACATGAAAATGATATAACAAAAAAAATAATGAAAATAATTTTCATAAATCATCGCTATCAACAATTTAAAGGGTGTAAATAGACAATCAATGACTTGAAATCTTCTCACAAAGGTAAAAATCAACATCTCTATTGAGACCTTAAAATTTTAACAAACCTATGATTGAAAACACTTGTAGGGTTGTAATTATTATAGTTTATCAACTTGAATCTATGATGAAAATAGTCCTAAGGCTAGAAAATATGATAATGGAATCCCCTAGTTTATTCCTTTTACATATAACTACAATTGGGTATTACTTCTTATTGGCCAAATTTGGTCTACATGCCAAAAATTTGCTTATCCAAAAATCCAATGGAAAAGGTAGGATCTATATTAAAGAGTAACCTAATGTCACAAGGAGTAGGCCTAGAGTTGTAGAGTCCCTATGAGGTGTTATGAGTGCTTGGAATAGATATAGAGGTACATAGAGTTCATCTGTTTCTTTATTGAATCCATCTTGACATTTTGGGTCAAGTGATAGTAGGTTCAAGTAGGCAATTTGAAAAGGCCATATCTCACACATGTGGAAGTCTCAAGAAAAATTGATCACATGGGTTTGTTCAACTTGGTCCCTAGTTATTACATGCTAAGTTTTAGATCATCTACTAAATCATAGTAAAAGTTATGCATGTTCAAAGTTGGCTCTTTAGTCAGATTTTGCTAAGTTTCCCATACTTAGCCAAATAAGCTAAAACATTGCCAGGACATCATGCAAACCACATATGGACCAACTCACTTCAACATTATATATATTTAATCAGAAGGATGCCAAGACTAGCATATCAACTGGGTTTATCCCTTTTAGTCTCAAGAATATCTCCAAAAAATTTGGTGCCTCCATGATTTCTACACTTCAAGATCCAATCTTCTAAAGTTGGTAAAAAGGTATAAGATGTTCACATGAATGTCAATTTTAAGACTCAATATATAGACATTGGTTTTCAAACCAAAGCATATCTAACGGTCCTCGCTTAATCATACATTTTGATCTGATGTAGTGAGATGGGTCAAATATTCAAAGAGATCAAGAGGTTGACACATAGCACAAGAACATGAGTAGACAAACTGATAGAATCCTAAAGATCAATATGAGATTACCAAGTGGCACTATCAGAGACATAATTGATAATTTAAAGATATATCTAAGGGCTCATGCTTATTCATACATCTTGATTAGATAGAACAAGGCATATTCAAATTGGTCAATGAATCCAAAGAGCTAATGGGTCAAGAATAAATAGCACAAGTGCATTCAGTTGGTAGATTATCGATGGCTCACATGTATCCTTACATAGGAAGATCAATGGAGTGAGACAAGTCAAAAAGGGTCAAAGGATCTTGATGATATAAAGAGGAAAAATATTCAAAGTTAGTGGGTCCTGGTAGAAGATCGAAGACTCATGTTTATTTGTACATTCAAATCTAATGGAAAAGTTAGTTTTTTGACTTTGGTTGTTTATTCTATGGAGCCAATGAACATAAATATAGTTAGACATAATATAGATGAGCCTAGTTGGTTTTTGACAGCCAATAAACAAAATCTATCCTAGGACATTTTTGATGAAAGTCAAAAAGGTTATTCGAGACCCAAACAAAGCAAATATCGAGTCGAGCTCAGAAGTGGACTAGGTTTGAACCAAGGCCACATTTCAGAAACCAATCATCATCATCAAAGATTCATATAGGTAAAATATATCCTTTGGGTCTAATATAGAAGTTGAGGATAGACTAGTGACTATGTGAAAACCAATGGTCTAAGATTGGTTTTCACATATAGTGGACTTGTGTCTCGCCTCACCATGGTTCACATTTTTAAAGTTTAGATGGATACCTAATGCAGATGTGGCACTTTTTGGCTAGTTCTAAGACATGATTCTCATTATTAGATCAAGTAAATAATGACATGATTTCAAGAAAATATCTAGTAGTTAGATATGGGCAATGGACATTTAACTATTTTACAAAGTTGGTTTTTTGTTGATAAGATCTAAGTCAACATCCTTGAGAGTACTAATCCATCAAAATTAGTTGGGCATTTTCCAATTCACATCTCTCTCTCTCTCTTTCTCTTTGCTATAAATATAGGCTTCTAAGCCTTGATGATCATCATCTATCCTTCTTTTTGCTATGACTAAACTCTGCCAAAATTTGTACTGCAATACCTTTTGATGCAACAAAGATTGAATTCTATCATTTTTAGGCCAAGATTGAAGTGTGTTCTATGAAATCATTCACTATTGCTAAGTGAACTTATGTTCCTAACTTATTTCTAAGTTTTTTCACCTTCAAGAAAGGCTTAATAGTCTCACAGGTCATTATAATTGCAATCTATAGTTTACTATCTAGTTTGAAAGTGGATATTTACCCTTTCTTGTTAATCTGGTAACTCATTAATGTTTTTTTATAAAATATTTATGTGAGATTAATGTTATTTGGTCTAAAAAGTGTCTCATAGTGTGTGTTTTATGAGTTGGAGTGATCAAATGATTAGTGCATCACTACCTTTTTCATGCTTTTATAAGTTTTGTCAATTCTCTCTCCCTTTTCCAAGTAGGTGTTAGTTTAGGTTTAGTGTAGGTGATAGATCCATAAGGAAATCAGCCTTCTTCAAAGTTTTTATCAATTATTAGGATACCCATAGACTAGGATCAGTCCCATGTTAGTCTATATTTTGGTAAAGGACCTGAACAATCCCCTTGCTCAATTAGGGTACAATCTAGAACCCCAATCATTTTGGCATGCCCGATGGGACACAAAGTTTATTTGATATAATTAAAGTTTGAAGATTGAAGAAGAATATTCATAGCAGTAGGAGATATCTACCATCATCAAAATCTAAAGATCCTTTAGGTTTTAGAGCTCATGGCATATTTCAGACAAAACTTTCATGCCAAATGTTACAACAAGAGCATCCAGTAATGGTACTTCTTTTGAACATAATGAATTGCCTCCTAATTACTATAAAATATCAAGATTTAACAGCACAAGGCCTTATCCTCCAAAGCAGTATGTATCTTCTAGTCACTCTATTCTTTTAGTCCAATCTATTGTCCCCATAATCCAAATCCCTTTTTCTCAAATTGTTTCTATTCAAATTTCGCTTTCAAATTCAAAGGAGAGAAAATGAGAAACTAAAAGGAATGGTCAAGGCTTGTATGTACCTGGATATAGTCTGTGCACCGTAATCTAGACACTGTGAGTACTCCTCTTTGGCTGTGGAGGAATGACACCTGAAAGAGATAAACACTAAAAATACGAAGAATGTTAGTTGATAAGAGGGTGGATTGCCAAGCGAAAGCTTGGTCCTAGAAGCGCTAAGGCTTCTTGGAGGATGACAATCCACTGTTTAAGACAGAATATGACAGAAACAGAAAAGAGAAATAATGAAAGATGTGAAAAGAAAAGACTAAAAACAAATGCGTACCTGATAAGCTGCAATCTGGTAAACACAGTCGCCGACATCGGTGATATTTCCGGCGTCGGTCAGGGTAGTCGCCGATGACGGTTAGACTGCCGACGTCGGTAGGGGAAGTGGACGAGGTCAGTCAAGGCAATTGGCCAGGGACAGGTTACAGGTTTAGTTTTTGGTCTACAAAATAGATTTGGTCTCGTCTGAGGGTCTGAGGGTCTATGAGGGATTCAGAGGGATTGTTTAGGGTCTAAGGGACTGAGAACCTTGTCAGGAAAAGGGGTGAGAAACAGGAAAAAGGCTTTTCTACATTTCCGTAGAGCAATTTAGTCAGGTTGATTAGATGGGTCTTAAGATGGTCTATAGGTCTCTGATAACTTAAACTGGGTTGATTGGACAGAGGATGTTACCTAAAGAGAGACTAAGGGAGTGTCAAAAGAAAAAGGAATAAGGGGTGAGAAAAGGCTTTTCAGCCTCTCTGGGAAGAACAGGGAAGGTTGGGTCAAGGATGCTTGGAATAGACAGAAGATAGAATACTAATATATTTGAAATGATATTAGAATGAAAAAAGTATAGATACTTAGCTGTGATATGAATTGGCAAAGGTGCAGAAGTTGTGTCTCAGTTGTCGCTGGTGATGGAGATATCGTGTAGTCCCTGTGCAGAATGTCTAATGCAAAACCACAGTGCCTAGAAAGTGCTACCAAGAATGTTGATCCCTGCAAGAACACCAAGAAGTCCAGAACACTGAAAAGCAAATGCACGAGAACTTTGTTTTGCCAGAAGAGGATTCGAGAGTCGTGATTAGCTTCAGAAATTAGTCGATTGTGATTGGGATCCATCAAAGGGTTAGAAAAGTTGGTTAAGTATAACTGACATCGGTGATTCCACCAGCGTCGGCCGACATTTGACCGATGTCGATGGGTTTAGAATGGGTAAAAAGAGCCACCAAGCCCATTTTTTATCTGCCAAGTGCACTATATGTTGGAGAATATCAAAGGTTGGGCTAAATACGCACGAGAGTTAGTTAGGCGGTTAGAGAGAAGTAGGAATAGGTCTTGGGTGAGTCATAGGATGGGAATTAGTCCAAGGCAAGGTGTCCTAGGCGAGGTGTCATGGGTGATGTGTCCAAGGAGAGGGGGTTAATTCAAAATAAGTTTATTATTTTAAATTAGTAATTGCATGTTTTAGGAATGGGTTAGGAATGGACCAAAATGAAAGGTGACCAAGGGTTAGACACTATTTAGGTGTCTACATTTGCCCCTTTTTGTCTTATTGGTTGCTCTAAATGAACTGCAAGATAAAAATAGGAGTCGGTTGCCCCAGGTATGGGATAAGGTTGATTTCGTCTTGTTGGTTATTCAAGTGAACTGCAAGACAAAAATAGGCGAGGGTTGGTTGCCCTGATTATGGATGAGGTATCCCCCCTCAAAGCAGTAGACGAGTGAAGGGAACCTGGAATTGGGTGCTGATTTGACAAAAAGTAGATGAAAAGGGTGAAGATAGAGTGAGAACGCTGCAAAAGTGTGATTGCGCGCATACCACTTCATGAGGATGGTTAGGTCAAATTGTCACAGGTCGAGGGTCAAGGAGTGCCAAAATTGAAATAACCAGGCCCCAGCATTTAGTCATCTACTAATTGAGTTATGCAATCTAAGCTGAAGCTCCAATGGTCATTGTGTTCCAGGTATCCCAGGCTTAGGAAGTGCTCCCAAAAACATGAAAATGTCACAAGTAGTGCGGATCAACTGGCTTGCGATCTTATACTTGTGAGGGTCAAAAATTTGCGCACAATTTTGTGAACCATTTGTGAGGTAGCATAAATGCAAAAACAACCAAGGCAACGTTCGTCTTGGAAGTGGTCGGAGTCCGAAGAGATAGTCGATATCTCCAAGGTATGGTGATCGATGGACGGAGGTAAAAGTGATCGCAAGTGTGCCCCGGGGGGCTAAGATGACTTCTACTGAGAAAGCTGACTGATTGGGGCATGATTTTGGTGCAATAGAAAAAAAGGAGATTGGAAGGACGTTGATGTCGGTTATAGAGACCGATGTCGGTATCCAAAAATGGATGACATCGGCAGAGTTTGGCTGACGTTGGCGGATTAGGGCACGTCGATGCCGACATCGGCGGCCTACCAAATCTGACAAAACTAGATTGGCAGCCCACCAAAAGTCATTTATGATTATTTGATTGAGAGAGAAAAAAAGTGCTCTAGATTCAAGTGATTGAAAGGGACCCAAAGTTGACTGGAGAAGCGGTGAGGTGGTAGATAGGCATTGGTGGAGAGAGGGAGCGAGTTGGAGAGTGATTAGAGGTTGCAGAGGCATTTGTGGGCCCAGTGACGTGTGAGAGCAGAGAGACACAACAGAGATGGCAGAGGGGAGTAGAGGACCCGTGGGAGGTCCACCACCAGTGGCACCCATCGTGCCACCACGCCGGTGACGCCGAGACGAGGTAGGAGGGTCTCTGAACCCTATTTGATTGATTTTGTTTTAAATTTAGTTTTTTGAAATTTTTGTTGCTTTAGGTAGAAATCAAGGGGGGAGGGTAGCTAGGAAGGTGGATGGGGAGTCTAGGATAGCTTAGGGATAATTTAGGAGTGGTTTGGGGGTGTTGGGGAGTCCACAGGGGGAAGCCCTAAATTTTAGGGTTAGGTGAGTGTCGTCGTCAGCACGCTAACCGATGTCAGTGGCTGCTTGGTCAGAAAGGGTGGTGAAAAATGGTCAAGTTGAAAGGTCAAAGCTATGCCAAG
This sequence comes from Torreya grandis, assembly GCA_037957365.1. NCBI lineage: Eukaryota > Viridiplantae > Streptophyta > Pinopsida > Cupressales > Taxaceae > Torreya > Torreya grandis. The sequence goes on from JARHVA010000272.1 coordinate 546,298, forward strand.
GGCTTCCCAAGTGTCAGGTTAGGCATAGATGGTCAGAATGGTTGGTAAAATAGGAAGAGTAGGAACAATTTTAACATGAGATTGACTGTGGATGGATGTAAGCGAAGCAGACTTTGATGCTACGGAATCGCCTCCTGACCTTGCTGACACAGATGCGTGGAGGCGTGACGGTCGAGGAGTGGGCACAGATGAGCGCAGTGGGGCTAGGTGGTCTGAGACACTACTGTAGAGTGGTGAGGGATGTGAGTCTCATGGTGGCGTTGATCGAGCAGTGGGACCATGCCACCAACACCTTCCACCTGCCCACGGGCGAGATGACGGTCACGATCGAGGACATGTACCAAATTTTGTGGCTGTCAGTACACGGAGCTGACATCTATGCATGCTCGAGAGAGGTGCACGATATACACATGGTCACGTTATTTGGGGAGCACGTCACAGAATCGAGCTACCATTCAGCCAGTTTTGCTTATGAGCCTTTGTATGTGGTGGATGAGGGTGCACATCGGCTGGCGGTTCTAATGATGATCGGCATCACAGTCTATGCATTATCAGATGCGGAGGGAGGCAGGTTCTCGGTGGCCATGATCAGAGTTTTGATGGACATGCTGGAGCAACAGACAGTGTTCACCTAGGCACCTATCTTTTTGGCCCAGGTATACAGAGAGCTATGGGGCATCAGTCAGCGACGACGGTATAGTCTGTGTGTAGGCCACCTTCTACACTGTTGGGCATATGAGCATATTGTGGTTACCTGACCTCTCAGCCTCCCAGTGGTGATCTAGGCTGATTTCAGGGTCAGATTTAGGTGATGGCGCGAGGTGATGGAGCAGACGCGGGTGGACGGAGTGGTCAGGGATATTGATCACTATCGAGGGGTACTGGAGGCCCTGATTCTAGCAGATATCATCTGGAGACCATACTTGGTGTATCTAGCATTCAGAGACTAGGGTGAGCAGATGGTCAGGACTCAGAGCATGCGATGGGTCAGAGGTAAGCGAGCCGGTGAGCTTGAGAGGATCCCAGCAGAGAGAGTGCGGCGCCAGTATGGGCTGTTATAGGATGTACCTCCTGTGTTCCCACAGTATAGGCGGGATGATATAGAGGCACCGCTCCCACTGCCAGAGGAGACAGAGGAGCCAGATTTTGAGGAGTTAATAGCTGACCCAGGGTGCACAGAGGCCTACACAGCATGGTGGATAGGATGGTACATAGGCATACAGGTGGGTCTCCAGCCAGATCTACAGGCTGTCACAAGGGAGTGGGATATAGCCCATGAGGAGAGGGACACAGCGCGATAGGAGAGGGATGCGGCACAGGCTCAGGTGACCATTTTGCAGGGACAGGTCACAGCTTTGCAGGGGCAGCTGGCGGGGGTGACAAGATAGGTGATAGAGATGACAGGTCGGGTGGCAGTATTGATAGGGCAGGTCACTCTGTTATAGGGACAGCTGGCCGCAGCCCAGGCACAGGTAGTGGCAGGTCAGAGCTTTAGAGGGCAGGGCCCATTGCAGCAGCCATCTCAGCAGCTGGCATTTTCATAGGGGGTAGGACCGTCGGCATCGATGTAGCTAGATCAGCCACAGCCACAGGGGTCAGGACAGGGCACAGCAGTAGGGCAGATGGGTCCACCATAGACTATATCTCTAGTTAGATACAGTGATGCACTGGACAAGATTACTTATTATGAGAGGGCCATCAGGGGGTTCCCTCAGATACAGCGATACTCAGAGATGAGGGCAGAGCAGAGCCGACAGTGGTCTATGTCTCGAGCGATGGCTTTTGGGTCTCATAGACGGCACAGATCAGAGGGGGGAGAGGATACAGCATCTTCTCGGCCACCGCCACCACCACCATAGCCACAGCCTTGAGGGCAGACCTTGAGATTTATTTTTGATGTATATACCAGCCTGCGAGCCGTTGATGCGAGATGTATTATATTTTGTTGAGAGAGAGAGACAGAGGCACAGAGTTGTGCGATTGTAAAAACTATTTTGATATATATATGATGATGGTTTTGGATAATTGATGTGTTATGGATGTTGTTTAATGTTTAATGTATTGGGCATTTTTGATTATGATGATGATGTATGTTTTGATATTATGTTTATGATTATAATGTTATGATGATTAAATGTGATGATGATAATGTTATGATCAATGATTTATAATGATGATGATTAATATAATGATGCATTATGATAATGCTAATGCTGATAATGGTCATGACTTTTAGATTAGATGATGATGCATAAGGATTATGTGTTAGTGATATTTATGTTATGACTTGCGGATTATATGATGTGAATGCTTAATTATGTGATGATGATAATGTGTTTGTGGTTAATGATTATAATGTAAATGATGAAAATGATTATGCTAAAGATTATGAAAATATGTGCTTGTTTGTGATGTGATTGGCAGGTGACGAGAGAAGGAGATGGAAGAAAGTGACGAAGAGAATGGCTGAGCTAACCCCAGAAGACCCCATGTCAACTGACTGCTGCCTACATAGCCCCTGTTGTTAAGGCCTCAGGCCAATGTAGTTCTCCCAAGAAGGGAGGAAAAAGAGCGAAGTGGTTGATTTTGGTCATGATAAGGATATAACATTTCCCATATGTCTGAGGGTACATGCTTGAAATGACAAGGAAGAGATGATGCTACAGCCTTTTCCAAATGGTGTACATGGTAACATTGGTTAGGGTTTTTATCTCTAGCAACTATCCATATTCGTGATGGATGTTTGCTAAGAATGAATTGCAGGTCGATTAATGTTTCAGCAAGTAATGGTTTATGCTTGACATAAATTGTGTGGTTTGAAACGAGTTGGATTGAATAGTTTTGACAAATGATGTGGTTGAATGTGACCAAAGTGTAGGGAGAAAGTAAAAGGCATAAGCGCCCTTTTATTGACAAGGACCAAAAAGACAACATAGACAGGGGTTGTTAGAACCAAGAGCCCCATTAATGCGTTGCATCATTGACCATAGTTATGTTAGAGCGATAATCGAATCACTTTTGACATTAAAGTGAGCTTGAAGTTCCTTGAGTAGGTGATATGATAGGAGGAAAAAGGTAACCTGTTTTAGAGTATGGATAACTTTTCCCCTTTTTATAGGAGACCCTGAGACAACTACAAGTCAAGTCCATGACCCGGTTTTTTTTTTTTTTTTTTTTTTTTTTTTTTAGAGCGGACTGATCAATGCGGGAAGTCCACATAAAGATGTCATTTGTTTGATGGTCATTTGTGAAGCTGATCGATGCGGGAAGCTTCTAAGAAAGTGTTATTTGTAGCAAGATTTAGTCATAGCCATCCTTCGAGGGAGTGGTCTATACTTTGCTTTATAGATTTTGAATAGTTGTCCTTCGAGGGAGCAGTCTATTAGTTACAGCAATGATAGTGCAGCTGTCCTTCGAGGGAGCAGTCTACTTTTTGATTTTGATTTTGTGACCGTGGATATTTTGACATCTTGATTTAGTTTTGACAGAATATTGAGTCATGGACAAGACTTAGAGAAGGTCAAGGGCTCCCTTTTATTAGGACGAAGCATCCGTACATCATCAAAGGGTTGTAGAGGATTTTGTTAAGGGAAAAAGGGTGGAATAGATTGAGGATTAAAAGGATAAGGATTGATCAAGGGACGAGCTCAAGTTAAATGTCAAGTGGATGAGTACTCGACTAATAGTAGTATGGTCGCAGATGCAAAGCATTAAGGGGCTCAGGTTCTGGTCGGCCTTCAAGAGAAGACAGACGATAAGTCCCTGATCCATACTTGTGTGTGATGATATAAGGTCCACGCCAATTAGGATCAAATTTACCTCATTTACTCCATTCCATATTGGTCACATGTTGGTTCTCTTTGAGGACAAGGTCTCCGATATTGAAATCCCGTTCTCTCAGAGTTTTATTATAGGCATGTTTGATGCGATTTTGATAGACATGGAGATGATTGAGGGTAGCGAGATGACGCTCGTCAAGTAACTCAAGTTGAGCTAATAGATCTTGATGAAAGTCATCATTAGAAAGAATGTCATGAGTGAAATGTGAAGAGACAGGATTTGTACCTCGAGAGGTAAGACAGCCTCTGATCCGTACACTAGAGAAAAAGGGGTAGCACCCGTAGAGGTTCGAATGCTAGTGCGGTAGGCCCACAAAGTGAAGGGTATTTGAACGTGCCAATCCCTTCCAGTGTCGTTGACCATCTTCATGAGAATTTTAGTTAAGATTTTGTTAGAAGCCTCGGCCTACCCATTTGCTTGTGGGTAGTAAGGCAAAGAAAAGCTGAGTTTGATGCCAAATGAGTCGTAGAGTTTTTGGATGGTCTTGTTTTTAAAGGACTTGCCATTGTCGGTGATGATTTTGTGAGGTACACCGAAATGACAGATGATGTGGGTGTTGATGAAGTCAACAATCTTGTCAGCTTTTGTGGAGACAAGAGGAATAGCTTCCACCCATTTAGTGAAATACTCAGTGGCAGTGATGATAGATTGATGACGAAGAGACGAATGAGGGTTAATCTCGCTGATGAGATCTAAGCCCCATTGTGAAAAAGGCCAGAAATCCTGAGTGACTTGTAAGGCATGACTAGGGAGATGAAGCAAGTTAGCATGCTGCTGACACTTGATGCAACACCGAACATAATCGCTACAATCTTGATGAAGAGTGGGCCAATAATAACCCAGGCGAAGGATGCGCTTGGCAACTGAGTTACCACTGAAGTGTCCACCACAAATCCCATCATGGGCTTGTTTAACAGCATGAGAAGCTTTAGTGGAGTTTAAACAGTGAAGAAGAAGGCCGTCAAAACCTCTTTTATAGAGAAGTCCCCCTAGCATGGTATAGCGAGCGGTGCGCTTAGTGAAAGCCCACCGCGCATTGTTAGAGAGGTTGGGAGGAATGATAGAATGAGCCAAGTAGTCCTCAAGTTGTCTATACCATACATCTTGTGAACTAGAGTCTACGGTGTGAATGAGATTGATGTCAGTGGAAATGTATGAAGGCAATGGCACACGATGTACCATGACATAAATTTTTGATGAGGATGATGATGAAGAAGGAATATGCGAGGTGAGGGAAGCCATGGTGTCAACAAACTTATTCGTCGATCGAGGAATAGTCTGCAATAAGTGAAGGTTATAAGATGCTAGAAGAGTGTCAACACAGTGCTTGTACCTTTGTAAAATTTCATTTTTACAATGATATGAACCATTGATTTGATTGACGACAAGTTGTGAGTCACCTAAGATGTTGATGGTCTTGATGTTTAAAGAAAGGGCAGTTTGAAGTCCCAAAATTAAGGCTTCGTATTTGGCCATATTATTGGTACATTCAAAGTTGAGTTTGAAAGATAGGGGCATGGGTTCACCTTCATGTGGAATGAGGATGACCCCCGCACCCCCATCGAGTTGACATTTAGAGCCATCGAAAAACAATGTCATTTGGTAAAATGTGTCATCAGTCGAGAGAGTGGCGATAGATTCATCAGGAAACTCACACTAAGAAGGTTGATTATCGGGAAGAGGGGAATCCACTAGTTGGTCAGTGATTGTTTTCCCTTTTATAGATTTTTGCTGGACAAATTCTAGGTCAAATTCAGCAAGAAGCATGAGCCAACGAGCCATACGCTGGTTTTGATATGGTTTAGAATGCATGTATTTAAGAGGATCAGTGTGGGTGATGACAAAGGTTTTGTGATTGAGAAGATAGTGACAGAGCTTGGTAGTGGCAAAGACTAATGCCAAACAGAGTTTCTCAGTATGAGTATACCGAGTTTCATAGTTGACAAGTGTTCGGCTTATGTAATAAACCGCTTGCTCACGGTGTTGCTCGTCTCGATGCGCGATCATGGCACCTAATGAATGATTGGTTGCTGAGATGTAGAGGTAGAAGGGTTGGTCGTCTTTTGGTGGAATAAGGACTGGTGGAGAAACCAAATAGCGTTTGAGGGCTTTAAAAGCCTCTTGGCAATATTTATCCCATTTAAAGGAGACGTCCTTCTTGAGGAGGTTATGAAAGGGTTGGCAATGGTCAGAAAGCTGTGAAATGAAGTGGCGAATGGATTGGAGCTTCCCTTATAGACTGCGAAGTTGCTTGAGATTAGTTGGAGGTGGCATTTCGAGGATAGCGTGAATTTTAGCAGGATCTATCTCGATGCCACGAAAAGAGACAATGAATCCTAGGAGCTTTCCTGAGAGGACCCCAAAGACACATTTCTTGGGGTTAAGACGGACCTGGTACTGAAGAAGGCAAGAGAAGATGATTTTGAGGATAGTCAAATGGTCGTGATGAAGCTTAGACTTGCCAAGCAAGTCATCTACATAGTCCTCCATGATTTTATGGAGGAGATCATGAAAGATGTAAGTCATGGCACGCTGATATGTGGCGCCTGCATTTTTTAGACCAAAAGGCATGACTCAATAGCAGAAAGTTCCCCATGGTGTAATGAAGGTGGTTTTGTGCTGATCTTTTGATGCAATCAAGATTTGGTTATATCCTTAAAATCCATCCATGAGTGATAACATCTCATGTCCAGTCGTAAGATCAACAAGTTGGTCAATGTTTGGAAGAGGAAAGTCATCTTTGGGACAAGCTAGGTTAAGATCACGATAGTCTGTGCAGATCTGGATCCCCCCAGTCGCCTTGGTGACAGGGACGATGTTGGAGACCCACTGCGAATAATCGATGGGTTGGATGAAGGATACTGAAAGAAGGCACTGAAGCTCTTCTTTGACAAGAAGTGCAACACGAGGATGCATTTTGCGAAGCTTTTGCCTAACAGGCTTAGCCTTTGGGTTTGTGACAATGTTATGAGTGGCAATGTTAGGGTCAATGCCAGGCATGTCAGCATAAGTTCAGGCAAAGGCTTTGCGATTGTCTGAGAGAAATGTGGTATAGTCGATCTGCTCTTGGGTGTATAAAGACTGACCAATCTTTAAGACATGAGGAACATCAGAAGATGAAATGTTAATGTCAATGGTTGATTCATTTAACATATCCTGTGTTTCAGAGGGGAGGGAGTGCTGAATGAAAGAATCATCGGCACCCATATAGGTAAGAATGGCATCATCATCTATTCAGTGGACTATGTTGATGGTTGTCGATTCATCGTCTATCATGTTAGGATAAACGAGAGGGAGAGACTTGGGAACCCCGTTGAGTTGATAGGTTAGGGGTTCCAAGCGGATGGTGTTTATGAAAAAAAAAAACTAGGAGGGATGGAAACCACTGACTCCGTAGGTGAGGATGGAAGAATAGGTGAGTCTGGAAGAGATTGGTCGATGGTTGGTTCGGGGCAAAGGTTTGTGGAAGCCTCAGTGGGTTCTTGGAAACCCAGTCCATACCGTTTCTTGGCATTATCGTCATTGGGTGGTTCGATAGGCCGATGGGAGCCTTATTCGTAACGCCCAAAACTAAAACCCTTCCATGCACACCTATAAAGGTAGGTATGTGCAAAGGTGGGGTTGCTAAAAAAGGAGAAATTGAATGTGAATATTTGAGGTGAGGAGGAAGGATTTGATTCAGTAGGAGCTTGATCCAGCCCCCCATAGACAAGATTGGTTTGAAGGCTAGGAGGACCATAAGGAATGACCATTCTGATCTAACAGTCATAGCTTGGGTTTTGATGAAGTTGTCCATACTCTTGAGGAGTTTGGAACATGTCTAGAGTAAGTAGGCGATATTCCCCCAGTGAAAGTCTTTGGAAGATATCATCCATGGGGTCCTTGGTTGTTAATTGAGAAGATGATGTGGTGGCAACCACTGTTTGTGTACTGGTTGACGCTTCTGTGGATGGAGATGATGTTTGGGTTGATGCCTTGAGCGGGATAAGAACGTCGTTTGGGCGATAGGTTGTGTTACAAGTCTTAAAAGGGGATGGGTCGGCAGGAATGACATGGACTTGTTTGTCGTGTTCAAATTTGACACAACGGTGAAGTGTTGAAGGGATGCAAGACATGGTGCAGATCTAAGGTCATCCTAATAGCATGTTATATTGGAATTCTCCCTCAATGATGTAGAAGAGCTCTGAGATTATGCGTGGACCAACGTGGATATGGAGGACAACAGTGCTAATAGTGTTAGTGGTGGTGTCATTAAAGGATCTAAGGATTGCATCAATTTTCGATACGTAATTCTTGGGAAGAGCCAATTGATAAAAGGCATGGGTGGAAATGATATTAATGCTGGTGCCCCTGTCGATCATAACTCATTTAATACGAGTTCGATCAACGTAGGCTGTGATGAAAAGGGCAGCATCCTGATCTTCCAAGGTAGAGGTAGGAATTTCAGAATCACTGAAAGTGATAGAGGCGACGGGGGATAAAGAATGGACTAAGGTAGCTAGTGCTTGAGGGTCTTCAGGTTGGACTTCCACTGCCTGTAGGGATTTGATTAGAGTTTGGCGATGCTAGGGGGAGCTTTGGATAAGGTCATATAGGGTCATCTTCACAGGCGTTTAGTGAAGTTGTTTTATCATAGAGTCTTTGATTGCCTCTAAAGAAGTGGGTTGGGATGCACCTAAGATGGAAATCTTTGGTTTTGGTGGTTGAGGTGCCTGGACAAAAGGATAGGTCCAAGGAATAGCAGCTTTTTCTTTCGCCTTGTCCTTTTGTGACCTAGTGGTTATATGAATAGCATTGATTTCAAAGATAGTAGGTGAAGAAGGGGTTATGGCCTATTGGTGAGATGTTGATATGGTTGAAGAGGTTGGATGGGAAGGTTTCGAGGGTTGGTCAAGAGTGTCCTCAAGGAGAAGAGTGTCTTTCTCCATATAGCGGTGAATGACTACCTTGAGGGCACAACAAGTCTCGGTATCATGTCCTGGCATACGATGGTATAAAAAAATCTTCGTATCATCGAACCAAGATGGTTTTGACCCGAGGGGTTGGAATGGCTTGATGGAAGGAAGGGTAATGCTAGAAGTCTGCAAAATTTGGTGTAATATCAAAGCATATGAACCTACTAAGGGGTCCGTGCTTATTGATGCATGACGCACTGGTGAATTTTTCTTGGGGGATGTTGAAGAAGGTTTTCGTACCACCTTTTGGTTTGATGGTGCGGTGACAGGCGGAGACGGCACTTTCTTTGTGAGAGGTGCCAAATTTTTGAGAGGGGATTGACTTGTGATTGGCAAAGGAAGTAATGGAGGTAATTTGTTTTGGTTAAGAGTCAGAGTAGGAAGCACGCCGATTAGGGTAGAAGGATGAGGACCTAAAATGGAGGGCAAAGTTGATGGTGGAGGAGGGGTTCGCTTCTACGGTCTGGCAGTCTTCTTTGACTTGGTTGGAAGACTACTTTTGGTCGAGGTCTGGTCTAAGTCCACCTTCACTTGCGGGTGAGTGAGGGTAGAGACGGGGTGAATGTCGAGTGACTTGATCGGTTTAGGTAAGGTAGATGCAGGTTTAGAAGCGGGAGTCTGGTTTTTATTGAGAGTCTTGGGAGATTCTGCCTTAGGAGGATTGGCAGCTGAGACGAGAGGGCATGGGAATGTTGAACAACTTTAAGACGCTCCCAAAATCTGCGATGCTCCACTTTCCTTGAAGGGAGAAGTTCGATTTTCTCCACTAGTCGGGAAAATGGTTGAGAGGATGTTGGATGAGGTTGGGATCCTTGAGAAGACGTGTTAGGTGTGGCAATAGTTTTGAACCCAAGGTGTGTGGGATTTATAACTGGATTGTCGTTGATTGAAAAAGATGGAGAGTCAGGTTCTTCTCTTAGTGGAGAAGGAATTGGAGAGTGTGACTCCTCAAGTGGGTAAAGGGCAGGGATTATGGTGCCCTCCACTTGCGGTCGAGGAGTAGGTAAGGCCAGGTCCTCCATAGGTAGAAGAAAGGAGGATGGTGAGACCGGTGGTGCCGGTAAAGTTGAGGCATCCTCCAAGATGAGAGAGGTTGACGGAGAACTAACCGGAGAAAGAGGTTCGTCTACACGTGATGGACTGGTAGATGGACTAACCTCTTGAGGTTGGTTGGGGATGAAGGGCGAGACCGTATTGACCATTCGAATGTCATGTTCATGAGTGTTGTCAACCAAGGTCTGGACATTATTTTGAATTGGTGGATGATTGGGGAATGGTTGCTTGAAGATGTCGATGCCCTGATTTGGAGGTGCATTGGGATTATCTAGAATGAGCTCACCCTTTTCAAGCATGTCTTGGATTATGTTTTTAAAGGTTTTACAGTTTCCTGTGTCCTGACCTTTGACACGGTGGTAATTGCAGAAGTCATTTTCCCTACACCACGCAGGGATGGCGCGTGAGGGATCAAATTATGGCGGTGGTCAAATCTGGGGGAGGTTGAGAATCCCCTATTTAACAAGTTTTTCCAGTATATACGCGTAAGATTCTCCAAGAGGAGTATACTGTCATTGTATGTATCTCTGCTGGAATTGACGGGTGGCGCTCTGAGATGTGGATGGCTCAGGTTGATTGGTTGAAGAGGACAAAGGTCTAACGACTACAGCGTTAGCTAAAGCTTTAGACTTAGGATTAGATGATGAAGGTTTAGAAGAAGAAGAGTCATTGGTCTTAGAGTTGGGGTTTTTACTCTACAACTTGACTTTATTCTCCTCGATGGCACGTAATTCAAGTTTACGAGCCATCGTGAAGGCTTTATCGAAGGTGTGGAAGGTTTGAACCCATAAGGTGGAAGAAATATGTTTGGCGCAGGCTCGGGAGAATAGTTCAATAAGTTCAGGTTGAGGTAAAGAAAAGGAGAGTTGATTGATGAGGCCTCTCCAGCGAGCAACGAAGTCAGCTATTGATTCGTCTTCGAATTGGCGGATAGTGTAAAGGTCTGTGATTGAGACCTTCTTGGTGATGTTAATGGAGAAGTGATCAAGAAAGAGCTGGGCCAGGTGTGTAAATGTGAAGAGGGAATGGCTGGCAATAGAGTTGTACCAGTCAAGTACAATGGCAGAAAGAGACATAGGAAATGTACGCAAGAGCAATGCATCATCATGGGCAATAAGGTAACAGGCATGTCTGAATGACCGTAAGTGCTGCTGTGGGTCTTCCTTGCTTTGAAAGCAAAAAAATTTGGGAAGCTCCCACTGGTTGGGGTATGGTCTAATCAGAACGAAAGGATGAATGGGCTCATTACAAATCTGCTCGTATGAGAGAGCATTGTGTGAGCCAGAAATGGAGGTCTCTAAGCTAGACATCTTATCCATCAACATTTTGATGATATCTGCTGACGGATTGGCGGGTGGAGCGCCCCCTAGATTATAAGGCACTTGAAAGATATTGGGAGGGGCGTATGACGTGGTTGGTTGCGTAGATGCAACATATGGGTAGCTAGTTATTGGAGCAAAAGTTGGAGCCAAGGGCACTTGTGTTATGGGGTTGGTAGGCATAAGTTGGATAAGGGCTGTCAAGGATGGTTGAGGGGTAGCCACGCTTGTTGACGGGTAAACGGTTACTCTTGTGTTAATAGGTGCAAGAGTAGGGGGGATAGAGACCAGTAGGTTTTAGAAAGGTGTGGGGTTTGGTTGAGTGATTTGAGGTTGAGGGAGTATCGGAACCCCCATGGAGGTAGGTTTAGATGGAGAGGTTACATTTTGAAGGTAAGACACGGTTGGGTTATTGGTGGAGGTGTTGACTTGATTGTCTAGTGGCTGAATTGTAGGTGTTGTTGATGTGATTCTTGTCTCGAATAAAGGAAGTTGGCATCCCATAGATTGGGTTGCTTAGGGAGTCTTGCGTTTGGCTATGCATGAGATAGTGTTGTAAGGCTTTGACGTTAAGGTCCAAGAATCGTGCAAAATCTTGGTCCCCTTTTGGGACAATAGGAGTCTGAGGCGGGGTTGGGCGAGTAGGAGTTCTTTCAATCTTCGAGTGGAACTCCATTACAGGACTGGTTATAGATGGTGAAGGTGGAAGCGGTTGTTGACTAGCATGGTCAAGGAGAGCATTGGTTTGACTGCGTGTCAAAACCATTCAAGGCAAGAAAGGGTCAGGCTTCAGAAAACTATGTTTTTTCAGTCTCAAAAAACCAGATTGGATGTTTAAACAGCCAGAAAGTTGGATTTTAAGCTTGCTATTTTTGAAAAAAAGAAAATGGACAGAGACCGACGTCAGTATAAAAACTGATGTCGGTGAATGAGACTGCTGATGTCGGTCAGATGACCGATGCCGATACAAAAAAGTTGCCGACGTCAGTTACAGAACTGATGTCAGTTACTGTGTTTTCTAGAAACTCAAAAAAAAAGTTTTTGGAAATGAAGAAGACATCCTTACCAACTCAAAAAAAATAGATAAAAATAGAAAATAAGATGAGAACAGGCAGATCCTAGCGTTAAATCCCTAGAAACAATTTTATTAAGATCGTGTGGCTTATGCCTTAATGTGATGTTTGAGGAGGTTGTCTGTTAGAAGGGTCCTACAATAGGTAATCTAAACATGGTTTCAGTTTATGTTTAGGCACTCAAAATTCTGTATTAGGTTCCGTACAGGCCTGGTGCTAAGGAGCAAGCTCCCCTCACTTCACGATTCCAGTGGTTAGCTGGTCTCGCTTAGCCAAAATATACTTTCCCTATAGTTTAGACTCTGCCAGAGAACAGAGTGGGCTTTCCCCTTGGTGGTGAAATCCAAGTAGGATCGCCGGGATGGGTAAGGTATCTGCTGGGTGATGAAATCCCAGTCGGGCCTTGTCTCAAGTGAGTTTTATGTTTAATTGAGTGCACGTGGTCTGGTTGTGTAACATCAAGTGATCTACGATTTATTCAATATGCAGTTTACTAATTACTAAGTGTGGACTAAGAAATGCAAGAAAGCAAGAAATAGAATGCAGTATATTTTAAAGCCCCAAATCGAAATGTTAAATTGGAATGAAAACACGTTTGAGAAAAGGTTGAAAAGAATGATTTTTTTTTGACTAGTCTAGAAATGCAAGAAAAGAAAGAAAAAGTTCTTTTTATTCCTGCTTATGATGTCTTTAGAAAAGAAGAAAGAGGTGAAGAGGAAGAAACCTAATGCACCTAAATGAACAAAGAAGGAAGGGAACCCAAGGAAGGCCCTAAAGGGGTCCCACCGGGCATGCCAGAATGTTTCTATTCAAATTTCGCTTTCAAATTCAAAGGAGAGAAAATGAGAAACTAAAAGGAATGGTCAAGGCTTGTATGTACCTGGATATAGTCTGCGCACCGTAATCCAGACACTGTGAGTACTCCTCTTTGGCTGTGGAGGAATGACACCTGAAAGAGATAAACACTAAAAATACGAAGAATGTTAGTTGATAAGAGGGTGGATTGCCAAGCGAAAGCTTGGTCCTAGAAGCGCTAAGGCTTCTTGGAGGATGACAATCCACTGTTTAAGACAGAATATGATAGAAACAGAAAAGAGAAATAATGAAAGATGTGAAAAGAAAAGACTAAAAACAAATGTGTACCTGATAAGCTACAATCTGGTAAACACAGTCGCCGACATTGGTGATATTTCTGGCATCGGTCAGGGTAGTCGCCGATGACGGTTAGACTACTGACATCCGTAGGGGAAGTGGATGAGGTCGGTCAGGGCAATTGGCCAGGGATGGGTTACAGGTTTAGTTTCTGGTCTACAGAATAGATTTGGTCTCATCTGAGGGTCTGAGGGTCTATGAGGGATTCAGAGGGATTGTTTAGGGTCTAAGGGACTGAGAACCTTGTCATGAAAAGGGGTGAGAAACAGGAAAAAGGCTTTTCAGCATTTCCGTAGAGGAATTTAGTCAGGTTGATTAGATGGGTCTTAAGATGGTCTATAGGTCTCTGATAACTTAAACTGGGTTGATTGGACAGAGGATGTTACCTAAAGAGAGACTAAGGGAGTGTCAAAAGAAAAAGGAATAAGGGGTGAGAGAAGGCTTTTCAGCCTCTCCGAGAAGAACAGGGAAGTTTGGGTCAAGGATGCTTGGAATAGACAGAAGACAAAATACTAATATATTTGAAATGATATTAGAATGAAAAAAGTACAGATACTTAGCTGAGATGTGAATTGGCAAAGGTGCAGAAGCTGTGTCTTAGTTGTCACTGGTGATGGATATATCGTGTAGTCCCTGTGCAGAATGTCTGATGCAAAACCGCAGTGCCTAAAAAGTGATGCCAAGAATGTTGATCCCTACAAGAACACCAAGAAGTCCAGAACACTGAAAAGCAAATGCACGAGAACTTTGTTTCGTCGGAAGAGGATTCGAGAGTCGTGATTAGCTTCAGAAATTAGCCGATTGTGATTGGGATCCGTCAAAGGGTTAGAAAAGTTGGTTAAGTATAACCGATGTTGGTGATTCCACCGGTGTCGGCCGACATTTGATCGACGTCGGCGGGTTTAGAACGGGCAAAAAGAGCCACCAAGCCCATTTTTCATCCGCCAAGTGCACTATCTATTGGAGAATATCAAAGGTTGGGCTAAATACGCATGAGAGTTAGTTAGGCGGTTAGAGAGAAGTAGGAATAGGTCTTGGGTGAGTCATAGGATGGGAATTAGTCCAAGGCGAGGTGTCCTAGGCGAGGTGTCATAGGATGTTATTATTTAATAAGATGTAGTTGTAGTGAATTATTATTTTAAATTAGTAATTGCATGTTTTAGGAATGGTTTAGGAATGGACTAAGGGGGAACGTGACCAAGGGTTAGACACTATTTAGGTGTCTACACAAATGGTTATCAAGAATCACGTGTTTGTCCATTTTATAGGGGTATCCCCTTGAATTTGGCCTAGTATGATGACATTCATGTGTCTACTCTAAAATTTATCCCTTTCTTCTCTAGAGAATGGGATAAAACTACTACTATTGAGCATATCCAAGATATTGCCAATCTTTGTTCTATTCATAATGCTACTCAAGATAATGTGGCTATCAGATTAATTATTGCATCTTTCAAGGGAAAAGCATTGCAATAGTATAGGAATCTTCCTTTGACCTCAATTTATACTTGGAATGAGTTAGGTGCAGCTTTGGCTAAGCAATTTGAAGAAAATTTTGATCATATATCTTTGGTTGACAATTAACTACCATACAAAGGTATCTTGATGAATTCATGTCAGACTTTAACTTTAGATTCCAAAAAAATGGATTAGGATCCCTGCATTGATTAGACCATACCCAAAGTATGCATTTTTATATTTCCTTAAGGACCTTAATTATGATATAAGTGTCATGATATAGTCCATGAGTGTTAATAACTTGTTAAATGCCTATGAGATTGCTATTAGAGTAGAGATCTTGATTCAAGCTGGTAAACTTGTTCCAAGGCCTCTAATGCCCTTTTTCTAGAATTATAACCTATTCCTTCCCCTCAAGTTCCCCAAATTCTATCTATAGCCCCTACTCCATCTCTAAAATTCCAAGTTATATCCCTTCTTAATCAATCTAGTGAGATTGGTGATGTGAAAAGCATGTTACAAGCTTTCAGAAATGAAATTGTTTCACTCAAGAGACAATAGTACCAAGGTACACCTTATTACCAACAAAACTAGAATACCTATCAGTCTTTCAATAACCAAAGACCACCTTATCAAGGTTTCAAAGACAATAGGTAACCTTATCAAAATAAAGGATCTATAACCCAAACTAAGCCATATTCAAACCTTGATCTCAATGTTCCTTCTAGCTCAAAATCTATTGTTCCCCAAAATAAATTAATGTAACATCTAGGCTGGTAGCCTTCCAATCCAAATAACATTTAGAATCAAGCTTTGGTTTCATAAGAGATTACCATGCCATAGATGACACAAGAATAGTTCCCTCTTCATGGTCATCAATATCAATACATGAACATGGAAATCCAAGGAGAACCTCAAAAATTTCTAGGGTAGCCTGATGTTATCAATGTTAATTGGTATTTGGATGATCACATTATGCTCAACCAAATTAGTGAAACTAGCAACACAAATTGTCAGGTGGTAGCTCTGACTAGAACTAAAAAAAGAGCAGTTGAAGAAGCTCATGATGTGAGCAAGACTTCTATTTTTCCTAATTTTTTGTTTAATAATTTCAAAGATCAAGTTATTGTTCCTATAACATAAAATATTTATCATAGAGATAGTGAAATTTTCCCAAATGCCCCTAACTAGAGAACAACTAGTGGCTCAGAAGTTATAGCCAAAGGTTAGTGGAACATATTTTAACATTATTGATCAAATTAAGATATAAAATGTTAGTATTATCATGTGGGATTCCCTTACCATCCAAAGTCAAAAGGACATGTTAATTCAAGAACTTTCAGTCTCAAGATATCTAAAGAACTAGCTAAGAAATAAGATGTTGTCTTAGCCAATTCAGATCAACAAATCATGAAACCTAATCATAGATAAATAACATGGAAAAGGTGGATAAATTAAATTTGAAGTTAAGCAATACCCCACCCTTTTATCTCTCTTTTATATTAGGTGACTGCTTAGTCCATAATTATATGGTAAATAGTGGAGCTAGTAACACTGTCATGCCCAAACAAATTGCAAACAAGCTTGGTCTTATTTATAAGACAAATACTAAAGGAGTATTAAAATTATATGGCTCATCAATGAAAATAGTAGGCATGATAAAAGACCTAAATCTAACTTTATATTCTTGACCTAATGTTATTATTTAATAAGATGTAGTTGTAGTGGACCTACGTCCCTATTTTGCCATGTGTCTCTCAAGAGATTTTACTTAAAAAATTAGAGGATATTTGTTAGCTGATTGTAAATATATAATGTTTAGAATTAGGTATGTCACTAAGGGGATAATACATTCTAAACCTATTGAAATATTTCAATTGGAGCCATATATGCCAAGCATGGTGAACACTTATTTTGTTATCTTAAATAGGGTGTTAGATAGATTCTCATATCTTTTCCTTGTTGAATGGGCCTTTGATTTAAATGAGCATGATCCCTAAAATTTAATTGAATAAAAATGAATTGGTGTTTATTGTCTTCATGAAAATTATGCACCAATTCTAACATTGATGAAAGATGAACAGCCTAGTGATGGATTGTGGCAGCTATATTTTGATAAATGATGTTAATTTCTCTAGCTAAGCAAAGGTATTTCTCTTATCTCAAGTTTTAGTTTGGTTGTTTTAATAATGTCACTGAATATGAATTACTAGTGTATGGTTTGCAATGGGCAAAAAAGATGAAGGTTAATTCCTTACAAATCTTTGGAGATAGTAAACTAGTAGTTCACCAAGTAAGAGGACTTAACATATGCAAGAACCCTCTACTTAGGTATTATAATCATAGATTATGGGACCTAGTTGAATACTTTTAATCTTTCAATATTTAGGCCATATCAAGAAACCATAACAAGCATGTAGATAGGCTAGATGTTATTGGATCACAATTCAGTATCCTAGATAATATAAAAAGGGATAAATTCCAATCACATATCAAGGTAGTTTTGAGACCTTATGTTATAGATAATTGGAAATTATTTGAATATGACATCAAAATTATCATATTCTTACAAGAGGAAGCTAAATTCTCCTCAAGGAACTGAGACAAGCATTTATAGAAGTATGATGATCAGATTGTGCAATTAAAAACAAACAAGTTGCCTAAAGGACTGGTCACCCTGTAAAATATATTTATCAGAGATGATGAATTAATAAAAAAAAAAATTGCTTTATCAACAAAGTAGGAACACTATACAAATGTAGAGATTGTAACTGGAAAAAATTTAAAGCTAGGTAAAGTTTGCACATATTTAGAGAAAGAAGCTTTAATTAAGTTATGTTCAAATTTTGTAGATGTCTTTGTATGGAAATATAGTGACCTTATAGATTTTGATCCAAGTCTAGCTAAACATACCATTGAGTTAGAAGATGAGACTAGGCCAATTAGATAAAGGCAAAAGCCAATTAATCCAAAGCTTGAACCTCTAATGAGAGATAAACTACATAAGCTAATTAAGTCAACTATAATATTTCCAATCAAGAACTCAACTTTCATGACTTGAACAAGGCCTCTCTCAAAGATCACTATCCATTGCCATAAATGAAATAGATTTTACAGCTAGTTGCAAGTTCACAAAGGTTATTTTTATTGGATGGTTATAGTGGATATAACCAAATTTTGGTCAAATAAGAAGACCATTACAAAACAACATTCACCACAAAGTTGAAGACATTTGCATACATAAAGATGCCTTTTGGTTTATCTAATGCTAGAGCCACTTTTTAGAAGGCTATGGACATGGCATTTCAAGATCTCCTTAACAAGTTTATTCTTATTTATTTAGATGATATAACAATATTCTCTAACAACAAAAATGAACATATGATTCATCTCATATAAGTTTTTGAAAGGTGTAGAGAATTTGGAGTGTCTTTGAACACAAAAAACTGTGTTTTATCTATTCATGAAGGTAGGTTTTTTGGACATGTCATTTCAAAGAAAGGTACAAGCATAAACCTTCATAAGATAGAATCAATTCTTGAACTATCATTGCCTAAGCATAAGAAAGCCTTGAAAATATTTTTAGGCAAGATTAAATTCATAAGGAGATACATTTTAAATTTTGATACTTTAGCTAGGCCACTTACAACCATGTTAAATAAAGCTCATAGTTTTAGTTGATCTAAAAGAGTGAAAAGTTTTGAAAAAATCAAGAAAGTTAGAGCCTGTTAGGTTGTGGAGCTAAAAGCTTCAACTATTGTAGACATGGAGGTTGCTGAGTTCTAGGTATACTAGCATCAGCAGTGTGACTAACGTCAATCAGGGGTGAACAGAAGGGCAACTGGCATCGGTAGGAGGTCAGTCGACGTCGGTCATCTCCAGGCAGACAGGGACCAATGTCAATCGCCTGTGGCAGTTTTAGAACTGTTCATTACATGAATAGTTAATTTGTTGAACTGAGTGTTTGCATGTAAAGGCTATTTTGAGTCTTGAGCTATGTGTCTAAATTAAGAGTCTAAGTTATTGTTTAGTGTGGGATCTATTTATAGACCCATTGGCATGTATTGTAGAGTGTGCTAGTGAAGAGAACAAAGTGTGTGTTCCTCCTAGTTCCACAGAGAGCAATAGAGGAAGGCAAGGTAGATCCTTCCAATTGTAAGAACAGGGTGATCTGTAGGTTGTTACAAGATCAAAGAGAATTTATACATGTGTAAGTAAGATCATTTGAGTTGCAAGTTGTTGCAAGCTTATGGGAGATCTACTTGAAGTACTTTGAATACTTGTGTACTGGCAGGGTTATTACTGACTAGTTGGAGGTGAACACCAATTTTGTGTTTGAGTTGTGTGTTGGGACCATTTTTAGTAGGAGAGTGAACTCTTGAGAAGAATTACTATACACTTGGTGTGGAAAGCCTGAAAGGTGTGGAAGAGTGTGGCGTCTCTTCATTGTATTCTTTTCTAGATGAGTATTAATATAGTTTGTGTTGTCTCTCATATTCTGTGTCATTTGTGAATTCTAGTTACTTATTGATTCTAGTTAATTCCACATGTTTAATTGCTAATACAAGGTAATCATATTGTGCTCTTATTGAGGAGCAAGATCTTAACAAGTGGAATCAAAGCTGTTTGTTGTTCTTGATTACCCATCAACTGGTATCAGAGCTTTTGGTTGGGTTACTAATAGGTGTTTCAGATCTGGTTAGTGTGTGTTGATTATAGGTTACTCATATGGGTTTCTATTTGAGTGGGAGTATAGCAATGGCAAAAGAAAGTAAGCTATGAATGGAGAAGTTTAATGGTAAGAACTATCAATTATGGAGGATACAGATTGAAGATTATTTGTATCAGAAAGATTTGTACCTACCATTGGATGGGGTTGCATGCAAGCCCCTGGATATGAAGGTTGAAGAATGGGAGGTTCTTGATTGGAAGGCTCTAGGATCTATAAGGTTGAGCCTTGCATCGTCTGTGATTTCCAACTTATCTCAGGCTAAGACAACGATAGATTTGATGGAATCTTTGACAAATTTATATAAAAAACCCTCAGCTTTGAATAAGGTATTTCTTATGAAGCAATTATTTAATTTGTAAATGTTGGAAGGTGGATCTGTTCATAGTCATCTTAGTGATTTCCATGGTTTGGTAAACCAGTTAAATTTAGTCAATATTATTTTTGATGATGAAATTAAGGCTCTCTTAATCTTATGCTTATTACCCGAAAGTTGGGAGAGTTTGGTAATGGTAGTTAGTAATATTGCGTTTGCTTCAAAAATCTTAAAAGTGGATGATGTTGTGAGTGTAATATTGAATGAAGAAATTCTCAAGAAAAGCACAAGTGAATCATCAGGAAATGCTTTGAGTGTGGAAAGTAGGGGAAGGCAAAGAGAGAAGATCGAGCATGGGAGATCAAGGTCAAAGATAGGCAGGAGATCCAAGTCCAAATATGGCAGAATAACCTGCTGGAAATGTGGAAAGTAAGGGCACATAAAGAGAGATTGTTGGTTGGGTGAAGATCAGCATGAAGGACATGAAGAAGCAGATGTTGTAGATTATGTTGCACAAGATGCTCTGGTATGTTCTTTGGATAAAGTAGAATTTTGGGTTTTAGATTTTGGTGCCTCTTTTCATGCATCCCCAAATAGGGAATTTTTTCATGAATATGTCCAGGGAGACTTTGGAGAAATTTATTTAGGGGATGGTAAGCCTTGTCAAATGGTTGGCAAAAGAAAATTGAAGCTAAAATTGCAGACAGGGAACACATGGGTGTTAAAGGAGGTCATGCATATCCCAATCTTGAAGAGGAATTTGATTTTTGTTGGAAAGTTGGGTGATGAGGGTTGCACAGTAACTCTCACAGTGGACTCTAGAAAGGTTACAAAGGGTGCACTTGTTGTAGCAAGAGGTAAGAAATTAGGTACGCTTTATCTATCTACTTGTATTACTGATTCTCCTTCTGGTTTATCTACTTTAGCTATAGATTTGAAGATGTGGCTTAATAGGCTTGGTCACATGAATAAGAAGGGGATGCATGTTCTTGAGTCAAAGGTTATGCTTTCAGATTTAAAGAGCATGGATCAAGATTTTTGTATGTAGAGGAAGAAAGTGACGTTTCTTGAGGAATCTGATGTTCGTGACAAGAACAGGAAAGTCTTGGTATTCAAGGAGAAGGTGACAGACAGAGATCAGTGCAAGGGGCTGAATAATTTTGAACAAAGCAAGGTTGATATGGACAAGGGTTTGATCCAAAAGGAGCTCGCGGGTAGAAGTCATCACTCACAAGTAAAACACAGAGACTGATGTCAATTAGAAAATTGGCATTAGCATCCAGACAGGGACCTACGTCAGCTATGTGCAGCCTGACATTGGTGACTCTAGATAGATAAACACCGGCATCGGTCAAGGAGAACCAATGTTAGTGATGAGGCAGTCGCATGGAATCGACATCAGTCAGGTGCAGATTGAGATGTGACCGGCATCGGTCACTGAGACAGATTTTGGGTGGACAACAAGCTGTCAAGGAGTCTCAAGTGCCCATATGGAGGACTTAAAGGGTAAGTAAGCCTCAAATTCATCATTTCTCTTCTTTACACTACTTTTTGCTCACTAATGGTAAAGAACCAGGAAGTTATTAAAGAAGCAGAGTAGGTAAATCTAGGAAATAGTGGGAGCTTGGCATGGATGAAGGATGTGATTCCTTGGAGAAGAACCAAATAAGTGTTTTTTTGGTGGAGTTGCCAACTAGAAGAAAGCACTGAGAGACAAATGGATGTTCAGGATAAAGAAGAGCAGGAATGGACACGTGAGACAGAAGGCCAGGGTATATGGTCTTGAGTAAGCTGTAAGACAATGGAGGTTTGACCATTGTGTTTCTATTTACCAGGTTGGATAATATTAGCTACATTATCTTGTTACTATATTGTGTACTTGTTACAGGGTCACATATGTAGGGAGTTGCTGAACTAAAGGTAAAGCTAGTTTAGAGGTGTGTCATGAGAAATTTGGGAGCAACAAGATTCTTTGGCATGAGTGTGTTCTAGGGACATGGAAAGTCACAGGTTAACTTTGTCTTCAGATGATTGTGTGAAACTGGTTAGCACGCTGATGGTTGGACAGTTCTATGAATAGTGTCATGATTCACATAATAAGGTTAAGTGCATGGTATGTACTAGACCTAAGATTTTCCAAGCAATGGGAGCTGTCACAAGTTTGGATCCAATCCAAGAAAGAAGCACTGGAGGGCAGTTCAGTGGATTCTAAGAGGGACCAGCAACAGGTCCACATGCTATGTAGGGTCAAGTTTTTTTCTACATGGGTTTGTAGATGCGGATGTGGCAGGTGATTTGGATGACAGAAGGTGCACAACAGGATTTGTGGTGGTTGGTCTTCAAGAGAGATCTTGAAGAGGGATACAAAGCCAAGGGAACAAACTAGATGATGTATAGGTACAAGTACAGTTGCAGTTGTTTATCTTCAAGTGGGAGATTGTTAGGTTGTGGAGCTAAAAGCTTCAACTATTACAGACATGGAGGTTGCTGAGTTCCAGGTATACCAGCATCGGTAGTGTGACCGATGTCAGTCAGGGGTGAACAGAAGGGCAACCGACATTGGTAGGAGGTCGGTCGACATTGGTCATCTCCAGGCAGATAGGGACCGACGTCGGTCATCTGTGCCGGTTCTAGTACTGTTCATTACATGAACAGTTAGTTCATTGAACCGAGTGTTTGCATGTAAAGGCTATTTTGAGTCTTGAGCTGCATGTCTAAATTAAGAGTCTAAGTTATTTTTTAGTGTGGGATCTATTTATAGATCCATTGGCATGTATTGTAGAGTGTGCTAGTGAAGAGAACAAAGTGTGTGTTCATCCTTGTTCCATAGAGAGCAATAGAGGAAGGCAAGGTAGATCCTTCCAATTGTAAGAACAGGGTGATCTGCAGGTTGTTGCAAGATCAAGGAGAAGTTCTACATGTGTAAGTAAGATCATTTGAGTTGCAGGTTATTGCAAGCTTATGGGAGATCTACTTGAAGTACTTTGAGTACTTGTGTACTGACAGGGTTATTACTGACTAGTTGGAGGTGAACACCAATTTTGTGTTTGAGTTGTGTGTTGGGACTATTTTTGATAGAAGAGTGAACTCTTGAGAAGAATTAATGTACACTTGGTGTGGGAAGCCTGAAAGGTGTGGAAGAGTGTGGCATCTCTTCATTGTATTCTTTTCTAGATGAGTATTAATATAGTTTGTGTTGTTTCTCATAGTATGTGTCATTTGTGAATTCTAGTTACTTATTACTTCTGGTTAATTCTGCATGTTTAATTGCTAATACAAGGTAATCATATTGTGCTCTTATTGAGGAGCAAGATCCTAACAAGTAGAATCAAAGTTGTTTGTTATTCTTGATTCCCCATCAATTGGTATCAGAGCTTTTGGTTGGGTTACTAATAGGTGTTTTAGATCTGGTTAGTGTGTGTTGATTACAGGTTACTCATAGGGGTTTCTATTTGAGTGGGAGTATAGCAATGGAAGAAGAAAGTAAGCTATGAATGGAGAAATTTAATGGCAAAAACTATCAATTATGGAGGATGCAGATTGAAGATTATCTGTATCAAAAAGATTTGTACTTACCATTGAGTGGGGTTGCATGCAAGCCCCTGGATATGAAGGTTGAAGAATGGGAGGTTCTTGATCGGAAGGCTCTAGGATCTATAAGGTTGAGCCTTGCATCGTCTATGATTTCCAACTTATCTCAGGCTAAGACAACGATAGAGTTGATGGAATCTTTGGAAAGTTTATATGAAAAACCCTCAACTTTGAATAAGGTATTTCTTATGAAGCAATTATTTAATTTGCAAATGTTGGAAGGTGGATCTATTCATAGTCATCTTAGTCATTTCCATGGTTTAGTAAACTAGTTAAATTCAGTCAATATTATTTTTGATGATGAAATTAAGGCTCTCTTAATCTTATGTTCATTACCTGAAAGTTGGGAGAGTCTGGTAATGGCAGTTAGTAATACTGCGTCTGCTTCAAAAATCTTAAAAGTGGATGGTGTTGTGAGTGTAATATTGAATGAAGAAATTTGTAAGAAAATCACAGGTGAATCATCAGGAAATGCTTTGAGTGTGGAAAGCAGGGGAAAGCAAAGAGAGAAGATCGATCATGGGAGATCAAGGTCAAAGATAGGCAGGAGATCCAAGTCCAGGTATGGCAGAATAACCTGCTAGAAATGTGGAAAGCAAGGGCACTTAAAGAGAGATTATTGGTTGGGTGAAGATCAGCATGAAGGACATGAAAAAGTAGATGTTGTAGATTATGTTGCATAGGGTGCTCTGGTATGTTCTTTGGATAAAGTAGAATCTTGGGTTTTAGATTCTGGTGCCTCTTTTCATGCATCCCCAAATAGGGAGATTTTTCATGAATATGTCCAAGGAGACTTTGGAGAAATTTATTTAGGGGATGGTAAGCCTTGTCAAATGGTTGGCAAAGGGAAAGTGAAGCTGAAATTGTAGACAGAGAACACATGGGTGTTAAAGCAGGTCATGCATATCCCAATCCTGAAGAGGAATTTGATTTTTGTTAGAAAGTTGGGTGATGAGGGTTGCACAGTAACTCTCACAGCGGACTCTTAGAAGGTTACCAAGGGTGCACTTGTTGTAGCAAGAGGTAAGAAAGTAGGTATGCTTTATCTATCTACTTATATTACCGATTCTCCTTCTGGTTTATCTACTTCAGCTGTAGATTTAAAGATGTGGCTTAATAGGCTTGGTCACATGAATAAGAAGGGGATGCATGTTCTTGAGTCAAAGGGTATGCTTTTGAATTTGAAGAGCATGGATCGAGATTTCAGTATGCAGAGGAAGAAAGTGATGTTTTTTGAGGAATCTGATGTTTGTGACAAGAACAAGAAAGTCTTGGTTTTCAAGGAGAAGGTGACATATAGAGATCAGTTCAAGGGGCTAAATAATTCTGAGCAGGGCAAGGTTGATATGGATAAGGGTTTGATCCAAAAGGAGCTCATGGGTAGAAGTCATCACTCACAAGTAAAACACAGAGACCGACGTCAATTAGAAAACTGGCATCGACATCCAAACAGAGACCGACGTCGGCTATGTGCAGCCCGATGTCGATGACTCTGAATAGATAAACACTGGCATCAGTCAGGGGGAACTGACGTCGTCAATGAGGTAGTCGCATGGAATTGACATCGGTCAGGTGCAGACTAAGATGTGACCGGCATCAGTCACTGAGATGGATTTTAGGCAGACAGCAAGCTGTCAAGGAGTCTCAAGCGCCCATATAGAGGACTTAAAGGGTAAGTAAGCCTCAAATTTATCATTTCCCTTCTTTACACTACTTATTGCTCACTGATGGTAAAGAACCAGGAAGTTATTAAAGAAGCAGAGCAGGTAGATCCAAGAAATAGTGGGAGCTTGGCATGGATGAAGGATGTGATTCCTTGGAGAAGAACCAAATAGGTGTTTTTTTGGTGGAGTTTCCAGCTGGAAGAAATCACTGAGAGACGAATGGATGTTCAGGATAAAGAAGAGCGAGAATGGACATGTGAGACAGAAGGCCAGGGTATATGGTCTTGAGTAAGTTGCAGGACAATGGAGGTTTGACCATTGTGGTTCTCTTTACCAATTTGGATAATATTAGCTACATTATCTTGTTATTGTATTGTGTGCTTATTGCAGGGTCACATATGCAGGGAGTTGCTGAACTAAAGGTAAAGCTAGTTCAGAGGTGTGTCATGAGGAATCTAGGAGCAGCAAGATTCTTTGGCATGAGTGTGTTCTAGGGACATGGAAGGTCACAGGTTGACTTTGTCTTTAGATGATTGTGTGAAACTTATTAGCACGCTAATGTTTGGATAGTTCTATGAACAGTGTCATGATTCACATAATGAGGTTAAGTGCATGGTATGTACTAGACCTAAGATTTTCCAAGCAGTGGGAGCTGTCATAAGTTTGGAGCCAATCCAGGAAAGAAGCACTGGAGGGAAATTCAGTGGATTCTTAGAGGGACCAACAGTAGGTGCACATGCTATGCAGGGTCAAGTTCTTTTCTACATGGGTTTGTAGATGCGGATGTGGCAGGTGATTTGGATGACAAAAGGTGCACCACAAGATTTGTGGTTGTTGGTCTTCAAGAATGATCTTGAAGAGGGATACAAAGCCAAGGGAATAAACTAGATGATGTACAAGTATAGGTATAGTTGCAGCTATTTATCTCCAAGTGGGAGATTGTTAGGTTGTGGAGTTAAAAGCTTCAACTATTGCAGACATAGAGGTTACTGAGTTCCAGGTATACCGACATCGGCAGTGTGACCGATGTCAGTCAGGGGTGAATAGAAGGGAAACCAACATCGACAGGAGGTCAGCCGACATCGGTCATCTCCAAGCGGATAGGGACCGATGTCGGTCGCTGTGGCAATTTTAGAACTATTCATTACATGAACAGTTAGTTCATTGAACCGAGTGTTTGCATGTAAAGGCTATTTCGAGTCTTGAGTTGAGTGTCTAAATTAAGATTCTAAGTTATTTTTTAGTGTGGGATCTATTTATAGACCCATTGGCATGTATTGTAGAGTGTGCTAGTGAAGAGAACAAAGTGTGTGTTCCTCCTAGTTCCACAAAGAGCAATAGAGGAAGGCAAGGTAGATCCTTCCAATTGTAAGAATAGGGTGATCTGCAGGTTGTTACAAGATCAAGGATAAGTTCTAGATGTGTAAGTAAGATCATTTGAGTTGCAGGTTGTTGCAAGCTTATGGGAGATCTACTTGAAGTACTTTGAGTACTTGTGTACTGGTAGGGTTATTATTGACTGGTTGGAGGTGAACACCAATTTTGTGTTTGAGTTGTGTGTTGGGACCATTTTTGGTAGGAGAGTAAACTCTTGAGAAGAATTACTGTACACTTGGTGTGGGAAGCCTGAAAGGTGTGGAAGAGTGTGGCGTCTCTTCATTGTATTCTTTTCTGAATGAGTATTAATATAGTTTGTGTTGTCTCTCATATTCTGTGTCATTTGTGAATTCTAGTTACTTATTTCTTTTAGTTAATTCCACATGTTTAATTGTTAATACAAGGTAATCATATTGTCCTCTTATTGAGGAGCAAGATCCTAACAAGTGGAATCAAAGCTGTTTGTTGTTCTTGATTCCCCATAAGAGCCAGTGCTCCTACACTCCTAAACCCTAATTTTACAAAAGATTTCTTCTTATATAACTATGCTAACCTTGACATAATATTAGGTATTCTCATGTAGTAGAATAAAAATACTTTAGAGCAACCAATAGCCTTTTTTAGTCAAGGCTTATTAGAATATGAAACAATGTATTCTTTTATTGAGAAGCACATTCTTTCATTTATAATGTCTCTTAAAAAGTTTAGTTGTTTGTTGTCTAATAATAAGATACATTTGATGGTTGCACATCTAAATGTCAAATACTTTCTTCTAAAAAAATATATAAGTGACAAAAATGCTAGTTAGACAACCAAGGTCATGGAATATGACATTGAAATCAAAGTCACAAAGTTGGTTAGAGGCAAAGGACTCTATGAACATTTAGCCCAAGACTTGCATGATTCTAATGAATAGGTTATGGTGTCAAATGATCAATAACTTACAAGTAATTATATACAATATGGTAAGATATATATAATATGATATTTATCTTTCTCATCTCACTCCTTCAAGGAGGAGATATTTCATATTACAGTCAATTCCTTTTCTCCTTGTTGATAATGTATTATTTAGAAAGGATATCAATGGTATATTGCTAAGATGCATAAAACTAGATCAAACACAAAAATTACTTGAGAAATTCCATGATGGACATGGTGGAGGACATTAATCAGCCAAGATTACATCTCACAAGATCATGAGAGGTGGGTATTATTGGCCAAATTTATTTGGTCATTGCAATGCATAGGTCAAGAAATATACATAGTATGTCATGTTTTTTGGAAAAGTGAGACTTGCAGCCTTACCTCTCCAACAAATTTTAGTTAATAAACCCTTTATTCAATGGTAATTATACTTTATTAGTGTTATTAACCCTCCATCAAGCTCAAAACATAAGTGGATTATGACTGTCATGGATTATTTTACCAGATGGATAGAGGTAGTAGCATTAAAAGAAGCTAATGAAACCAATGTTTTAGACTTCCATGAAGGTTTACTTACTATATTTTGGGTCGCTTAAACTATAATTTATGATAATTCTATGGATTTTTTAGGATCTAAGATCATCTAGTGGGTAGTTCAACATAGTATTTTTCTCAATACCTCATCAAACTATTATCCACAAGGCAATGGCCTTGCTAAGTCTACCAACAAGAATTTGTTGAAGATAATCAAGAGGACTATAGAATACAATAAAACATCATGGCATATTAATTTGAAGTAATCTCTATGGGATGATAGGATCACCTATAAAACATCAATTGCTAATTATCCATACAAACTAGTATATGGTAAGGAAGCAAGAATGCCAATTTTTCTTCAGTTCCCTGCATTGGAATTAATGCATCAACTTGAGCTTTTAGAGACTGAGCCAATGGAAATAATATATGCTAAGATCATGGAGATAGAGGATACAATATATCAGGCCATGTTGTCTATGGAAGCCCATCAAGCAATGATAAAGAGATATGTTGACACAAGAACTTCTTCAAGAAGTTTTTAAGAAGGAGATTTGGTCCTCAAATGGGATGAGGATAGAGCCAAGCTAGAAAAACACAAAAAATTTGATTCTCTCTAGAGTCAACCATATACAGTTTCTAGTTACAATTCCCACAATGCTTTCTAGCTCATAAGGATGAATGGTGAAGAACTTTCTATCCTAGTCAGTGGGATACATCTTAAACACTGTTATTAAGGAAAGCTAAGTCCTCTGTACATAGTGAGATTTTTCTTGTTTTTATCCAAGTGTTTTCTAACACATTAGTTAGTTTCCTTTTTGTTTTGTTCTAAATAAGTGCTTCTTTCTTGCACAATTATTCAGTAGTTTAGCTGCCTTTATTTTTTAGGTTAGTTCCCCCTTCAATTTGTTTTCTTTCCTTGTTGGAATTTTTCTATTTTATAAAATCAAGAGGTTTTTTATAGTTATGAAACAAATGTGTTATCTATTATAAGTCAAAGGTCATGTAAATGGTATGAATTCAAGCATATTAGGCATGCCTCCTAGCTAAGTCACCAAATATGTTGACCAAATTTGGTCTACATACCAAAAATTTGCCTAGTTCAAGAATCCAATGGAAAGAGTAAGATCATGATTAAAGAGTGACCCAATGTCACAAGGAGAAATTCTAGAGTTTTAGAGTCCTTATGAGGTGTTAATATCACTTTGAATAGATATGGAGGTACATAGAGTTCATCCGATTCTTCATTGAATCCATCTTGACATTTTGGGTTAAGTGACAAAAGGTCTGAGTAGGCAATTTGTAGAAGCCATATCTCACACATGTGGTAATCTCAAGAAAAAGTCATCACATGGGTTTGTTCATGTTGGTCCTTAGTTACTATGTGTTAATCTTTAGATCATCCATTAAAGTGTGGTAGAATTTATGCATGCTCAAAGTTAGCTCCTTGATTAGATTTTGCTAAGTTTCCCATACTTAGCCAAATAAGCTAAAACATCATCAAGATGTCAGGAAAACTAGATATGGACCAGCTCACTTCAATATTTTATATCTTCACTCAGAAGGATCCTAAGACTAGTGGATCAAATGGGCTCATCCCTTTTAGTCTCAAGAACATATCCAAAAATTTTGGTGCCTCCATAATTTTTGTGCTTCAAAATCTGAGCCTCTAAAGTTAGTAAAAAATTATAATATGTTCATGTGAACGTCAATTTTAAGACCCAATAAATATCAATTGGATTTCAAACTAAAGTATATCTAATAATCCTCACTCAATCATACATCTTGATCTAACAGAGCGAGATGTGTCAAATAGTCAAAGATTTTGAGAGGTTGACATATGGCATGAGAGCGTGAGCAAATAGACTGACAGAATCCTGAAGATCAATGTGGGATTTCTAAGTGGTACTAATAGAGACATAGTTGACAATTCAAATATATATCTAAGGGCTCATTCTTATTCATACATCTTGATCAGTTGGAGTGAGGTAGAGTCAAATTGGTCAGTGAATCCAAAGAGCTAATGGGTTAAGGACAAATGGCACAAACACGTTCAGATAGTAGAAAATCAATGGCTCATGTGCATTTATGCATAGGTAGATAAATAAAATGATACAAGTCAAAAAGGGTTAAAGGATCTTGATGATGAATGAATAGGACAAATGTCCAAAGTCGGTGGGTCCTTGTATAAGATAAAAAACTCGCATGCATTTGTACATTCAGATCTAACGACATGAGTGGAGTCAATAATTCAAAAGGATATACAGAGCCACTGAACATAAAGATAGTTGTACATGATATATATATATTATCCTAGTTATTTTTTGATATCTAATAATCAAAATAAATCCATGAACATTTTTTACAAAAGTTGAAAAGGTTATTCGGGACCTAGACAAAGCAAATATCAAGAGCTAAGCTTAAAGGTGGACTAGGTTTAAACTAGGGCCACATTTTAGAAATTAAAAATCATCAATAAATCTCCATATAGGTAAAATATATCCTTTGGGTCTAAAGGATAGACCAATGACTATGTGAAAACCAATGGTCTAAGATTGGTTTTCACATATAGTGGACCTGTGTCTCGCCTCACCATGGTTCACATTTTTAGGTTCAGATGGCCACCTAATGTGGATGTGGCATTTTTTAGCTAGTTATAAGACATGATCCTCATCATTAGATTAAGTAAATAATGACATGATTCTAAGAAAATATATGGTAGTTGAATAAGGTCAATGGACATTTAATTCTTTTACAGAGTTGGTTCTTTATTGATAAGATCTGAGTTAACATCCTCAAGAGTGTTATCCATCAAAATCAGTTGGGCCTTTTCCAATGCACAGATCTCTCTCTCTCTCTTTCTCTTTGCTATAAATATAGGCTTCTAAGCCTTAATTATCATCATCTATCTCTCTTTTTGGTATGAATAAACTCTGCCAACATTTATACTGCAACACCTTTTGATGCAATAAAGATTGAATTTCATCATTTCTAAGCCAAGATTGATGTGTGTTCTATGAATTAATGCACTATTGTTAAGTGAAATTATGTTCCTAGATTATGTCTAAGTTTTGTCACCTTCAATAAAGGCTTAATAGTCTCACAAGTCATTATAAGTACAATCTACAGTTTACTATCTAGTTTGAAAGTGGATATTTGCCCTCTCTTATTAATATGGTAACCGATTAATGCTTTGTTCTAAAATATTTATGTGAGATTGATGTTCTTTGGTTTTAAAAGTATCTCATAGTGTATTTTGTATTATTTGGAATGATCAAATCATTGGTGCATCACCACCTTTTTCATGCTTTTATAGTTTTTGTCAATTCTCTCTCCCTTTTCCAAGAAGGTGCTAGTTTAGGTTTAGTGTAGGTGATAGATCCATAAGGAAGTTAGCTTCTCTAGATATTTGATCCATTATTAGGATACCCACAGCCTAGTATTAGTCCCATGTTGGTTTATATTTGGGTAGAGGACATAAACAATACCCTTGCTCAGTTAGGGTGCAATCTAGAACCCCAACACTAGTTTTGATAGATCTTGAGATATCACCTGGATCCCATACTCTTATGTGTAGACAACCCTGAGTGAAAGGATAAACTTCTTCCATATAATGTTATTTGAATTATAGATAAATGACAAAGAAGTATAAATACTCATTTAGCCTATCCACAACAACATAAATACAGTCTCTACCATATACCTTGGGAAGACTTATGATGAATTCCATGAACATACTTTTCCAATCTTCATGGGGAATAAACAATGGATGCAACCAACTTAGTGGGAAGACATGCTCTACTTCATTTTATTGGTAGGTGATGTGCTCCTTGATGTTTTTGAGATCCTCCTATTCAAATCTCCACCATGATAATATCTTTATTATATTTATACAAATATTGTAATATTTAGAGTGTCCCATAATTGGTGTATCATAGAAAGTTTTCAAAATCTTCTATTTTATTTCAAATTCAAGTACTAGAAAGATTTTAACTTTTTTCAAGATGAGACGATCTGCAAGCACATATTTTTTATCCTTCACATTTCTATCTAAAATTTTAGTAAAAATGTATTCTTGGCATAATAAACCATGATTGAAATCTTCTAATCACCATAAATGATATAAATATAACAAATAACAATCATTCTAGAAAAGACATCAACAACTACATGTTTTTCCCCTTTTATATCAACATCATAACCCTAGATTTTCCTTTCCCATATTTATGGTTCATCATTCAAATCATGTTGATCTAAGAAGAACTTCAAGCCATTGAAATATTTATTAACCACACATCTAACATAAACCAAGTGATGTTTGAATTATACCCAAACATGCTTGATGGCAAGAATCTCCTTGTCATAAATAGAGAAACTATTTTTTGAATATTTCAACTCCATGATATACATCTTAATGGATTCCCCATTTTTTATTAATATGGCATCAATACCTTATCATGAAACACCACATTCTACCATAAATGGTTATGAGAAATCTGAAATGGAAAAGACAAGACATGTGATGATTACCCTATTAAGCTTATCAAAAACTTTGGTATTTTATCCATCTATGTAAAAGCTCCTTTCTATGTCATGTTGATTAAGGGTGTTAATATATGTGAAGATCACTTAACAAACCTTCTGTCATGGCTGTATAAACTATAGAATATACTTAATAGAGTTAATGTCGTAGGGAGTGCCCAAACTAGAAAAAAAATGAATCCTCTTTTGATCCCTTTACCTACCTTGAGTAATGATAACATGGCCCAAGTATAAAATATTTATGACCCCAAACTCACACTTAAAATTATTTTATAAATAGAGCTTGTTTCTATGGAATACCAAGGATCAAATCTAATTATCTCCACTAACTAAACTATCTCAGCTAACTATTGAATACCTGATTCACCAAATCAAACTATCTCAGATTTTTTACACATCAAAATATCATAATTTTTTTTATCAAAATAAACTATCTCAGCTAACTATTGAATACCTGATTCACCATGAATTAGAGCATAGTAATAACATTAGTCAAATTGAATGGCATGACCAAGAACTCAATGTTTCTAGTAAAGCATCTAAAAGTTGTCTTGTGCACACCTCCCCTAAAAACAAAGATCTAATGTTGGTTTATTCTCAAATCAATCTTTGAGAAATGAGGATTAATAATGGTATCCTTATAGCCAATTTTCAACTTTAAGGCATGTTGGAAACCTCTATCTAATAGCGATCCTAGGAATATATTATTAAACACCATACTATGTTGGTTTAGAAGCATTTGAATATCAACATAAATACTATGTTAATTACCAAAATATGAAATAGCTTGCATGCTCTCTACCACAAAGTAACTTATTTTCATTTTTGATAAGTCCCTTTAGCTATGACTACTCTTAATGATTCATCAGAGATACTTCCAAGCACTATATGTTTTCCTTTAGATGTAAATTTTAGCTCCTTAGATTTTTTATTCTATACTAATTCGCTAATAGAATGGAACCTTAAATATCCATAACCATGTTAGTTTTCATAACATAAAATTCATTTGATACCTTATTCTCACCAATGGTTATATTAAGTTGTCTACTTATCTAGGTGCATGGAAAGGTGAATCTATTTACAACTATGATATTAAAGCCATCAAAAATTTCAGCTTCATGTGTTTCTCAATATCTTATTTTTTTAGTTCTTTGTTTATAACACCAGGATCCCACATGATCATACATGAACAATCTTGGATTTTAGAGAAAAGATCCTCTTTCCATTTTGTACCCTTTATATTTTCACCAATATCTTGGTACTTTCCATGCTAACAAAAGTCTTGCCACAAACATCTGCTAAAATCAACACTTTCATTCTTTTTTGTTATTATCATGAAGATAATTAAATTTCTTATCATTAGTCATTGATATAAAAAAATTGGAAAGCTGAAAACTAACACTAGTATTTGTTAAGTACATTTTCTCATGTGCATGCCCCTCAACAAGATCTTCCTAGGACTCAACCTCATAAACTTCTTGATTTGAAACATTCCTTCATATTTTGAGTTTTCATAAGAATGGTCTAAAATCTTATATTCTTATTTCAATGCCTTAGAGAAATTTGCATCAACTCAACTCCATTGAAGACTCAAAAATTTAACATTAACCAATATATTCTCTCCAAATTCTTGTAAATCTAAATTTTCTTCATGTTCCACCATTATAATTGGATAATTATTTCCCCTAATTTTTTAAGGTGTTATTTTGTTTGAGTGGCTATCAACTTATCTTCCTTAACTCTTCTTATCCATCCACCACTCCTTTTATGGGTCCTCATTACATCCTCTATGCTTGTCTACAATGTGCTTAGTTTATTTTCAACCACATTCTCTAGTTATTTTTTAGATATATCTCCTTACCTTTGACTTACATACTAAATTCCTTTTGCTCCTATGTAATCTTTTTAGGCCTAGATTTTGACTTTTCCATCTCCTTTATTTCTATCCATGCCTTTAGATCATTTTGATATTCTTGTATATCTTATAACATCTCTAACATGGATGATTTCATTATCCTCATGATTCATAGGATGGAGAGATAATAGCTATGAAATGATTTTAAAGTCCCTAAATGGACATTTTTATATTATTTTGGATTCACTAGTAACCCTAGGTAAAAATTAATAAAAAATGATTTTTATTACAAAACCCTTATAATTAAAATTATAACTACTATAAAATGATGGAAATAATTTATAAACCCTTAAACAAATACAAATTTGTTGAAAATAATGATAGTCATATTGTAAACATTGAAATTAGGTCTTTTAATTTATTTTTCAACACTAAAAATTAAAAAAATACCATTTATGTGTATACATCATTTTTTGACTAATAGCATCCCAAATAGATGGAATAGAAAAAATGATGATTCTATAGATTGAAATAAGTGATTATATCCAAATATGGGTGATTTAAGTCATGGAATATCTCCCTTAATGTGTTGTAAGCCCTTGGGATGATGACATCAACCCTTGACATGATTTCATAGCTACTGTAGATTATGCCCAATGTAAAAACCCTAAAAATGCCACCAAAAGTGTGTCATAGCTAATAAAACCAAACTATAAATCTCTGTTTGGATGCACAAATGCAACTCTTGGATGGAGTCAACACTAAATATTGGAGGGTTTTCATCTTGAAACCTAGTTGTAATGGAGGGTTTTCATCCTAAAAAGTAAAAGTTGAAGCAACATCTCAAAATCTCAATGTAAAAATATATAATGGAAAAAGATGATTTATAAATGACCCCCAAACACCTTTTTATAAGTTCACTTGACACATTTCCCAAGTAAAATCCCCAAAAAAACTTTTTATCTTCTAATTTGATGTTGACTTGATTTATTTGGAAAGTCAACTTTATTTTTTATTTATGATAATAAAGTAATAGTATGTTGTCACTTTTTATTAAAAACTAAGTCACTTGACAACATAAAAATAATAACTTTATTATTTTTACTTTATTTTAAAAATGGGTCATGACAAATTTTCTATTACTAAAAATAGATATGATTGTGGATTCTATCATAGGGTATGAGATGTTATCATTCATGGATGGTTTTTTGTGATACAGCCTGTTAGTGCCCAAAATTGCACTAGGGTAATCAGGCCCTTATCTGTATCAAATTTTATATCCTTGGCTAGATTTCTATCTCCATGTATTCCTTTGGAAGGTCAATATCATGTAAGAAATTTGTTAAGTCCTTTGTCTTATCTTTTCTTGGTGAAGATGTTTTTTCCCTTACACTTTTTAGGCCTTTTGCATGAACACAATGTCAAATAGAAATAGGTCTTTTAGATTTATATCTCAGATAAAAATTTCAAAGACTTATTTTCATCAAATACTTTATCTGCTACAAAAGTTCCAAAAGAATTCCATATCTTGTCTTTTTAGTTTTAAGTCTTTACAGGTCATTTGTTTCAGAGGTTTTATCCATGGTAAAAATTCCAAATGGCACTTGCCCTTTAGGCATTTTTCTTGCACAAAAATCCCAAAGGAATTGAAGGGGTATTCTTCCCTTGAAGAATCCCTGAAGGGTCATTTTCTTTAGGTATTTTTCCTTTACAAACTTCTTGAGAGGTAGTTTCCATTGTGATCTAGGAATTTGACTCTAGAGAGGATGGTGAGTATTATGATAGTTTCAAAATGAAAACAAAATGAAATAAACACACTTATAGTATAACATCTCTAGACCTAGACACTAGGGAGAGATTAGTTAATAAAAACAAATGACAAGCACAACTAAAAAGCAAGGAATCAGATACAAAAGTTCCTTCACCTTCCTTGGATGCTCCAAATGCCTTTGTAGTAGTGGCTTGCTTGGCTTGTGTTTTAAGAGGTCTTCTTCAATGGAGTGTGGCTACCTTCATCTCCTCTTGGCACCTTTCACTTATGGTTTGGCTTGGCTTGGAATCAATTTGGCATTATAACACTAGTTACATGAAGCTTTTGGAACCAATCCTGCATTATAACTTTGCACTAATTAAGCTTAGAAATGATGTTGTGAGGCCTCCTATTTATAGATTTTTAGATTTGATTAGAATCAATCTCAACCATCCATCTCAAGATTGAGATGTGTGGTTGAGGATTAATTCAATGTTTAGAATTAAGTTTGTAATTATCCTCATCATGACATTTAAATAAGGGAAAATTAAGAGGCATGGATGGCATCATAGAAGGCATTGATGTGGCATGGAGGGCATGAATCCTAATATTTGTGGTATTTATGGCCTAGGGATGTCTTCTCAAGAAATGAGGTTACTTAATGATGCATATATATGCAATATTCATTTCTAAAAATAAGTATTCAACAAGTTTCCATGGAATTTTTGATTAGGCCTTAATTTGGGTTAATTAGCTATTAAACATGATTAAGCATTTTATGCACAAATTACCCAAATTGCTCAGAATGCCATATTATTGGTCCTAAATTTGACTAGATTAAAATTAGAAGGTGTTTTCAAATGCATTGGATGCATATTCCCATTTAGAATGTTGCCAATAACAAATAACAAAGGCACAAGTCTTGTGCAAAAGATTTGATAGGAAAGAGTGGTCTAGAGTATGTGGGTGCAAATTTGGCATTTTGACTTGAAATGAATTGATCAAATTTAACTAGCCCATAAATTGGATTTCCCCATTTAGGGATACCCTGGCCAAAATTGGAACTTGAATATATTAGTTTACATCATTTTATGTGTTTTAGTGTTTTTAGGCCAAATTGTGCATTTTAGATGGAAACAAGCCAAAACCCTGATTGGAGGTTATCAGCAGCCAATTTTAGGTGTCTACAATTTGCCCCTATTTGGTAAGGTATTTCAAGATATAAGCATAGTAACATCTTCTCAAAGAATGAAAAGGTCTTGTATGCCTACAACTGTAATGATGATATACTAACTAAATGATGCCCCCTTGAGGGAATGGTTGGCACAAGTGGGTTGGCAAACAGTCCATCGAAAAGAAAGAAGTGAAATGAGGGGACCAAAGAAAGGAAATATGATGGGGTGAAAACATAGTGATATTTAAAAAATATTCAAAATCATTGAGAATGCAAGTGGGATGGTGCATAATGGTTTGCCCAAAGATAATTATAAGCATTGTACCTTGATAGTGGCAATGTGGTATGATAACATAATGATTTGCCCAAAGGTAGTTATAATCATTGAGAAGATGAATTTTCCTTAGTTAGAATAGACAAACAAGATAATAACATTCCTCTGTATAGGCAAAAAAAGTAAAGTGGTTATAACATAATGATTTACCCAAAGGTGGTTATAATCATTGAGAAATACAAGTGGGACGGTGTGCAATGATTTGCCCATAGGTAGTTATAATCATTGGACCCTGATTATGAAAAACATGATAAATTGGTCAAGGATGATGATAAATTAGCATAGAGGGTAATGATGAATTGGAACAACCTACTAGTAGGGGATGTTTGTCCAAACTAATAAAGGTTGTAATTCTTTCATGATTAATTACTCTATTTGGGATATGATTGGGAGGTAATCAGGATGTTGGTGCCAAAGAGATACCACAATTACTAAATAGACTTCTTGAAGTTGGGGTTTGTTATAGCACGTGTCGGTAGTCATCATGATATAACATCATGAGGACTTGGCTGAAATATGCATGAGGACTAACTCCCATAATCCAATACTCAATAAAAAATAATGCACCAATGATAGAAACCATGATGACAATGTAAACATATGAATAGAGATGGATTCAAGTGTAAGTGTGGGAAAGGAATCACCCAATTAACACACATAAATTGAATCAAGGCAACAATGTTAAAAAAAATAGGTAGACAAAAAAACAAAATAAGTAAAAATAAACAAACAAACAATGCAATAGAAACCCTACAAACATTGCCCCTAGAAAATAGGTGATAACTTAACAAATGAACTAAATGGGGGAATAGAAGAAAAGGAAGGGGGTGTATGAGTTGTCTCCATATGCACTAGGCAAGTGGACGTTGCTTACATAGTTCCATGGATGTAATATCCAATAAAAAACTTCAGGCCAAAAGTAGTTCTCCCAGGAATTGGGAAGAATATGATAACTAAGGAAAACAAATAGAATGGATGTGATAGAATAATAGAAATAGTCTTGAAAAATGGTAAGTGCATGAGATAAAAAATATGGGGAAACTAAATGACTAGTGATTTGCTTGTAACTTAGTAAGGGTTCCCATAATCCTTAAGGCAAAGAAGTGGTCAAAGTTTTTGTTCTTTTCTCATGATTTTTTGAAATGTTTTTGAAAGTGTTTTGAAAGTATCTCAACTTGATCAAGAATGATGAGACACCAAATGGTTTAATCTCACAATGACAAGAGAATTTAAACTAAAGTTACTCACAAAATGGCAAGAGTGTGGCTTAGGTTGCTCATAAAATGTAAGAGCATGGCTTAGGTTACTCACAAAATAGTGAGAGCATTGGGAAAAGGGTGACTAAGCTGGCCTTAATAAGTATTGAGCACTACCTACATAATCCTAGAGTAAGACCTCAAGTCATTGTAGTTCCACCCTTATAGTGGAGGAATTTGACTAGTACAATAGCCTATTCCAATAAAGCAAGCACAGTTGGTAAAAAGACATAATATGGCATTAGAAGTGGCAAGTTGGTACATCAAGGATTAGTATTGCCCCTAGTTTGCCCATATACGACTATAACTAGGACACAATAGTATATATCAATGGTACTAATTTTCCCAAAGGTGGTTATAATTAGCAACAAGAGCGGTGGTAATAAAGGACTAACAAACGAAGGATACAACTACCAAAACTTCTATCACACTATCCCAAAATATGATCTCTATCTAAAGTTGTTGAACCAACTGATGGACTGATTAGATACCTTAATGCTAAAACTATGTAACGAATGATAAAAAGCAACATCAAATGTGCTAGGCTTTAGAACCCTCTAGGTCGATAGGTCAGAAATGGAAAGTGGATATGGAAAAGAGGATGGATAAGAATGGTATGTGTAAAAATAAGAATAGTGATAAAAAAGGCATAACTAAAATGGTCCTTGTAGATAATACACCTTAGCATTCAAGCATAGTACCATTTGAGATGAATAATATTCATTGGCTCTAGAAGTTCATCACCATCTAGTGTGGCAAGCCTGTATGCTTCGAATCCATAATTTTTAATGATGATGAAAGGCCCTATCCAGTTTCATTTTAATTTCCCTTTATGTTTCTTCTTTATCATGGTATTCTTTTGGTTTTCTTTGAGAATAAGATCACCAAGTTCAAATGTTATATATTTCACACATTGATTATAGTGGCCTTTGAGTCGATTCTGATATGTTTGAATATTTTTGATCACGATTGTGCATTTCTCATCAAGTAGATCTAACTCTTTCAAGTGAGCTACTCAATAGTCATGATCATCAAGGACATGCTTGAAAAAGATGCATAATGAAGACAATTCGACCTCAATAGAAAGAATGGCTTCAATACCATAAAAAAGTGGGTATGGAATGGCTCATGTGGGGATGTGATCATTGGTATGGTATGCCCAAAGGGTAGGGAATATTTGGAGGTGCCAATCATGATCATCATCATTGACAATCTTTTTAAGAATATTGACAATGGTTTTGTTGGATGCCTCAGTTTGGCCATTACCTTTAGGGTAATATGTTGTATAAAAGTGTTGTGTGATGTTGTATTCAGTACATAACTGGTCTACATCTTTTTTTTTGAATGATCCTCCATTATCAGATATAATTTTAGAGGGTATATTGTTGTGACAGATGAGATGATTAAAGATGAATTTGGAGATTTACTTTCCAGTCATGTAAGTGAGGGGTATAGCTTCAACCCACTTAGTAAAATATTTAGTGGTGGTAAAGATATGTTTATGGCCATCAGATGAAGTGGGGTTAATCTTCCCAATGAGGTCAAGTCCCCATGTAGAAAATGGCCATGGTGTTAACACCAATTTTAGAGTTTTTATTGGGGCAGGAATCAAATGAGCATGATGTTGACATTTGTCACATTTATTTACATATGTAGTGGTATCTATGTCTATTATGGGCCAATAATAACCAGTATGCAAGAGATTTTTTAGGACTACCTTGCTAGAATGAGCTCCACATACTCCATGAACTTCTCTTAAAGCTAATATAGACTCTACTGAAGTTAAATAATGAAGTAGAGTTCCATCAAAACTATGACAATAAAAAGTGGATCCAAGTAGAGTATAATGAGTGGAATGATGAATGAAAACTTTGGTTTGTTTTTGAGATAGGTTGGATGGCAGAACTTGTTCATGAAGGTGTTTTAAAGATTTGAGTACCAAATAGAATTAGGATAAACAATATCACAAATCATGGCAATGGTTGAAGGTTCATGAGCCAATGCTAACAAATTATCAACAAGGAACTGATACTCTCTAGCTTTATCTATTTATTGAATTAGAGAACCAATAGTAGCCATGGCATCTGAAATTATGTTACTATCCCTCAATAAATGCTCAAATTGAATGTTGGCAATTTACTTTATAAGAGTGTTAACCATGGCTTTATATAGAACCAGCTTGTCATCTTTGGTCTAAAAATGGCCTATGACATGATTGATGATTAACTAAGAATCACTATAAACTTAAAGATGAGATATATCCTATGCACTACTTATCAAATTCCTACAATAAGTGTTTCATACTCAGCCATGTTATTTGTATAAGGAAAGCTGATTCTAAAAGATTTAGGGATGAGATCCCCCTATGGTGTAATAAATAATAATCCTACCCCTAATCCATGTGCAGTGAATGAACAATCAAAATATAGATTCAAAGTCTACCCCTCAAGGGTTGTATCAATAATGGTCATGATATATTCATTAGTAAATGGAAACTTGAGTGGTTATGTGTCTATGAGAGGTGCTTCAGCAAGTTGATCTACAAAAACTTATCCTTTGACTACTTTCTAATTGACATACTTTATGTCAAAATCACTAAGAAGCATGATCCATTTAGCCATTTTACCTTGAAAATCTATTTTAGATAGTAGATAATTGAGCATATATACCTTTGAAATGACCATGGTTTTATTATTCAACATATAATGATGCAATTTTTGAGCTTTGAAAACCATGGCTAGACAAGCTTTTTCAATAGGTGCATAGTTATGTTCATATGTAACCAAGGTATGGATTGAGTATTATATAGCATGCTCCTTTCTATTGTCATCATGTTGAGCCAAGAGTGCCCCCAAGGCATGATCAGTAGCTGATAGGTATAACAAAAATGGCTTTCCTGGCATAGGAGGTAATAAAATAGGCAGATTGACAAGATAATTTTTGAGTTGTTGAAAAGTTGTTTGGTAGTGATCATCCCAGTGAAATGTAACTCCTTTCTTTAAAAGGTACATAAATGGATGGAAATTATTTCTAATTAAGAGATGAAGCATTATATAGACTAGATCTTACCCTACAAACTATGAAGTTTCTTCAAATTGGTTGGTGGCAGCATCTTGATTATAGCATGGACTTTAGCTAGATCGACTTCAATACCTCTATGAGACATGATGAAGCCCAATAATTTTTTAGAAGTTACACCAAACACACATTTCTTTAGATTAAGTCTAAATTTGTACTCTCATAGTCTTTCAAATATCTTACATAGCACTATTGGATAATTGGGTCTGGTCTTGGATTTTCCTAATATGTCATCAACATAGTCTTTAGTAATATCATGCATCATATCATAGAATATGATAGTCATGGCTCTTTGATATGTAGATCCCACATTATTAAGGCCAAATAGCATCACTTGATAACAAAATGTTTCCCATGGAGTGGTGAACATTATTTTATGTTGATCTTTTGGTGTTATTTTGATCTGATTATATCTTGAAAAGCCATCCATAATGAAAGCATTTCATAACCTATCATGGAGTCGATGATCATGTCGATATTAGGCAATGGAAAATCATCTTTAGGATAAGCTTTGTTGATTTCCTAAAAATTAGTACAATTTTTGATTCCTTCAAACTTTTTGCTAATAGGTGCTACATTAAAGATCCTTTTTGAGTAGTCAATAGATTAGATACATCCTGCTTCTAAGAGTTTTTCCAACTCTTTCTTTACCAATACAACAATGTAAGGATGCATTTTACGTAGCTTTTATTTTACCATTTTGGCATCAAGATTAACCACAATGTGGTGTAGAACCAAGGTGGGGTCTAATCATGGCATGTCATATAGGCCCATGTAAATATATCCATAAACTCTTTCAATAGAGCTACAAATATGTCACATTCCTTCTCAGTGAGGGATGTACCTAATTTTATCCACTTCAAGCCTGATAAAGTTCTAATGTTTACTTCTTTGTATCTTCAACTAGATGGGTTAAACCATCTTCTAGGATAGTAGATAGTGACTTAAACTATTGGACTATTTCAGGGTCCTCTATTAGGACTTGTTCTTCAACTTCTTCTAGGCATGATAAATCTGAGTCTCCTAATGGTATATTTGGCCATGTAACAAAAATAGACAAAAATTCTTGGAGAATCAAATAATTATTGTTGTTCAAAAATAAACTTAGATCCATAGGAAAGTTCATCATTATTGGTCTCCTAGTCTAAAATCAAATAAAAATGAACACCCCCATCTAATGGCACCTGAAATAGGTTTTCACCACTAGACTAGCCTTTATCTTTACTTTTTCCCTAGTCAAAAAGTGCCTCAAAGAGGTTTTCACTTTGGGACCTCAATGTTTTTTTTATTTGTTTTTGGATAAGGGTGTTCACTCACTCTCCAAAATAGACTGCAAGATCTAATGTGATTGAGAATCCTAATTTGTGTTCTCCCAATGGAAAATTATCTCTAAGGCCTAAGAAATCATAGAATGCCTCATCATTATGGAACTCATCAATCAACACATTGGATTCTTGTTGGTCTCAATCTATCAGTTGGGGATAATATAATAGAAATGGATTGCAATGAACAACTTGTGTAAGGGTTCAAATGGCATGGTTATCAAACATGTAGGTTTTAGCTAGGTTAACAAAGGTAAGGCTATGATAAGACTCTGCTTCACTGTCAACATCACCATCACTAATCATTGGTGATGGAGTTTGAATAATATATGCGGGTCACCCCTAGGTAGTTTAAATCCAAGTCCATAATGTCTATCATACTTAGTCATGGAAATTGTCTCAATGGTTCCTTGTTTCGGTCTGAAGCCTCTTCATAATTGTTATGCTCCATGATCCTATTAGGAATAGGATATTTTGCATTTTTATAAAAATCTATCTAGTTTTCATTGTACAACCATGATTTATCTTCTTCAAGAGGGTTAGATTCTAGGCCAGATGCTAGTATAAACATGAAAATTCCCTTATCTTTGTTCCTTTTTTGCCAATGCATATGTGGAATGACTTTAGGTCACCCAAAGGTTTTCATATTCTAAAGAAGATTGGAAATGTGAAATGTGTCATGGGTCACATATTCTCCCAGTCCATTATTTAAAATGGTGAAATGATCAGAAGCTTCAGGAGGTGACATGTGGGAAAGGGAATTCAAGGTATTAGGATCTATGCAAATATCTAATGAAAGATCAA
Organism: Torreya grandis; assembly: GCA_037957365.1. Taxonomy (NCBI): domain Eukaryota; kingdom Viridiplantae; phylum Streptophyta; class Pinopsida; order Cupressales; family Taxaceae; genus Torreya; species Torreya grandis. The sequence goes on from JARHVA010000272.1 coordinate 590,401, forward strand.
TAAGTATAGCCTTTTATTTATCTTGCTTAGAACTTGGATTCATGTCGTACTGATAATTATAGATTTGAAACTCAACCTCAAGATGCTTGCATTGTTCATATGGGTGTAAATGTCTTAGAATATTCACCTCCATCCTTGAGTGGGAAAACTTGATATATTGATGTAGTGTTGATGGGACTACACAAATCTCATGTGACCAAGGCCTACCTAGAAGTATGTTTTATGATAACTCAAGATCAAACACATGGCAAAGTGTATCATGGGTTAAAGGCCCAATAATAACTATAAAAATAATGGTGCCCTATGACTATCTTTCTTGATTATCATAGGCTTTAATAGTTATTGTTTCTAGTTGGAGATCTATCATTATGTACCCAAGAAGCTTGATGAGCTTGAGAGACACTATGTTGAGGCCAGATCCATTATCGATAAGGACATGTTTCACTTTATGCCATCTGATACAAAATTCTATGTACAATGGGTTATTATGGAATGGGCCAAGGGAAGAGATATCACTTTGGTTGAATGTGACTTGTTGGCCCAGAGCTAGGTGTCCAACCAAAGCTTGAAATTTATCAGGGGATATATCACAAGCAATAGTAGATTAGGTCAAAAACTCATTCAAGATGTTCTTATGAATTATTGACATCTGTAGAAAATCTAAAATAGAAATTTGTGATGGTGTCTTCTATAATTGTTCCATAATATCAAACTTCTTATCTTGGTCAGTAGTGAATGGTTTATTCTAAGGTTGAATGGTTGGTTGGATGATAGACAAAGTGGTGGATGGTTGTGGGTTTGAGATAGTAATCTTTGACCTCTAAGTTGTGATTGCATAATCAAGATTAACTACTAGACCATTATTGCTAATTGATGTTGGGAATGGTGTGGGACTATACATGACAAGCCTTGATTATTGGTGCACTTGCATGTGGTCACATGGCAAGAATGAGTTGTTATAAGATCCAAAAGTGGAATTCCTAGTTTCTTAGTTTCCCTATATGCACTCCCAGGTCAAATAAAGATTATCCATGTGATTTGGTTGAATATTATTGTTTAGCAATGGTCTAGGTTGATTAGTACTTAGTCTAGGATTAATGGAGATGGTATTATTGTTACCTCCTACAATATGACCTACAACCTTGTTGTAGCCATGTTCAACTACATGGTAGGTCTATTGGTTGTTATCATTTTGACCTTAGTTTTGTCTATTGTTTTGTCATTGTGGATTGTGTTGCTCATTTTTTAGAATCTATTAGTTTGGCCTTTGATTTTGATACTATTGATTCTGTTGCTGCGCTAGCCATTATTTTTGTTACTGATTGTTCTATTGCTACTGATTATTATGTTAGGGAAAGAGTTTTTGATAGATCCCAAGAGTTTGATTAGAAGTGGAAGCACCACTATCTAGTTTTATCTCCTAATTCTCCAACATATTCTCAATTAAATGCTTGATTTGGACACATCTTTCTAGATTATGCCTATTGACTCGATGATAGTCACAAAATTCATTTTCACGGTACCAATCAAGGTAAGGAATCCCTTGAAAATAATGTTTTGGTATGGGCCAACTAATCAGATTAGTGGCAGCAAGCATTTTAAATATAGACTCAATAGGTTCTCCTAGGTCACTAAAGACATGATGTACAAGCACGGTTCTCTTAGGAAGAGGGGTTTGCAATGGTAAAGACTATTGTATTTGTTGTGTAGGTCTTGGTTTTGCCACTTGCAGCATTGGTTGGAGTGGTTTATGGGTAGGAGTAAGCTAAAAAGATGGTGTAGATGATTTTTACATAGTTTGGATATGACGAGATTTGGTTACTCCACTTCCCACAACATTCCTATTTTGATTGAATTGCTTTGGTCTTTCATGATTATTGGCCTGTACTAGTTGTGATGCTTATGCTTGGATGGGATCTTGGTCATTTATATGATTGGTACCTTGATTTTAATTAGTTTAATTAAGCTTGATGACCCCTTTATTGATGAGCACTCACTCGATCAACAAACCTTTATCAATGATCTCTTTGAACGTATGTGCACATTATAGTTCTAAATGATAAGCTATCTCACTATGCAAATTTTTAATAAACATAGTGGCTAATTGTTTATCTAGTAAACTATGAGTGAAATGGATTATAAGGGATATCCATCACTATAAATAACTTGCAAAACTCTCTCTAGCTTTTTGCTTTACTTGTGTTAGGTCTACTAATGAAATATCATGCTCGAGATTGTAGGAAAAGTGCTACACAAATTTATTAGAAAGATCATCAAAGTTTATTACTAAATTCTTGGGTAACTATAAAAACCACTCCAAGGCTTGTCTATCCAAGCTCCTTGGAAACAACAACAAAAGGTATATGTCATTATATGCCACTATTTGACATACGACAAAGAATTTGATCAAATGGGTCTTAGGGTCACCTTTCCCTTTATACTTATCAAATTTAGGTGGTTTGTATCCTAGAGGAAATGATATCTACAAATACTCCATGTTGAATGGATAAGAACACATGTCATCTAATTTAAAATTCTTAGTTTGCTTCCTCACCCAAATGGTAACAATCGCATCCTTCATCTGTTGTAATTTTTGGGATAAAAAACTGCAAGGGATATTGGTTTGAGGGAGAATATTGGTTTGGGTAAATGGCTAGGAGGTCACAAGTGGAATACTTTGACTAGGGTATGATGGAGACACCTATTGGGGTACATTGGCTTGGTTGGAGAATGGACTAGGAATACGCATACATGGATTGGGATGTACTTGAAATTGCACATTTTGTTGCATGATATTTTATTTTAGGTTGATGATAAAGGTTTGACTTGGAGGATTTTGTGGTTTGGATGAAGGGATATAACTATATTATGCCTACTATGGTTGAAAAGGGACATGTTGTCAACTAATCAAACCTTGTTGTTGAGTAGGAACTTGTGGACCAAGACCCTGTCTTTAAATTTTGGCACATTTTGAACCAATAGTTATTTAGTACGTACTTTATAAACATGGGTACCCCCTTGTTGCATGAATCCTTGTGAGAAAGTGAAAGTAGATTGTAGATTTGGCATCTGTTGTTGACCAATATTTAAACATTGCTAACTAGTCATTACTTGCTTTTGGACTTGCATATTATTCTATGGTTTAAGAGGTATGTTTTTTATTATTTGGTGAGGTGGAATATCAATTACCCCTAGTTGAGGTGGCAATGTACTCATCCTTTGTTGCATTAATACACTAGACTATGTTTGGTGTTATGGAATACCACTCACTACTTATTGAGGAGGAGTAGGATTCATCACATTCTATCATTGAGTCATAACATTAGCCATTTTTTTATTATCGAATCATGTAGATTATAAACTTGAGGAAGCAGTTGGTTGAGACTGGGGTGCAGAAACTCCTATTCCTTGATATGATGATCTGTTCATGGGATTAACTATATGCACACATTGTTGGCTAGTTTTTTGTGTGTTAGTACCACTTTGATCAAGATTGAATGATTTTTGCACATTGTCTAATATGTTTGGCTCACTATTCATTGTAAAATTTGAAGACACTTCTTCAATAACTAGCATATGTATCAAGTTATCTATTGAAGCAGTTTATACAAATGGGTCAAAACTCAAATTTTCTTTTCCAATGAATTCCATCAACACTCCTATTGAAGGTACTAGGTCAATGAGAGGCTTAATTACCATGTTCATCTAATTGAAATCACATGCTAAATTCAAGTAAGTTTGGTATGCTATTTTCATTTGGTTAAAGTGATCTTCCATGATGTTTTTGCCTTGATTGGATATATTGGGGTCTTGGTACGTTATTTGGACTAGAGCCATAAGATTGATAGAAGAAGCTCATTGATAGCAAATGATATTATGGGGCACTCTTACTATACTTGGTAAATTTTCATGAGGGAAGTCTACGGGAAAATTAGACCCTACCTCTATGGCCCTAACCAAAATCTTGTCTTTATTCTCTAACAAATGTTTCTCAAACAAAAATGCATCATATGTAGAAGCTGAATTAGTAGAATATGGCTATTGAAGTACTAGCTCACCCACCATGGGTATTGTAGTTAAGTATTGCATGGTTTGTTCTTGGTCTGATTCTATGTAAGGTGGTGTGTTAACCAAATAATTAGCCAATGGATCTTGGCTTTGTGCCCCTAATTCAATATTATAAGAGGGATAATAATCCATCTCATAAGAAATGTTATATGCATAGGGGTCTTAAACCGTTTCTTATTTCACAACTACATTACTAATCCTTGGATTGTACATGAGTCCACTACGAGTGTAGGAATACATGTTGGGATCCATAGTCAATGCTTGGTGATAAAAGGTCAAAGAGTTATACAAACTCTAAAAAGGATAGAATCTAAGACAAATGATTCCTTCAACTTGGTCTAGATTTATCAAAAGGATCAAAAGGTTTATAAAAATATTTTTGAGGAAACAAGCTAGAGTGAAGTATCTAACATTTCACTATTCACACAAAGGTAAGCAAGTAAATAGACCAAAAATTAGAATGCCAAACTCTAAGGTCTAAGTGTTTCAAATCGGTATAATTTAGGAATTTAAAAGTTGCTAGGTCTTTTGGCCAAATGCGGTGTCAAAAGTTAGGCTCAAACAAGGCATGTGCTAGGACTCTTGGCCAAAGACATCAAAATCTAGACATTGAAAATAGATGAAATTTTTAATCTAATAGATTTGAAACACTTCTAACAAACACTAGGCATTCGATTCTTGGACATGAACTTGGTCAACTAGGTATAAGGTATGAAATAGAAGGAACTTTTAGTAATAATTTATTTTCTCATAAATAATGGTAAATTGGTTATGTTTGAAAAATAAGCTAAACAAAGGTGAACAATATAACTATGCTTTATACAAATGATCAAAAGTACACTTGGATCAGTCTGAATATGTAAGAACAAATTTGGAATTCTATGTAATAGGGTCTATGAAACAAAGTTTTAAATTATTTGGGTAGTGTAACGATTTTATACTACCCAAAAGGTGTGACAAAAAAAATTATTTCAAAAACTCTCTAAGGCAAAGACATTTTTCCACAATTTTGATAGCATAACACTACCTTTCTTGACTCAAAAATGTTGTGGTGCATGGACTTAAAGTTTAAGTGTTTAGCACAAAATAGCTTAAGTCTATTAAGTGAGGACAATGATTATGAGTCTAAAATGGCCTTCAACCTAAATTGGAAATTAAACCTAAGTTCCCTCAAGTTTAGTGCAAATGGCGAACCCACTTAACACATCAAATCTATGAACTTTTAAAGGTGTAATTTCAAATTTAAATTATAAGTGAAGGACTTAAACAACTTTGGTAAAGTTCTAGACTCAATTGGCTAGCATAACCATGCCAAAGTGGATGATATGACTCTCAAGAGTTTGATGCACTTTTGAACAAGGCAAATGGATGATCTCACATGGGCAGCATAATGCCTCTTTGTTCAAAGGAAAATTTGGATTGTGTGTTGGGTTTGGATTTTTTGTTTACAACAAGTTTTGACTCCAAACAAAACTTTAATCTAGGACAAGACCAACTAATTAATTACCCTTAGATCTTGAATTGATCATATTTCTTAGTATTGTTGGAATCCATCATTTGAGAGGATTTAAGTGTTCATCCAAAAGTAAATGTGCATTATATAGTAGGTTTTTTACACCCCCACTTCTCTCAAATGAAAGTACTATGACATGGACCTTGAGGGTCACCTTACACCAAAAATACTTCTGCGATAAGTGTGGATCTGTTAAATTTTAACAAGTTTCCAAATGATCTAGGGGAATCAATTACACAATGACTTTCATGCAAAATAAAAGCATAGATTTTGGGTCCATATCACTCAGCTTATTGCAAAAAGGTCTAGTCCTTTTTGTAGCTACTGCATCTTACTATTTTCTCAGTGTAGTGTGATGCCCAAAGTGCCACTATGTCTCGTGTGAAAATATAAAAGATTCAAATGAAGTCAATTCTAGGAGATGAAACCCTAGGTCAAAGCTTCCCTAAAGAACTTTCAAGAGGTGAAGAAGTCCCCCTCATAAGCCAAAATGCATAAAAATAAGGAAATCGTGAAAGTAGAAAGACATTAGGGTTGTTTTCAAGGTCACCGAAACTTTAAGGAGTTTTTGGGGAGTGCTTTAGATGACTTTCTTTCTAAGCCTTGGACTGGCTACTTTTTAATAGGAATGGCACTTTTGATTCTAAGGGTTCCCTATAGGGGACAAATTTAAGAGCATACATGCAACATACCTCTTTTTTCCAAAGAAAATCCAATTAAACAACTATTACAAGCAAAAATTGACAAGTATGTTCAATTTTAAACCCAAATGGAATGTTTGCTGATGTTATTTTTGACCCCTTGGTCTTAGTTGCAAAATTTGAGAAACATTCACCAAAAACATTTAAAATTTCCTTGTTAAGCAGCAAAACAAAGTTCCTAATCCAAATTTAAGCATGCAAAAGTGATTTAAACATGTTTTGAGCAAATATCCTACTTGGTCCTACAACAAAATTGTTAGCATGTCTTTTAGCTTTGAAACTTCAGAAAAGTAGGTCTCAGACCTATGTTTTTAGAAAAACATAGTGATATATGTCAGTTACATCTAACCAAGATCTAACTGATGTCAATTCTGCTAATTGATGTCAGTTAAGCTAAGTAACCAATGTCAGTATTTCTGTCAACGTCAGTTACTGTGTAAAAATTGTGGAAACTAAAAATGGAAAAAAAAAAGGTTAGAAAACTAATTTTTAAGAGTTTCAAAATCTCAAATAATTTTTTTTTAAGGTTGAAAAAGGATCTACTTTAGGTGTAGGATGTGTCTAGTCCCATTGGGCATGCCATTATGTGATCTAGGAATTTGACTCAAGAGAGGATGATTAGTATTGTGTTAGTTCCAAAATGAAAACAAAATGAAATAAACACACTAATAGTATAACATCTCTAGACCTAGACACTAGGGAGAGCTTAGTTAACAAAAGTAAATGACAAGCACACTAAAAAGCAAGGAATCAAATACAAAAGTTCCTTCACCTTCCTTGGATGCTCCAAATGCCTTTTTAGTAGTTGCTTGTTTGGCTTGTGTTTCAAAATGTCTTATTCAATGGAGTGTGGCTACCTTCATCTCCTCTTGGCACCTTTGTCTTGTGGCTTGGCTTGGCTTGGAATCATTTTGGCATTATAACGCTAGTTACATGAAGCTTTTGGAACCAATCTTCCATTCTAACTTTGCACTAATTAAGCTTAGAAATGATGTTGTAAGGCCTCCTATTTATAGATTTTTGGATTTGATCAGAATCACATCAACCATCCATCTCAAGATTGAGATGTGTGGTTGAGGATTAATTCAATTTTTGGAATTAAGTTTGTAATTATCCTCATCATGGCATTGGAAGAAGGGTAAATTAAGAGGCATGGAGGGGATCATGGAAGGCATTGATGCGGAATGGAGGGAATGAATCCTAGTCTTTATGGCATTTATGGCCTAGGGATGTCTTTCCAAGAAATGAGGTCACTTGATGATGAAGATATTCAAATTCATTTTCAGAAATAAGTAATCAACAAGTTTCCATTGAATTTTTGATTAGGCCTTAATTTAGGTTAATTAGCTCTACATGAGAGAGAGAAATGACACACATTTAGTACATGTATCATTTGTGTGGACACATAATGATGTTTATTAGACTCATGAGCTATATATATGTGATCTTGTTTATTGCTCATACACATGGCTATTATGGTTTGATGTTTATGCTTATTTCTCATGGTGTGATGATTAACATTTGGTGTCTATTACTTATGATGAGATTTTGACATTGCTTATGGATTTTGCTTATGCTATGGTTTTGTATATGTTGATAGATGCTTAGCTAGGCATAAGTTGATTTGGATTTATTATTGTGTTATTGACATGCTAAATCTTAATGGGTATATACTGCATTATTAGACTTTATACATGCAATAGGAAATGTGCTCTTGTGACTATACATGGGCTTTTTCTCCTCAAGAATGATCTCTAAAGGGAAATTAGTTTTCTTGATAGTTAAAGGTGAAGGTGAGGTGGTGATGGATGGTTGTTTTGGTTATCAGTGAAAAGGGTGGCTAGTGGCTCCACTACCTCAATAAGTGGAGGGAGGGGGGATGATATTTCCTTGATTTGAGTGTCCAAAGGAAGGAAATGTGACACTGCTATATCAATATATAGAGGAAGTGGAGGATCAAAATATTGGGTACTAGGAGGTTTGATAATGATTGCATTAAGGACCATGTTAACTATATGGGTATCATGAGAGCATTCAATGTTGTTGCTCTCATTATTAATAGGATCATGGTTTGGGAAGGGTTTCTTAAATATATCAAGGGCTTGGTTCAATGGTGCATTGGGGTTGTCCAATGTAAGCTCCCCCTTGTCAATGAGAGATTGGACAAGGCTCTTGAAAGTGTTGCACCTACTGACATCATGTCCTATCACTCAATGAAAGGCACATAAATCATTTTTGTTATACCAACTAGGTACGGGATGAGAGGAGTCATATTCTTAGGGTGGATTGATATGAGGAAGTTTAATGATATTGACTTGCAATAACTTCTCCAAGATTGAAGCATAGGATTATCCAAGTGGAGTGAACTGCTTCTAGTTGTTTTGGGTTTGGTTCCTTGGGTTTTGCTTTGAGGAACTAGAGGAATTGGATTGGTTAACAAAAGGTGGAGGAGAAGCTTTTAGGACAACCACATTCATGGTTCCCATGTTCTTGGTGTTGGTGTTGGGCTATTTTCTTGACTTGGAGGAAAAAGCCTCATTAGTTTTATAAGTTGAGTTCTTATTTTTGATCTTAAGCTTTTCTTCATCAATGGCTTGGTTCTCCAACTTACGTGCCATGTTAAAATCTTCATCAAAGGTGTAGAATTTTTGGACACGTAGGGTAGATTATATATGCTTGGCATACACTCGAGCAAAGAGATCTAAGAGTTCAAGTTGAGGTAGGGAAAAGGATAGTTGGTTAATAAGACTCCTCCAATGAGCCACAAAATCTACAATGAATTCATCCTAAAACTAATAGATAGAATAAAGGTTAGTGATAGACACTTTCTTGGAGATATTAATCAAAAAGTGTTCCAAAAAGGTTTAGGCTAGATGAGTGAAGGAGAAGATGGAATGCTTGGGTAAGGAACTATACCAATCTAATGTCAAATAAGATAGAGACATCGGGAAGGTATAGAGGAGAAGGGAATCATCATAGGTGATGAGATAACAAGCATGCTTGAATACCCTAAGGTGTTGTTGACCAAATTTAAATTTTAGTCAAATTGGGTCAACCCCTACATTTTAAAACTTTTTATAAATTTCCATATATACTATAGGGGTCTTATGTTGGTCTAAACACCTTACTTATCCTTGGTCTAGCCTTGGTCTAAGCTCATCTCCCTTGTAATTACTTAGTCAACCAAAGTCAAAGTTGGTCAACCATTTTCAAACATGGTAAAAAGATAAAATTATGTTATAAATGTCCTAATATGGTCTTTGAGATGCTTTTGGGTATTCAAAAGCCATAAAATTATCATTTAGCATGTATTATGTATACAAAGTGTTATTTTGGCACATTTATAGCTTGATACTAATGTGGAAGAGGTCAAGATATGTTAATGAGAAGTTAGTGTCAATCCAATAAGTAGTTATATGCATAAAGAGGTAGTTTTTATTTAATTTTAGGCCATTAACGGTACTTATATAGACTTGGGAAGTCCTCCTTCAAAAAAAAACATGGGATGGTGTCTCCTAATATCCCTAAGGTAATTTCCATGATTTTTGTGTAGATATTTCATCAAAAGGTTCAATTTTTTCTTATATTCCTTCCTTCTTGTCCTTGCAAGCTAAGGAGAGTCAATTTCAAATGTTTGGTGTGGGCCATATAGTTAGAATTGGGAGGAATGATTTTGGGGGATGAAATTACTCTAATTATAATTCAAATCCATGGTAAGAAGGATATATTTCATATCATCTCCTTAATGAACCATCACTTAGACTCCAAGCAACATTTTATGCATTTTCATCTAAAAGGGGTCACTATTTTAGCTAGTTTCTGAATAATTTGCTTTGGTATGATGGATTTAATTATTCCATATGTTTTCTAAGGTACTTACATATATTTTACATGGTTCTCTTGGTTTTTTATGTCTCAATAATCCAAGAAGCCTCTTCTAGACTTGTTCTTGGTCTATTTTCAACTTCATTGCTTTATACTCAAATTGTGCACCTACAAGTGCCTTGAATGCAGGTTTTCCATGTTAATATCAAGCATGAAATGTGTTTAAAATGTTTTTAATTTATAAAGGTACACTTTATGACTAAATTATGAATCATAAATCCCAAATCATGCACCTTGTCCACTTTTCTCCTTCACTGTCTGCATAATTCAAAAAGGGTGCACCTGTAGAGGTCTCCATGATGACATCATTGCTTTGATAGTAACCTTGGTAATTTTTTCAACTTCTTAGATATATTAAGAGTGAATTTGAGGAGTTAATTTCATTCACATTTCATGGAGGTGATCATATCAATTCTCCATGCCTTTTGTGTATTCACTGCCCACTACATCTCATCACCACCTATAGGTGGTACCACAGAGATTGCAGAATGTTATGTGAAGGATTTAGGTCTTAAGGAAGCCACCCTCAAATTTTATGAATTGAATTTAATTTTGGTAGACCTATATCCAATTTCATGATCATTGGAAGAGTCAAAGCATGATCAAAATAATGTGACTGTGATTCCAGGCCTACTATCCCAAAAGGGACAAAATATTACTCCTCAAGGTTTTTTGGAGTTTTCATAGTGACGGCACAAGAAATTATGATGCATGGTGATTTATTGATATTATATCCATATTATTATACAATTAATCTACCATTTGATAAGGATAGTTGATAAAAATAGAGAGGTTTCCTAAGGGTCTAGAGGTGTCATGAAAAACACTAAATCCATTTAGAGTTATCTATAGGTTTTTAAGTCTAAGAGACCCCTAAAACCTAAAAAACAAATACAAAGGTCTAAACTTACATTTGAGGACCCTTGTAAGAATAAAACCTACCATGAAGCCAAGAAAACATACAAGGGAGTGTTTAAAGTGGTTTTAACTCTCTGACCAAGCTCACTCCCTATATGTACACAGTGCAAGATCCACCTATAGCAGGTAGGGTGCACCAATAGTTGAATTAGCATGAGATCTTGATGAGATGTTATAAGTATTATAAAATGAATAAATATATTTAAAATTTTAGTGACTTCATGGTATTTAATTTTAGCCTAACCACATTACTATCAACCTTATAGGAGGCTTAACAATGACCTACACGCAGAGTTCACAGTCAATCGAATGCAATTAGCCTTGGGAGCTTTTCAAATCTAAGGTGTGGATCCAAGAGGCATATATATGAGTTTATGTGAGGTTTGGTTTTTATGAAATAATAAGTTTTCATATGAATCTAATTTACACCATGACAAAATTTAAAAATACCCCTATATTCACCTACAAGAAGGGTTATGGGCAGAGCATCCTAATTCAAGCAGTGGCATAAGAAATTATGAAAAGTAGTACCTTGTAGGTTCATAAGGAGTAATGTGTGAAAGGACATGATGTGAGTTTCAAGGTGAACTCAAATTTTTTCCACACATTTCAATAGAGTTTCTAGAGATCAAGGTGATGACCTACAAGAAGCACTAAGAGTGTCTCAGCCCTATAGACAGAGACCCAGTCTTAATGGTTTCAAAGTACATTGCTGTAGTGAATGGGAGTTTGACCTTAGTGAAAAAATGAATGAAAACTTAAAATATAATTTTATTGATGTCATTAAACCCTTTAAAATTTAAATTCAAGTCTACACAGGATCCTAAAACCCTTGTATACACCTACAACAGTGTCCTAAAGGGCAAAACTATCTCAGTCAAATAAGGTCCTAGTTTCAAGGTATGTAAGGATCTTATGGGATCTTGGAGTGTGAATAGAAGTTAAGACACATTAACACAAGATATAAAAACTTATTAACACATTTATTATGGATAAATATAAAATGAGGGCCCTCAATTTCAACAAACACAGTCTTGGCCTAATACCCTATAGGCAATCTGCCTTCAAAAGCTTGTTTTGGAATTTGAAAGAGATGGAGGGTATATATTTGGATTTAGATGCTGAAATTTGGTATTTATAATCCATATGACCTATATAACACCCTAAAATTATTTTTCTTTGGATACCAATAGGATAATATGCCTTTCTTTTGTCTTAGAGGTAGGGTAGTTTTCACCTTGAAAATACCCTATCACTTTTGGAAAAGGGGGTAGAAACATGGACCATAGGTCAAAAAAAGATTTAAAGAAGTTTTTTTGAGTTGTATCACACATCATACCACATTTTAAACTAAGTAAGAGATTTGGAAGATAGACAAGGCACCCTGTGCAATAAGGGTTTCAGTTAACCCAACAAGCAAAATTGAGGCCAAGGGGTCAAATAGGAGGTCATTTCAATTTTTAGTCCTTATAAAGAATTAAAATTATTTGATTAATGATTAGAAATGTACAATGGATATTTCTAAGATATATATATATGCAATGAAAACATCAAAATATCATCAAAAGCATAAGGTTGTAGGTAGACCCTTTGAATAAGGTTTAAGCCTAGTTCCTAAAGGATGGTCATTCTTATTTCTATCTCTTGATGAGATATTATAATGATTAGAGAATGTGTATGGGACATATATAGAGGTGTCTATACCCTTAGTTTTTAGGATAAACTCAGTCAAAAGAATGAACTCAAGCCCTATGGAATGCATGGAAAGGGCTCCAATAGTCAACTTAAGATGCTTGTATCTTCTATGAGCCTTTACATGGGACCATAATATGTTTGGGGATGTTATTCAAGGTCCTTAAGAATCCCTCAATGTATTTTTATTAGAGTTATAACATCTATTCTTTATGAACAAATGTTAAGACCTGAAACCACTCTAAAACCCTTATAAACCCTCACTACAAACCTAATTGGATAAATGTTGCAATTGAAGCATCTAAATGCAATGGAAATTCCATGAAACCAACTTAAAGATGCATAGGACTCTCCAAGGACTTAACACATGTGATTGGGGTGTACTACACTTGTACGAATAGTGTAAATAGGGATTTTTTTGACATTTTTGTGTGTTTTGCAAGTGTGAGAAGGTTTTAAAAGATAAAATCACATTTGGGAGGTAGATTGAGACTTTTTATAAGTCCCCATGGTCATTTTATGAAGTATCTAAGATCTTAAGTCTATCTTCTACCTCTCTCATTTCAGCTAGTCCAGCGGGCAGATAGTGAACACTTAGGAAAAAAGGATGAAACTCCATTTGGGAAGCTTTTTAAGGCCTATTTGATGAAATTGATGTTATGTAAACTCTTAAAAAGTGTCATCCCTCATTTTTCATGGATCGTATTGTAGAATTGGAAGGTTTTTTGGTGCCAAGTGTGAGAGGTGCATGGAAAGAAGTCATTTTGGGATTATCATAGATGATTATGCATGGACAGAAGAATAGAAATGATTAGAGACTAATCCCATGTATGAGAGGGTTTTTTTGTAACCCATTCTACTTATATCCATCATCAAACCTAACCCAATGTAGTGGTGAATAAATTTTTTGAAGTCAAATCATTAAGGCAATTTTTTGTACAAAGAAAAGAGTTTTCAGACCACGTTACAAGAGTTTTGATGATTTGAGATGACACTTGAAGCTCTTGATATTGCATATATCACCCTATATCTCTCTTATATGCATAAATAACTAATATTTTTATGTTGACAAGTGTCTCTATGACTCTTTAGCTTCTCTTTCTCTCTCTCTCCTCTCACAATTTCTATAAATTCTAGCCTTTTTAGGTGTTGTATGGATCTCTCTACCTAGGTATGGTGAAGCCCTACCAAATTTTTGCCTTCAACTAATAAATATAGTTGTTTTACCTCAGCAAGAAGTGTCTAATTGGATTATAGGTATAGTGAGTATTTTATTCAATAGTGTTTCTTATAATGCCTATTTTCTAAGTCCTCATAACCTAGGCTCTCTTTAAGTCCCCATGCTTGAAACATTGATGTGAAAGGGAAGATTGTCATTAGATGAAGTGTATGTGTAGACTTCTTCTTGGTTCCAAGTGCATGTTAGATGGTGTAAGTAGATAATTTATCTGGTGTATCACCTCCCATAGATTATATTTAATTTTATTTACTCTTATCCCTTTTCATCCCCCCAAGTGTTAGTAGTAATATTGATCAAAGTGGTTCATCATGGGGAACTAGCCCCAAATCTAAAGATCCACCTCAAATTTAGGTCACCCATAGCCCTGAGGTGGTTCCATTATGCCACTTGAATGAGGAGAGACTTGTCATCTCCTCAAGGTGTGTAATTTCAGGTGATAATAGGTACTATTAGGGATCCTCTTTATTTTGAAACTTAGAGAACTTGAGAATTTTCCATTAGGGAGGATATGGCTTGATAGGTACAGATGGATGGATAGGCTCATTACAAATTTGGTCATATGATAAGAGGTTATGAGTACCCAATATGGATGACTCTAAGGTTTTCATCTTGTCTATAATCATATTCATTAGGTTAACTTGAGTTTGTGTACCTGAAGGGTTATAAGATGCATATTATTTCTATGGTTGAGAGACATACGTATAGTGGGTAGAAGGTTGGGAGGTTACCATCTATAAGTAAGTAGATTTTAATGGTTGGATGGAAGACACATAAGGGTAGGTAGAGGTAGGTGGTTGGGTAATGGGTACATTCCCTTGTATATTAGGTATGTATCCAAAGTTTGGTCCAAGGGTTGCTTGCTAGATAGGAGTGATAGCTGGGTTGGTGATCGATTGAAGGGTGGTGATCGTTGTACTGATCAGAAGTAAGGTAGAGGGTATGGACACCAAAAGGTTTTAAAGTATAGTGATGGTTTATGGTTTGAAGGTATCTAAATAAAGGATATTAGTGCCAAAGGTAGGCACTCCTATTATAGAGGAGTGGTTATTAAGAGTTAAAGGTATAAGGTCAGTGGTAGTTTGGGTTGGTTGGTTTTTAATGGTAGTCTCAAAGGGGTTGTTGGTTGATGAGGAAGCTTTGGTAGTAAATGGTTGTGTAGTAACCATGGTAATGGAGGTACTCCCCATGATATGGGGGGCATGTTATAAGGTATATCTATGAAAGGGGTCAAAATCAAGATATAGTAAGACATGGTTGTAAGATAATATTGCAAGGCTACAAGTTTATTGTCTAGGAAAGTAGTGAAACTCATATCTCCTTGAGGGACCTCTCAAAGGAAGGTAGTACTTCCTAATGGATGAGGTGAGTCTACTAGTTCATAGATTTAGCTTATGAATGAAGAGGTAGAAGAGGTAGGTTGACTTGGTGGTGGGTTTTGCTCCACAAGGTCTCTTCACTATTGGTGAGTGAGAACCATACAAGACAGGGGAGATAGAAAGAAAAAATAACCTCACTACTCAAACAAAGAGAAGATAAGAAAATGATCAAAGAAATAAAATCACACTCTAAAAGATGCATTAAATCCTAGAGCTTTAATTAATCTTGCTTTTGGCTTATGTCTTAGGAAGACATGTGACTGAAATTGGTTTGTAGATTAGGTACTAAAGAGAAAATCTAAGGTTGATTTATAGTTATGTTTAAGAACTCAAAAGAGATCTAAATTGGAATCAATACATGGCTTGGTATTGGGGCATACCCCCTCACTTCATGCACTATAGTAATAAGGGTGTTAGGTGGTTATCCAAAATATATTGATATCTAGAGATTATACTCAATCAGAATGTTGAGTTGGTTCTCCCCTTGGTAATGACCTCTAATTAGAATCACTAGGAAAGGGTAAGGTAACCGCTAGGTGATGAAATCCTAGTTAGGCCTTGTCTCAAGTATGTTTTATGTTTAATTGGTGAAAGTGGTTTGGTTTAGGTGTGTGTAACAAAGAGTGAAACTATGATAGATTAATTTACATTTAAGTTCATCTATGTGAACTAAAATTTCAAGCAGTTGATGTATGCACTTAATTTTAGGCCCAGAATAAAATTTTGATTTCATTAATGAGCAAATAATAAGGAGAGAATTCAATCAAAAAAGAACCCAAGTAGAGACACAAGGGTCCCACCAGGCATGCAAGAATGTTTAAATAAATTTCTCAATTATTATGTGAAAGGAAGAATAGAATAAACTAAGTAGAGGTATAGTTGAAAAACATGATTGATAGTGACACATTGAATCAAAAGATTGTGAAGAGATCCTGTTTAGCTTGGGAGGATGACCTTCAGATTAAAAAGCACTAAATCAAACTTGTTTGTTTGACAAATAATTAGGTGGATTGCCTAGCAATAGCTAGATATCAAAAGTGAGAGCTTCCTTAGGGGCTATCTATCCACATGTTTTAAAAATTTAAGTTTACAAATAGAAAATAAAGATACTAAAACTAAATACAAGAGTGTTTACTAAGAAATATGCTATAAATGATCAAATTAGTGATAAACTAATTAATACTAGTTCTAAAGAGTTGAGGTATGCTTCAAAAAATCAAAAAAGGTTCTGTGAATAAGTAGGAACATAGAAAGTCAAATTCAGTTGGGTGTAGGTAGCTGAAATTAACTTTCTAGTTTATAATGCCATAGTGATCGTCGGTGGTTGGAATGACCATCAGTGATCAAGATAACTATCAATGGTTGGGAAAACCATTGGTGGTTGAGTCAACCATCGATAATTGTTGTGTCTAGATCTAGGCTGGTAAATTACTAATTGTTGAGATCCAAAAAATGGATTTTGGGAGGTGGGCAAGGCCTAGGTTGGTTGTAAAATGGAAATAAAGTAGATGAATACTTAGAAATAAGAACTTGTCTTACCGAAAGTTGATTGGGTGGATGGTTGAGGTAGTTGATCTATTGGTAGAATCTATCTTGATTTTGATAGAGTAATGGTACCTGAAGGCTTAATGGAGAGGCGGTGGCAAGTTGAGTCTTTGATATGATTATTGGATTGTTGATGGTGATTGACCTAAAAGAAATAAACTCTTAGATGCAAAAATATATTGATAACAATTATAGATTTGTAGATGTTTTTGGATGTTTACAAATATATTTTCACCTCTTTGCTCCTCTCTCTTATAGACAAGATGAGAGAGTTATAATAACATGTGAACTGGGCTTTCTAAAATTAACTCATTTATACAATGGCTCGTAATTGGAAATAGATGGGCTATAATTAAAAAATCAAAGTGGGTATTTACATGCTTTTGGTTGTGGTGGTGTAACCTAACTGTTGATGGTTAGGGTGACCATTGATGGTTACCTTAATCATTAATGGTCAAGTGCCAAGGGGTAAAAAGGGCTAAAAGGAAGGGTTGATCCTGTTAAGTTCAACTAACTATGGGCTAGGTTGATTAGAGGTCAAAAGGTGATATTCATCCCAAGGGGGGCTTAAGGTAGTCCAAGGGTTATTTCAACATTCAAAATCATGATGTGTAGATTTATGGTGTCTATAAGAGGATACTTTCAAAAAAATTGAAGGGAATTTTGGTAGGGAAGGTGCCCTTAACAAAAATTCTAAAGGATATGTTCAAGTTCTTGAAAGATTATTTTGGAAAAATTGTTGTTGGGTAGAGGTCTATTTCCTTCAAACATTTTCCCTGAGCAAAAAGTCAAAAGGAATTGCATTTCTTTATGAGAAGTACTAAGGTTAATTTCTATGGGGAAATTGTTTCAGATAAATTATCCAAAAAAATTATCCCAACAAAGGCAAAGGAGCTAAGTGCCAAATTCTTTTGACAAAAGTGCAAGAGACTACTTTCTTTGAGGGAATTTTTTTGGACAAAGTGTCCAAAATAATTATTCTAATAAAGGTGAAAATCCAAAAGATCAATTCTTGTGGGAAAAGTGTGAAATCAAATCCTTTGGGGAAACTATCTTGGATATTTTCTCCAAAACAATTGTTCTGATAGAGTACCCAAAAGAATTATTGTGGGATAATTTTGCTAAAGAAAATCCCAAAGAAATAGTGATGAAGTAAACAAGAATGCCAAGGACAAAGACTCACACAAAATTATCATGCAACAAAGTCACCAAAAGAATATTTCCAAATAAAAGGTGATGGTATTGTGGATATCTTTTGATAGGCATGCAGACGTTAACTTTAAGCTACATGGACTAGCTATTAGGATTCAAATATTCAGAACAGTCATGTGAGCAACATTTTTAGACCCTATAAAGTAGATGTTTATTTTTAAATGAGGTAGATCTAATGTCAGGCATTTATTTGGAGCAAGATGATCTGATGGTACATGATCAAGGTTGAATAGTCAAAGGGACTTAGGAAGCCCATGGGGATACCAAGTGGCATACCCTTGGGAATAAAGAAGAGGTAGTATCCAATCATGCTCCACCCCTTGAATCATGATTAGATAGAGCATGTTTTATCATCCTAGCTAGATTCGATAAAGTGAGAATGATGTTGAAATTTCAAAGGCCAAAGGAGTCTCATGAGGATGAAAATTTTAATCATCTTGAGGAATCAAATAGGGATAAACAGCCCATGGGCCCTCCCCAAAGGTCTCCAGGGCCTGAATGTCTACATTTGTAAAAAATTAAGTAGAAAGGGTGAAATAAAGCTGAGTCATTATATTTTAATTTGCTTTGCTTGTCCAAATTCCTCCATAGGAGGATTTTATAGGGTTTCAATATCTAGGTGGGCCACTCCAAGGAATGATTACTCAAATAGTTATGGATCTATAATATTCATAGGAAATAATTACAAGAGCAATTTATTCCATGGCATGCATCAAAGGAAGGGCATTTGTCTAGGTAGTTCTAGCTATGCTAATGAGTGGTGGAAGGGCATCTCTAGGTGGTTACATAAAATACAAATGGTTTATTTAGCTCCTCAAATGAATATTCTTCTTCCAGCTTGTGTAAGGGGAATTTCCAACCAAGAAATCAAGAATTTTGTTACAAATATCCATCATTTGTTGAAGAGGTAGTTAGAGAAATCATTTTTCAAGAAAATACATGAAGATTTCAAGCGTGGTAAAGTGGTTTTTCTAGCTAGGATAATTTTGGCATAACTTGGAGGGGTGTTTTACACTTTTACAAGTTGTAACTCTCATTCTTAGATTTTAAGGTTTGAAAATGTATAAATAGAAGGCTTGTATTCTATTCAAAAAAAATTGGTTGTTGTTGGCTATCAGTTGATATAGGTCATTTTATGCATCCTCCTTCCCTAAGTCTAATTTCTGTAAGAATTTTTTTGGGATCAATTGATGTGTGTATACTTTATCTCCCTTGCTAAGGTGGTTTCATCTATATAACCATTAGCAAGCTTTGATAGCATGTTGATGTCTCATTATCAAAGGAGTAGTCTCACTATGCTTATCCACATGGCAGCATTCTAAAGTGTTGGTGTCTATAATATTTATTTTCAAGTTACTAAAAAACATTTGTGGTTCTCCACTATATTTTGTTAATGAAATGCAATAATATGTTTTTCAAATTTTGTTGATTGGGTATCTGGTTTGTGTTCATTATTGGTTGTCATTATGATCATGTATTTAGGTTATAAATACATTTCTACAGTTATATTTGGAAATGCATTGTTGAATACCTTTTAAATATTCCTTGAGTCTATGAATTTAGCAAGAGAAAGTATTTGAGATTCTATTTTTAGTGTATGTCCTAGTTTCTCAGGGGTCATTCATTATTTATCATTATCTTATAGATTGAAATTTTTCTTGCATCTTTACTAAGGGACATTATCGTGAAATACTGCTAGATACTTTGTTATTTAGAAGCCACCAACACACCACCCTCTAATCTATAATCAACTATAAATTTTTCCTAACCTATCTTACCCTACAAATAACACACTCTATTGCATATTATAAGTGTTACTTGCCCTGCAAGTGCATAAGATCTTGCCTATTTGGAATGTGTTTGTAGTTTGAGCTTTAAATATAGCATGTTAATCTATTATTTAGTTCCTTTTGTTGATGAATATTTTATGAAATGAATATTGTAGTCATAATTTCATCTATCTTTAGTAGCTTGTGTATGACATTGAGTATTTGTTCATTTCATGTGACAACCCTTTATGGGTGAAGTGTGCAAACGTGGTTATGCTCTAGTTATATTTATTCCTTATGCCAAGAATCCCCATGGAGATCAAATTATTAGATCCCTTCATGTTAGAAACTACCCCATAGGTTATCTCACCTTGGTTTAGGTAGAGCCAAAAGCAATAGAGAGCTAATAATACCCTTTGTAGATGATTCTAAGTCATTATCTTAGTCTGGTCCATTTGTGATGCCAAACCCTCCCTTAGTTACAATGACATTATATCAGGTTTCTCATCACTATTTTCCATTTTATTCAAGTGTGTAAGGCTAGGTTAGAGAGGTGTACAATTAGGTTAGAGAGGTGTACAATTAGGAACCAACACCAAACTGGCATTGTTACTAGGGAAAGAAAAGAGCCTTGGATCTTATGTTGTTGGAGACTCTTGCAGAGAGTTTCTACTAGTTTGAAAGTTCTATGTTGTTACTACATTGATCTGAATATCTTGGCTATCAATGTCATAACCCTCCACTGGAGGCATGCCAAGAAGTTTCAAGGTTTGAAAATTCAACTTGTGTTGAGTATATTACAAAGAACTTTTAAATTTACATGTTGAAGGGTGTCTTTTCCCTTCTGAACATTATTTTTAAAATTTTAGTGTCTTTGATCTTTATCTCATTTAGCTTCATCAAGTCTAACTTTATTCTGTATCACAACAATTTGTAAACTATCATATTCTAAAAGTTTATTTCTAGTGGCAACTCCTATTGTATCATCTAGTTTCAAGAAAGATTGGTGCCTATTATAAATATTTACTAACTTTCAATTTTGAGCATCTTATTGTTTTCAAAGTTGGAAGGACTGAGATCATCTTTCAAAGGTGACCCATCTAAGTGACTTGTTCCACCCTTAGGTCTTCATCAAAGAAGAAGGGGACAAATCTGGAGGCCTATTGAAGGGCAAAGTTTAGTTGTTCAATAATTTTGAGAGCTTGATAATCTTGAAATCTTTGTTAACCCCCCCTGCCATTATTGAGGACTATCATAGCTCTTCTATTAATTCTGAGACACATAGTCATGTTTATTTTCTAGCTCCTTCTAAACTAATCGAATCCCCTCCTAGATCTAATCCACCAAGTTCACCTCATTCACCTCCTCATGTCCCTTTGCCATTTGTTATTGAACCTCATATTAAACCAATCATGAGGCATAGGAACCAAGATGAGAATGCTCATCCTGCATCATGTGTTCTTAAATTCAAGCTTATCAGTTTTGATGAGATGGAAGGCTATCTTAATGAGGTCTCAAATGAAGTTAGGAAATGCCTCCCAAAATTCCAAGGGAACAATGTAGTGAGTGGTGATCAGTACCCAAGGATTTTTCAAAATATTATTGAAAATTATGAGGTTGAGTATGAGTATGTATACATTAAGTTTTTTATGCACACACTGGAGGAAGATGCTCATGAATGGTTTAATTACCTTCCCACTGGATGCATTTATTCATGGGAAGAGATGCCAAATGTTTTTAGATTTTAGTATGGTGCTAGGATTGAGCCAAGGTTCTTCTTTTCCAAATTTGAAAATATCAAGAAGAATCCTAATGAATGTGTGAAGGAATTCAATACACAACTCAAAAAGACCATGATGCAGCTGCCCAAAAACATCAATCCTAGTGATACAACATGTTTGATAAAGTATTATGATGTTTTTGATAATAAGGTTGTGTATTTATTAAGGGACAAGGCTCCCACTAACCTATAGTTTGAATTCAATATGGCCATCCAAATTGAGAACAACATCAAGGCTATGGGAAAACCCTTGAACAAGTGGGATTATGTGAATCTAATTAGTAAGAAAAAAACAAAGCCCTCAAAGACAACCAAATTGGAAGAAACTATCAAAACCTTGGCCTTTGCTATCAAAAAAATGTCATATAAGTTGGATAGATCTGAAAATGGGGTCCCTCAAGTGTCTACCAATTATGAAAGGGCTCCAAATCCAAATCAAGCACACAATCGATATAATGATAGAGGGAAGAGGCTTGCATGTGAAGAAAGAACAAATGGAAATTAGAATAGAGGGGTTGGAAAAGAAGTGTTTGATCCTTTAAATGCTAAGGTAAATGTTGTAAATTATGATTTAGACATTGATTGGTGTGATAAATGCCTCCATGTGATACTACTGAAAGAAGTTAATGAAGAGGTGGATGAACCTAATTATGAATCAATTGACTATGAGATATTTATGTTTTATTGTCATAGACCTCAAGATGAATCAACAACCTCCATATAATTACTGACTGATACTATGGATGATCACCTTTGGAACATTATTGAAATGGAGAGTGTCCCAAATTTTGATTTTGATTTTGATATCAATGTGGCACAAGCATATGAATTTCCCATCCATGATTTTTCTCTCTTGTGCTCTATGATGATCAATGAATATCTTGGTGGAAATCCATTAGTTGAAGATAGGTAGCTATTAATTTATGTAGTATCTACCTAAAAAGATGAATACAACTTGAGAAGTAGGAAACTAGTTGTTGTTCCTCAAGAGACTACCCCTGCAAATCTAAAAGCAGGGATTGTAAGAAAGGAAGAAAAAAACTATAGAAGTCTAAGAAGCTTCCAAGATGGCACCTGTAACCCAAGATAATAAGCCTAAGCTGATCCTACTAGGAGTAATATAACACCTATTGTGTCTAGCATCCCTAAGGGTGCAAATTTTATTAAACAAAATCCACCTTTGAAGGCTATTGTAAAAATATTAATCCATCCAGCCTACTCCATTTTAGACCTTGAATGATTATATTCTAGATAAAGGTGTCATTACCCTTCCACCAAACACACATCTTCCACCGTATAGTGTGTGTGATATGGCTCAAGTGATGAGTCAAATAAAGATCACTATACCATTTGTTGAGTTATTGCAAATACCTGAACACAGGAAGAGGACCTTCAAATATTTAGAATTTGGTGAAAGGTCAGATACAAATGAATTTGAGTACCCCAAGCACCCCCAAAAGAAGATGAAGAATCAAAAGAGGTTGTTGAACCTGCTTTGGAGGTCTATTTAGGGATGGAATTGGTAGAGAGTCAGCTAAATGTAGATCAATTTTGTATGACTCTATTGATTGATGGTCTGCTTGTTCATAATTACATGTTTGACTCTAGTTCTTCTTGTAATGTGATTCCCTTGGGTGTCCACAATGAGCTTGCAATGAAGATCATGTTAGCCTTTGACAAGTTTTATTCCATGGACTCATGAGAAGTTACAATTGTCAGACAAGTTAAGGGATTGATGGTGTAGCTAAAAATTCATCTTGGAAAGCATTTGAACATGGATGTGGTGGTTATGGATTTCCCACCTAAATGGGTAAGTTGTCACGTAAATGGGCTACCAGCATGGGTGTAAGTGTTTAGATGGACCTTTCCTATGCCATTATTCTTTTTGAGGGTAAGATGGTCAAACTTTATAGAGAGCCAAAGATGTTACATGTGATTGAATATCCAAAGCATGTTATCAATGAAGTATTGTACATGTATGTTGACCTTGGAAACTTTTTTGGGAGTGTTGATATTTATGAACAATCTATTATTTTTGATGTAGAGCTTGACAAAGAAAATGTAGTTTGTAATATGTGCTTTGATGGAGCTTGATACAATCTTGGAAATGAAACTAGGGTTGTTTTCTCTTCCCCCAATGGTAAATGTTATATGTTTTCTTTTCAGCTTTCATTTGAGATCACTAACAATATTGCTGAGTATGAAGCACTCTTGCTTGGTCTAAGGATTGCCGATGAATATGAAATCAAGTGCTTAATTGTTAAGGGTAATTTGGAGTTGGTGGTAAAGCAAGCCATAATGCTTTTGATTCAAAAAATAAAAGGTTGAAACAACATCAAAATGTTGTTTGGGACTTGTTGGAATTCTTTGATGCATTCAATAATTGGTATGATGATAGGAGTTTCAACCAAGATGCTGATAGACTTGTAGGGCTAGGTGCTCAATTTGACATTGAAAATATGAGCCCTCATTTTCAATATCAAGTGGAGGTGTTTGTTAAGCCTTTAATCCTAAACAATGTTCATCATTGGTAGGTCTTTGATGATGATGAACAAATTAAGAGGTTTTTGAACTATAAGAATGAGTTCCATAATCAGCTCATAGACATGCAATCTATGGTTCAAGTTAGTGATGGGAAGGAGACCTTATCTGGGAAAGACATTATTCAACTTAACATAAACACTATCCCAAAAGGACTAATAAGTTTGGAATCATATTTTTATGGAGATAATAGGATCGAGTCAAGAGACTCATTCATTTCAAAAGATATAATTAAGTGTAACTTGGGTTCTCATGAGAACGCAATGAAGGTTTGGTTGGGTACTCGCTTAAGTACAGTTGAGAAGAAAGCTTACATGTAGCTACTAATAAAGTACCAAGATTGCTTAGTGTGGTCTTATTCTAAGCTAAAAGCATATAAGGAAGACTTATTCCAACATGTCATCCCATTACATCTTGATATAAAACCTTTCAAATAGAAATAGAGTCCCATTAACCCCATCTTGGCCACCAAAATGAGGGAGGAATTTAAAAAACTAACGGATGGTGGTATCATTCAGCCAATAAAGTACTCATCCTAGATTGAAAATTTAGTCCCTATATAGAAGAATGGTGATATCTACTTGTGTGTGGATTTTTAGAATTTGAATAAAGCTTCTATGAAAGATAATTATCCCTTTCCTAATAAGGACAACTTACTAAAAAGTGTTATAAGATCAGAAATGTTGTCCACATTAGATGGATTCTTAGGTTATAACTAGGTTGTGGTCAAGGAATCTGAAAGGTCCAAGGCTGCGTTCACCATGTCCTGGGGCACTTATGTATATATAAGGATGCCTTTTGGGTTAATGAATTTCAGTACAACATTCTAGTAGACTATGGATGTTGCCTTTACAGGGATAATTAACTAGTTTATTATTGTATACTAGGATGATATCACTATGTACTCCAAAATAAGAGAAGATCATTTGAAGCATCTAGAAAAGGTGTTGATTAGGTATAGGAAGTTTGACATTTTGATTAATCCTAAGAAATGCCACTTTTGAGTGCAAAAGGCCAAGTTGTTGGGACATATAGTGTTCAAAGAAGGTATCATGATTGATCTTGAAAGGGTCAAAATCATTGATAAAGTGCTTATCTCATAGTCCAAGAAAGGAATTCAATCTTTATTTTGACAAATTAACTTTGTAAGGAGGTTTGTGTCTAATTTTATATAAATTAGTATGCCTATTACTTCCATCTTGAATAAGGACCAAACCATCAAGTGGGAGGAAAAGGTTATACAAACATTAAGTGACATCAAGGGAACTTTGAAGTTTGCTCTTGTCTTGGCTAGTCCTGATAACACAAGGCCATTCCAAGTATTCTCTTTTGCATCATACAATATTGTTGTTGTCCTATTACAAAAGAATGAAGATGATCATGACCATCCCATAGCTTTATTTAGTAAAGCTATGCAAGGTCCTAAAATGAAATACACTATTATGGAGAAATAGGCTTTCACCCTTTTGAAGGCTGTTAAAACATTCAAGCCATATATTCTGAGTTTAAAGATTGTTGTTTACATCCTACACACCATGGTGAAGGATATTTTAACTCAGATTGAAGTATCCAGCAAGAGGTGCAGGTGGGTCAACAAGTTACAAGAATATGATATGGATATCTAGACCACCAAGTTAGTAAGATGGATGGATCTAGCCAAGCTTATGGTTGAGACTAATTTGCAAGCTATTGAGGTAAACACTATTTTTTTAATGTTGATGATTCCTTGAGTAAATTTAATGCATCTCCATGATATGAGGATATTACTTACTACTTGAAAAATCTGAATTATCCTCCTAACTTGGATAAGAATCAAAGAAGAATTCTCGAACTTGTCTCCCAAAAATACCACTTGACTAAAAATAGACTTACATGAAAGAATCCAAATAGGGTTCTCCTAAGATACATTCTAGAAGAATAGATCATTGTCTTGATTAACAAATTCAATAGTGGAGTATGTGGTAGCCATTTTTCACCTAAAGTTATAGCTCATAAAATTTTGAGAGCTACTTATTGATCACCATCATTATTTAAGGTTGTTACTCAAATGGTCAGAAGGTGTGATAAATTTTAGTGTTTTTCTAGGAGGATGAAAGCTTCAAGTTCTCTTCCCTTGTATCTTGTGATGATTGAGGGCCCATTCAGATAATGGAGCATGGATTTCAATGGAGAAATTATTGATTCATCAAGCACTGGGCATAGGTGGATACTAGTTGTAATTGATTACTTCACCAAATGGGTCGAAGAAATCCCTACAAAGAAAGCAATGCACTAGGTAGTCATGGATTTCTTACAAAATTAGATTATTTATATATTTGGTGTGCCTATTAAGAAAATTATCGATAATTCCATGAGATTCAAAGCCAAACCTTTGGTGGAATTATGCAAAGACTATGGGATTGAACTAACTTATGCTTCCAACTATAATCCTCAAGGGAATGGGCAAGTAGAATCAAGTAATAAGAACTTGCTCAAAATTATTAGATGAAATTTGGAAGTGAATAAGAAGATGTGGGGTGAATAGCTAAAGTTTTACTTATGGGCTGATAGGATTATGCATAAGAGAGATACATCTAGAAGCCCTTTTGAGCTTGTTTATGGAGCTCAAGCAGTTTTTCCTATGAATTTATAATTACCAACCTATCAACTCAGGCAGTAACCAGAAGATGACGATAAAATCAACCATTATGAAAGTAGGGTTAACCAAATTGTTGATCTTGATGAAATTTGAAGAAAATCTCATGAAAGACACCTCAAATTTAAGGAGAAGCTAAAGAAAATATTTGATAAAAAGGTCACTCCAAGAACTTTCCAAGTAGGTGATCTGGGTCTACTTTGGGATAGCATGCATGAGGATAAAGGTAAGCATGGAAAGTTTGATGACTTGTGTATGGGTCCCTATTCCATTAACTATCATATTAGGTAACATACCTTCTTCTTGAAAGACCTGAATGGTGAGATACTAGAAATAGAAGTCAATGATAGGCATCTCAAGCACTTTTTTGACTAATTTCATAATCTATGTACCATACTGTATAGTGTTTTGTTTCTTTGTTCTTTTGTTACTTTGTTTCCCATTTGCTTTGGGATTTGTTTGTACAATTTCCTTTTGTGTTTTTTCATGTTTTCATTTTTAGATCATCTTGATCCTTTTTTGTTAGTCTACCATGTTTTGTTGACCCTTCATGTGTGTCTTCTAAAAATTGTTAACCCTTTAACTCTGTGGCCAAATAGAATGGCACTTGGTCTAGTATTTGGTGGTTCTTTGCACACCTGTAGGGGGTAGGCATCCTCAGGTGAGATCTAGTGCTCAAAATTACACTAGAGTAATTGGGCCCTTGTCTGTATCAAATTTTATGTCCTTATCTAGATTTTTATCTCCATGTATTCCTTTGAAAGGTCAAGATCATGCAAGAAATGTTTGAAGTCCTTTGTCTTGTCTTTGTTTAGTGAAGGTGTTCTTTCCCTTAGACTTTTTAGGCCTTTTTCATGAACACAATGTCTGATGGAAATAGGTCTTAAGGATTTTTATCTTGAATAAAAATTCTAAAGACTTATTTTCATTGGAAATTTTGTTCGCTACAAAAGTTCTGAAATAATTCCATATATTATCTTTTCAATTTAAGTGTTTTTGGGTCATTTGTTTTGGACTTTTTATCCACAAAAAAAATTCTAAAGGGCACTTTCCCTTTAGGCATTTTTCTTCCAAAAAATCCCAAAATAATTGAAGGGGTATTTTTCCCTTGCAAAAGCTCAGAAGGATCATTTTATTTGGGTATTTTTCCTTTGTAAAATTCTTGAGAGGTACTTTCTAAAAGTCCCAAACGGTCATTTTACCCTAAAAAAATCTCTAAAGGATCATTTCCTTTGGGCATTTTTCCTTTGTAAAATTCTTGAAGGGCACTTTGGAATGGTAAAGGAAAATTACAAAAAAAATTGAAGGACATTTTCAAGACTTTCAAAGGGATGATCATTTTACCTTTGAAAAATGTTTGAAGGATTATTTCCTTCGAGCATTTTGCCCTTTCAAAGTTCCCGAAGGGTATCTACAAAATGTTCAAAGGATAATTTTGGATCTATATGACACACAAATCTCGAAGGGTACTTTAAAAATCTATGAAGGGCATTTTTTTAGTGCAGGTGCCCTTAACAAAAATTTTGAAGGATACTTTCAAAAGCCTAAAAGGTAATTTCGATAAAATTGTTACAAAGTAGAGGTCTATTTATTTTAAACATTTTACCCAAGCAAAAAGTTTTAAGGATAAGTCTAGATGGAGAAGGACATTTTCAAAAGTTTTGAAGGGTAATTTTTGAAGATGCAGGATATTTTCAAAAGTTTTGAAGGGCACTTTTTAAAGATGGAAGACACTTTCAAAAGTTTCAAAGGGAACTTTCTAAAGATGGAAGACACTTTCAAAAGTTCTAAAGGACATTTTTGTAGGGTAGGTGCCCTTAACAAAAAATTTAAAGGATATGTTCAAGTCCCTGAAATATTCTTTCATAAAAATTACTATGGGGTAGAGGTATATTTCTTTCAGATATTTTGCCCGAGCAAAGAGTCCAAAGGAATTGCATTTCTTTGGGA
The DNA here is from genome assembly GCA_037957365.1 of Torreya grandis. Classification (NCBI taxonomy): domain Eukaryota; kingdom Viridiplantae; phylum Streptophyta; class Pinopsida; order Cupressales; family Taxaceae; genus Torreya; species Torreya grandis. Next base: position 619,226 of record JARHVA010000272.1, read on the forward strand.
GAAGTACTAAGGTCAAATTCTATGGGGAAATTATTTTAGACAAATTATCTAAAACATTTATCTTGAAAAAGGAAAAGGAGCTAAGTGCCAAATTCTTTCAGCAAAAGTGCAAGAGACTACTTTCTTTGAAGGAATTGTTTCGGACCAAGTGTCTAAGATGATTTTTTGATGAAGGTGAAAATTTTAAGGCCCAATTCTTGTGGGAAAAGTGTCAAATCAAATCCTTTAAGGAAATTATCTTGGAAATGTTTTCCAAAACAATTATCCCAACAGAGTACCCAAAATAATTGTTGCAAGATAATTGTGTGGAAGAACAGCCCAAAGTAATAGTGTCAAAGCAAACAGGAATGCCAAGGACAAATATTCAAATAAAATTACTATGGAACAAAGTAATCAAAAGAATATTTCCAAATTTTAGGTGATAGTCTCATGGACATCTTTTGATAAGCACATAGACATCAAATTTAAGCTATAAGACTATCCATTTGAATTCAAAAGTTTAGAACGGTTGTGCAAGCATCATTTTTAGACCCCATAAAGTAGCCATTTATTTTCAAATGGGGTAGATCTAATGGCATGTATTTGTTCAGAGTAGGATAATCCAATGGTGCATGATCAAGGATAAATAATCAAAGGGAATTAGGAATCCCATGAGGCTACCAAGTGGCATACCCTTAGGGCCAAGGAAGAGGTAGTATCCAATCATGTTCCACCCCTCAGACCATGATCTAATAAATCATGTTGGCTCATCCTAGCCAGATCAAACAGAGTAAGGATGACATTGAAATGTTAAATGCCAAAGGAATCCTACAATGATGATAAGTTTCATCATCTTAGGGACTCATATAGAGATCAATGACCCATGGACCCTCCCCAAAGGTCTCCAAGGCTCGAATGCTTGGATTTTTTAAAATCCAAAGTAAAAAGGGTGAAATAAAGTTGAGTCATTGTATTTTCATTTTCTTTGTTTGTCTAAGTTCTTCCATGGAAAGATATTGTAGGGTTTCAATATCTAAGTGCGCCACTCTAAGGAATGATTACTAAAACAACCATGGATCTAAAATATTCCTAGGAAATTATTACAAGAGAAGTTTATTCCATGGCATTAATAAGAGGAAGGAAAGTTTTCCAAGTAATTCTAGTCGTGCTAATGAGTGGTTGAAGGGCATCTCTAGGTGGTTACATAAAAGACAAATGGTTTGTTTAGCTCCTCAAATGAATATTATTCTTCTAGCTTGTGTAAGGGGAATTTATAGAAAAGAAACCAAGAAGTTTTTTACAAATCTCCATCATTTCTTGAATATTTATAGAAATCATATTTCATGCAAATACATGAAGATTCTAGGTGTGGTAAAGTGGTTTTTCCAGCTAGGAGAATCTTGGTGTAACTTGGAGGGGTGTTTTGTACTTTTACAAGTTGCAACTCTCATTCCTAGATTTGAAGGTTTGAAAATGTATAAATAGAAGTCTTGTATTATATTAAAATATTGTTGGTTGGTGTTGGATATCAATTGATATAGGTCATTTTAGGCATCCTCTACCTAATTATAAGTTCTGTAGGAATTTTTTTGGGATCAACTACAATGTGTAGACTTTGTCTCTCTTACTAATTCAATTGCATTTGTATAGCCATTTTCAAGATTTAAGAGCATGTTCATGTCTCCCTTATCAAATGAGCAGTCTCACCATACTTATCCCCATGGTAGCATTATAAAGTGTTGGTGTTTGTAATATTTCTTTTCAAGTTACTGAAAAATATTTATGGTTCTCCACTATATTCTACTAATGAAATGTAATAAAATGTTTTGAAAATTATATTGATTGGATATTTGGTTTGTGTTCATTATTGGTTATCATTCTAAGTATGTACTTAGGTTATAAATCCATTTCTATAGTTATATTTATAAATGCATTATCTAATACCTTTTAAGGACTCCCTGGGTTCTTGAATTTGGTAAGAGAAAGTATTTGAGATTATAGTTTCAATGTATGTCCTACTTTTTTATGGATCATTTGGTGTTTATCATTATCTTGTAGATTGAAATGTTTTTTTTGCATCTTTACTAAGGTACATTGTCATGAAATACTACTAGATACTTTGTTGTTTAGAAGCCACCAACACACCACCCTCTAATCTATAATCAACTATAAATTTTTCCTACCCTATCATCCCTAAAAATAACACACTATGTTGCATATTATAAGTGTTAATTACCCTAAAAATGCATAAGATCTTGCCTATTTTGAATGTGTTTGCAATTTGATTTTTAAATCATAGCATTGAAATCTGTTGTTTAGTTTATTTTGTTGTTGAATATTTTATGAAATGAAGATTATAGTCACAATTTCATCTATCTTTAGTAGCTTGTGTATGACATTGAGCATTTTTGCATTTCATGTGACAACCCTTCATGGTTGAAGTGTACAGACAAGGTTATGCTCTGGTCATATTTATTTTTGATGCCAAGAATCCCCATGGAGATCAAATTTTAAAATCTCTCTATATGAGTAAGATACCTATAGGTTCTCTCACCTTGGTTTAGGAAAAGCCAAAAGTATCAAGGAGCTAACCATACCCTTTGTAGGTGCTTCTCCGTCATTATCTTAGTTTAGTCCATTCATGATACCAAACCCTCCCTCAACTACAATGACATTCTAGTGGACTTCTCATCACTATTTTCCATTTTATTCAAGTGTGCAAGGCCAAATTAGAGAGGTGTACAATTGGGAACCAACATAGCCAAATCAAGATTAATCTTGTAGATCAAGAAAATACATCATTCATCATACCAATGGGGACATTTTTTATACAATCATGCTTATTGGACTAAAGAATGCATGGATAACTTATCAATGATCCATGACAGATATTTTTCATATTACATACATGAAATAATTGAAGATTATGTTAATGATTTATTAACCAAATCTAAACATAGACAAGGACATGCTATTGAATTACGATAAATATTTAAAATAATTAAACAATATAACATATGTTTAAGTCCAAAAAAGTGAATTTTTAGAGTATCTTTAAGAAAATTATTGGGTTTTATCATTTCTCAAAGAGGCATTGAAGTTGACCCCAATAAATTCAAACTTATACTAGATATGCCACCACCAACTAATTTAAATCAACATCAATGTGTACAAGTTTTCATTCAAACTATACAACATTTCATGGCTCAATTAGTAGATAAAACTCAATATTTTATAAGGTTACTTAAGAAAGATACCAATGTTTAATTGGATGACTCTTGTCAACAAAATTTTGATGCAAATAAATAATATCTCCTAAAATTGCATCTTCTTACACCTCTTATCCTAGAATGACCCCTCTTATTATATATTTCTACCACTAATCATGATTTTGGTGTTTTTATTACATAGTATGATGATGTTAATTGCAAATGTTCCATTTAATACATTGGTCACACATACTGATATCAAAAAAATTATGCTTGGCTCTTTATTTTCACCACACAAAAATTATGACACTATTTACTTAATAATTAAATTCATGTCATCACTTAACCTACTCAAGTATATTATGTCAAAGCATCAAGGTGTATATAAAAATGGGTAATGTTTCTTATTGAGTTTGATTTATATTTTATATCAAAAAATATATCAAAGGGAATTTTATTTTAGATCAATTAGTTACTACCTGATTGGATGATCCATTAACAATTACTAGCAAATTGAGATGAATTTACTTATTATAATACAGATCATGATATGTGGACCATGTATTTTGATGAATCTAAATGTGTTATAGGTGTTGGGGATGGGATTGTGTTTTATACTCCACAAGGTGAACATGTGCCTTTTAATTTTAACTAAGTATTTTCATGCACAAATAGCATAGTGGAACATGAATCTCTAATACTAGGTTTATTAATAGCATTAGATATGCACATTAAATATTTATGTGTATATGGCAATTAACAAATTGTCAGAAACCAATTTCTAATTTTTTATCAAACTAAAAAGGATAAGTTAATCCTTTATAAATACATGCTTGAACATATTATACTACACTTCTATTTTTTATCCATTTAGAGCATCACTCACAAAGATAATCATCGTGTTAATGCCATGACTAGCACTATATCTTTATTCCTAATTGATATTAATTATGATCATGCAATATTTACTATCCAACAATTATGAAATCCTTTGGTTGATACTGATATTATCAACACATTAAAAAATTTAATAGTCACATGAAGAGAATATAATCATGAGTGGTACACACACACACACACACACACACACATAGAGAGAGAGAGAGAGAGAGAGAGAGAGAGAGATACAGTTACATCTACAAATATGTTTTTTTCCAAAAATTATACATGAGAAGATAAAAAGTGGTTGCAATGTCAAGCCATGTGTTATATACTCATTGGTAGATTCATTTTTAAATGTTCTCAATTGTTACAATGTCTAAATCAAGTTGAAGCTCAAACTATTGTATTCAAAGCTCATAATAGTGAATGTGGAGGCTAATTTAGTAGAAAAACATCTATTCCAAGATATTATGTCAAGGATATTATTATCCAATAATGGAATAATAATGTCATGAATATGATAAATTATGTTCCTAATTTCAAATTCATATCAATCTCAATGACAGTCCATCTTATACGCTCCAATTTATTGTCTCTCCATGGCCTTTCTCTATTTGGGTATTTGATTTAATTGGAATAATCAATCCATAATATTTAGATGACCACAAATTTATCATTACAACTACTAAATATTTTCAAATATGGGTAGAATTAATACACTTGTAATCTACAACAAGTGAGGATGTTTGTAATTTATTACTAATGCATATTATCACACAACTTCACCTACCTTATATAATTGTAATGGATAATGGTTCATCTTTCAAAAATAAAATAACCAAAAAAATTTGTGCTAAGTTCAAAATACATTAGAATTTCTCCACCCCTTACAATTCACAAGGAAATTGTTTATCATAAGAAACTAATAAAACAATTAATAAAATCTTAAGAAAGACCATTCCAAAACATGGAATGGATTGGTATAGTAAAAATACTTATGCTCTTTAGGCATATCACACATCAACTAAGGCTATGTCCTAGTCTCTTGTTTATGGAATAAAAGATGTTCTTCCTCTTGAGATATAAATAACTCTTTTTATGGGTCTCATTAAAAGACATTATCAAATATAGTGAGTATTAAGAAAAATGCCTACATGAATCAGAAATGCTTGATAATAAATGCATGCATGTTCTTGAAAATTAAAAAGTTATCAAGTATGTATCAAGTGAGCATATGGAAAAAAAAAACAAGATCATGAATTCCAAATTGGTGATATAGTACACAAATGAAATCAAAAGAATACCAATGTTGACAAATAAAACCAAAAAAAAATTCAAACCTAATTGATTGGGTCCATTTTACTGGAATAATCATAAGGGAAAATGAGAAGAATAATATTAATAAAACTTTATTATTGGAGGTAAAATCTCATGTTAGGTTTATATTATATTACAAAGCATTAAATGAGCTATTACATGTGAGTTAACGGGTCCAACTACCTAAACTAACTTATTAGACTCTTAAGTAATTAATAATCAATATTAATTACCTAGCTATCAACTAATCACTAACACATTACCCTAATTACTAACAAAGTAATTAAATCTGGTACATAGATTACTTAATGGGGTATCTCTCACAAGATGCCTTCCCAATACAATCATAATAAAATACTAACTACTTAGATCAAATGATCCAACAAACTCCCCATTTATCCAAATAGGTATATAAGATGATGATATGGAACATATGATTATGAAATCATCAAAATTATTTGCTACACTTAAAATTGGCACATCATACATCATTGTATTGATCAACTAAATGTTGCTTCCCTCTTAGAAGCTCACTAATTTATGTAAAATAGTTATATATCTCATGAGTTATGACCCTAGATAAGTGTCACTTCCCTCTCTCAAAATCTAACTAATTTACACAAAATCCTAGTGATACCTCACAAGTTGTGATAAGAATGATGAGCATTTTGATGGGTATGACAATCACCTCTTACCATTATGTATCATACTATAGTAGAAAATAATTAATGCATGCTCAAATACATCAATCCACATAACATATCACACAACAAACCATCCAATGACTATCTTTTACTATGAATTAAACATCTACCTAACGCCAAACAACACTAATGAACATTTGCTCAACATGTTTGGTGCTAAAAATATTGATGAACCTTTACTCAATAGGGTTTAGGGTGAATTCAAATCCACATACCAAGCCTCTTTGAGATTCCTTATATGGTTTGAGCTTCCTATCATGCTAGTGCACCTTTGGTCCTTCATGGAAAAAACCCTTGTGCCCTTTGGGTGTATTGTTTGCCAAGAACAATCCAATCGTTATCCTCTTACACCAATAAATGGGTTTACATTGAGGTGGACCTTTTCAAATGAATGAGTTTATTGATATCTAGGCTATCAACACATATTGGGTACATAAAGTGGTGTAATTCAGCTTTCCTAACACTTACTTTCAGTGCTAGGTGTCTAAATATTATGTCAAAGATTATCCCCTTATGAGATTTCCAAAGCTTTCCTCAACCCCTTTACAACCCAAGAAGATTAAGGTGGTAAAAAATGGTAATGGTTGGACCATGGTCAACTCTAAAAAATCTTAGCTAGAGCTAAAATCATCCTCTCCAACAACTTCTTCCCCAATAATCAAGTTTTCTCAAGAGATACCCACCTCACCTCCTCCTTGTTACTCCAGTCCCTAAGGCCCAATAGAGCCTAGTTTCTAACACTTCCCTTGATTCTATGGTTCCTCTTGTTAGGATATCCTCAATTGATGGGCCTTTCTCTCAGCAGTCGAATAGCCCACTCCATGGTGGTGATGACTCTTCCCAAGGTGAGTATGGGGTTAAATTGTAATCCATCATACCATGAGGTTCTTCTCACCTATACCAGTGTAATAATTTTGTAGTTTTAGCTAATTTTGAAGACAAGCAGGGGGATTTACACATGGATGATATTTTTGAATGAATTTTTTATCATGGAATGTTCAAGGTCTTATATATCCTTCCCAAAAATATTGTGTGTAGGTTGCTTGTCAACAAATAGGTTCTCTATATTTTGTTCATTTTATTTTCCATACTTTCTTACATTGGATTTGGTGTGATGCCACCCATATTTATACTTTGCATGAGGATAGACATGGCAGTGCTAGCATATTAGTTTCATCTATGTTTTCCCCTTCATTATCACCATAGTGGAGGACCTATCACAATTGGCTATTTAGATGTTATTAGACATTGAATTAAATTCATTAGGCATCCTCAACATTTACACCTTAAATGATGGTCTTGATATATATTTTTTATGAATATCCTTAGATGACAACCTCCCCACTACCACATGGTTAGTGTGTGGGGATTTCAATATGATAAACATTTCAAGGACAACATTGGTGCCTTGCCTATGATGTGGTGTGTTGGGTAACATGAAGCATGGTATTATTTCAAGGGTAAATGGGTCTTGTCAACCCACTCCTCTAGTGGCACTCAATTAATACCATGTCTTGGTTTATATGTTCTAACTATAATTATAGGGATGACTTTTATATGTTATTAAAATTTAAAAAATCTCCTTTTTCTACATTAATGGCTAGCCTAGCACTGTGCATTCTAATTTGGTGCTCTTTGATCATACTCCTATTTCATATAGAGTGGAATGGGTCACAGGGTTGTATAACATGCCACATAATAAGTTTATCCTCAATACTTATCTTTTAGGTCATGCTCACAACATCCACTTGATTACCTAGATTTGGAAATTATCATTTCAACCTTATTATGATGCCATCTAGATTACATGGTAGAATGAGTCCATTATGTTTACCACCACCTTCCTCTACCACTATGGGAAGCAAATTTCACATGATAGGAAGCACAATGAAGATGTTACACTCAAGGAATTCCATAGGGCCTCATCATATATTTATCTTAATCTTTTTGATACTCATTTATAGAATATTTCATCTTCCATAAAAAACCACATTAAGGTGGTGGATAGCCATGCTGCTAGAGGGACATAATTGCATGTTCAGCTACTTTGGATCAAATTTGTTGACAAAACCTCAAAATACTTCTTCAAGTCCCTCAAGGCCAAATAATATCATGATTATATCAATGCCATAACTTTATATCAAACCAAGATCATATTCCTCCTAGACATCTCCTTAAATTTATCAAATCACTACCAATTATTGTTCAAATCCTAGGAGGTCATAAAATAAATATCTTGAGCTCTTCAGGAATGCCTTGATATAGTTCCTTGTAAAGTTAAATAAATTAACCAATGAATATATTATTCACCATTGACTCTAAGGACCTCATAGAAGTCCTCCAATGCATGAGAAATGATAAGGCCCTGGGTCTCGATGGTTTCTTGTATGAATTTTATAAGTCTACAAGGGAGTTTGTAGGGCTAGACTTGTTTCAAGTTTTTAAGGATGCCCTACAAGACCATTCTTTGGGATATTTTATTAATCAAGGAAATATTAAGTTTATACCCAAAATAAGTGATCCAAAAGATCATTAATAGTTGAAAACCCATCACATTGTTGAATGTATCCTACATATTTCTTGACAATCAGATCTGTTTTATTCCTCTTGTAATTGTTGGACCTCAACAAATTAGTTTTATTAGAGGAATGTATATTCTTGATAATCTCATTTACGTATGGGAGGGTATGTAATTCTTTATATTTTATTGTTATCACACCATTTTTATCAAGCTCAAATTTTAAAAATCCTATGATCATATTGAATGGCCTTTTATCCTTACTATGTTAAAGGCTCTGGGTTTCGGCTAGTATTTTATATCTATAGTCCAAATTAAATTTTCAAATGTTTCAACTTGTGTGACCATTAATTTCTTGAAATATGAAAGCATTGTCCTTCAACACTCCATCAAGTAAGGTTTCACTCTTGTTCTGTAATTATATGTTCTCTTCGTAGAAGCTTTAGGATATCTTTTTTCCTTGAAGGCTATGAGGGGCTTGGTTCGAGGTATATTTTTACATAACCACTCTTCCCAGCTCATCAATGGGCATTTTGTATATGAAACTTTCCTCACACTAGAATAATGAGATTGAACGTTCTTGGAACTTATGAAGTGTCTTAATACCTTTTTTGGGCCTCTATATCTATAATGCAATAAAGTAAGACTCAATGTTTTAGACAAAGTATGATGCTTATGTCTAATTAGCTCCTCCAATTTAATTGGAAGTAGATTATGTGTGGAGAACAGTTCTAATTTATTGGCATTCCTTTTGACTTTAACTACTCTCTAGTTGAACTATGGTATTATGTCATCAAAAGAGTGGAGAATAAATTTAAATATTAGATTACCAATCTATTATCTTTAGCAGGTAAATTCCAAATTTGTACCAAGGTTATGGTTTCCACCCATATCTATTATTCCTCATGTTAGGCTCCTTCAAAAGTATCTTACGATATCTTAACAAAAATTCTCAGGTATTTTATTTGGTCTAATTCTAATTATTCTAAGGGATTTCATCGTGTAGCCTGGGATATTTTCTACCTTCCTCAGGATAAAGGAGGCATGGGAATTATTGACCTTTTTAGACAAAGTGAAACCTAATTTGCCAAATGGGTTATTCACACCATTGAAAGAAATGAGGCTTGGAAAATCATACTAAGTAATTGTATCTCATCTAGAGTGACCTATGGTAAAAATAATTTTAATAATAGAGGCTTTCAATCCCTCCTTATCAATATGACTCTTATTAAAATTGAAGGTTCTCTTGTTTCTAATAGCATATGGAAATTTTTTGAAGTTGTCAAGCCTCACATGAAATGGATTGGGGCTGATTTTAACACAAGTATCTCTTTCAAAAATCATAGCATCTATAAATCTCATATAATGACATACACTAATGTTTTTTTGGTTAAATGGCCAGGAATTAAATCCCTTAGACTCTTTCAAAAATGTATCCTTTGTCGGGGAATCCAAGAACAAACACACTTGTTCTGATCCCACTTGTTAGGATCTTACTCCTCAGAAAGAGCACAATATGATTACCAAACTTAAGCAATTAAACATGCAAAAATATATCAGAAACACAAGTAACTAGAATTCACCAATAGCACAGAATATGAGAGACAATACACTATCTTGTATTAACATTTGTACAGAAAAGAATACAATAAAGAGCCGCCACACTCTTCCACCTTACAAAGGCTTCCCACACCTCAAGTGTATAGTAATTATTCTTCAAAACACTCTCCTACCAAAAAAAAGGGTCCCAACAATCAACTCACACACAGAATTGGTGTTCACCTATCCAACCAGTCAGTAATAACCCTGCCAGTACACCAAGCACTCTATAGTACTTCAAGTTGATCTCCCATGAACCTGCAACCTACAATTCAATAGACCATACTTATAATGGAAGGATCTTCCTTTCCTTCCTTATCAGCTCATAAGTGGAACTAGGAGAAACACACACTTTGTTCTCTTCACTAGCACACTTTACAATACATGCCAATGGGTCTATAAATAGATCCCAGACTTGAACAATAACTTAGACTCTTAGTTTACTATAATTATCCATGAAGCTCAAGACTCGAAGTAGCCTTTACATGCAAACACTCCATTCACTAAACTAACTGTTCGTGTAATGAGCAGTTTTGGAACACACAGGCGACTGACACCGGTCCCTGCTTGCCTGGTGCTACCGACGTGGGCCGACTTCCTGCCGACATTGATTGCCTTTTGCACTGATCATGACTGACATCAGTCATACTGCCAATGCCGGTGATTCTAGGTCTTCAGCATCCTCCTTTTCTTTGTCTGTAACAAGTTGAAGCTTTTAGCTCCACAACCTAACAATCTCCCACTTGGAGATAAATAGCTGCAACTGTACCTGTACCTATACACCATCTAGTTTGTTCCCTTGGATATGTATTCCTCTTCAAGATCACTCTTGAAGAACAACCACCACAAATCCTGTAGTGAAACACCTATCATCCAAATCACCTGCCACATCCACATCTACAAACCATGTAGAAAATAACTTGAACCTGTATAGCTTGTGCACCTACTGCTGGTCCCTCTAAGAATCCACTGAACTACCCTCCAATGCTTCTTTCCTAGATTGGCTCCAAACTTGTGACAACTCCCACTGCTTGGGAAAACTCAAGTCTAGTACATACCATGCACTTAACCTCATTATGTGAATCAAGACACTATTCTGTGAACTGTCCAACCATCGGCGTGCTAACCGGTCTCACACAATCATCCTAAAACAAAGTCAACTTGTGACCTTCCATGTCCCTAGAACACACTCATGCCAAAGAATCTTGTTGCTCCCAGATTCTCCGTGACACACCCCTAAACTAGCTTTACCTTTAGTTTAGCAACTCCCTGTATATGTAACCCTACAACAAGCACATCATACAGTAATAGGATAATGTAGCTAATATTATCCAACCTGGTAAAGAGAAACACAATGATCAAACCTCCATTACCCTGCAGCTTATACAAGACCATACACCTTGGCCTTCCATCTCACATGTCCATTTCCACTCTTCTTCATCTTGAACATCCATTCATCTCTCAGTGCTTACATCCAGCTGACAACTCCACCCAAAACTCCTATTTGGTTCTCCTCCAAGGAATCACATCCTCCATCCATGCCAAGCTCCCACTGTTTCTTGGATCTACCTATTCTGCTTCTTTAACAACTTCCTGGTTCTTTACCATAAGTGAGAAACAAGTAGTGTAAAGAAGGGAAATGATGAATTTGAGGCTTACCTACCCTTTAAGTCCTCCATATGGGTGCTTGAGACTCCTTGACAGCTTGTTGTCCACCCAAAATTCATCTCAATGACAGATGCCAGTCACATTCCAGTCTGCACCCGACCGATGTCAGTTCCCTGTGACTGCCTCATCACCGATGTCGGTTCCTCCTTATCGATGCCGATGTTTATCTGCCCTGAGTCATTAATGTCGGTCTGCACATAGCTAATGTCGATCCCTGTCTGGATGTTGATGCTAGTTTTCCTACCGACGTCAGTCTCTGTGTTTTGCTTGTGAGAACTGACTTCTACCCGCAAACTCCTTTTGGATCAAACCCTTGTCCAAGTCACCCTTGCTCTGCTCAGAATTCTTTTTCCCCTTGTGCTAAACTCTATCCGTCACCTTCTCCTTAAAAACCAAGGCCTGCTCTTGTCACTAACATCGGATTCCTCAAGAAATGTCACCTTCTTCTTCTGCATACAGAAATCTCGATCTATACCCTTTGACTCAAGAACATGCATCTCCTTCTTATTCATGTGACCAAGCCTATTAAGCCACATCTTTGAATCTACAGCTGAAGTAGATAACCCAGAAAGAGAATCAATAATACAAGTAGATAGATAAAGCGTACCTACTTTCTTACCTCTTGCTATAACAATTGCACCCTTGGTAACCTTCCAAGAGTCCACTGTGAGAGTTACTGTGCAACCCTCATCACCCAAACTTCTTATAGAAATCAAATTCCGCTCCAGAACTGGGACATGCATGACCTCCTTCAACACCCATGTGTTCCCTATCTGCAATTTCAGCTTCACTTTCCCTTTGCCAACTATCTAACAAGGCTTACCATCCCCTACACAAATTTCTCCAAAGTCTCCCTGGACATACTCATGAAAAAATTCCCTATTTGGGGATGCATGAAAAGAGGCACTAGAATTTAAAACCCAAGATTCTACTTTATCCAAAGAACATACCAGAGCATCCCGTGCAATGAAATTTGCAACATCTGCTTCTTCTTCATGTCCTTCATGCTGATCTGCTACCAACCAACAATCTTTCTTTTCCTGCTCTTTCTTTCCATACTTCCAGCGGGTTATTTTGCCATACCTGGACTTGGACCTCCTGCCATTAAACTTCTCCATTCATAGCTTACTGTCTTCTACCATTGCTCTACTCCCACTCAAATATAAACCCCTATGAGTAACCTGTAATCAATACACACTAACCAGATCTAATCCAACCTATTAGTATCCCAACCAAAAGCTTTGATACCAATTGTCAGGGAATCCAAGAACAAACACACTTGTTCTGATCCCACTTGTTAGGATCTTACTCCTCAAAAAGAGCACAATATGATTACCAAAATTAATCAATTAAACATGTAGAAATATACCAAAAACACAAGTAACTAGAATTCACTAATAGCACAGAATATGAGAGACAATACACTATCTTGTATTAACATTTGTATAGAAAAGAATACAATAAAGAGACGCCACACTCTTTCACCTTACAGAGGCTTCCCACACCTCAAGTGTATATTAATTCTTCTTCAAAACACTCTCCTACCAAAAAAAATGGTCCCAACAACCAACTCACACACAGAATTGGTGTTCACCTATCCAACCAGTCAGTAATAACCCTGCCAGTACACCAAGCACTCTATAGTACTTCAAGTTGATCTCCCATGAACCTGCAACCTGCAATTTAATAGACCATACTTATAATGGAAGGATCTTCCTTGCCTTCCTTATCAGCTCATAAGTGGAACTAGGAGAAACACACACTTTTGTTAGGAACCCGTGCTTAATTGCTATGGACGCATATGCTTTGTAAGTCGTCCCTTAGAGCTTATTCGAATTATCCCACATACAAGGGGAAGTAGTAGTTGTTAGAATAGAGTTAGTATATAAGTAAGTGTTAAGGCCGAATAAAGGCATCCACGAATTCATTGTATTGAGCTTGCTCAAAGGAGGTTGCCCCCTCGAAGAGGCCTGCGATCAATATAAGCTTTCTGTGTTTCTGTTATTGGTAAGAGTTATTTTATTTTGGCATATTTTGATTAAATCTGTTGTAAGAGGTAAATTGCTGTAGGAGGTTCATCACATTTGGTATCAGAGCGCTTTCTTGGCTTTGTGGGTAGATTTGGCGCAATATTTTTCAAAGCAGGGCTTTCCAGGAGCTGCGCCATTTTTTGGCAAGAAATTTTTCATTGCAGGTTCCATCATTTCGGATTGGGTAAATACCTATCCGCTTAACTGTGGGAAGTGCTTGGGCATAAGCCCTAAAACTCATTGTGAGGAGTACCACAGGAACCCCGAAGTAGCTGGCCCATTGAGAGGACCTGCCAGCGAAAAGGGCAACGACCCCAACCTGATTGACTAGATCCCACCCGTGAGGTAAACCAAAAGCTGTCGTTAAGAGGTAAACCCGCGGCCAGAAATTTCTGGAGAGCGGTACTCGCTCAGACAGCTTTGGTGGCCAGAGAGAATTTTAAAATCCTTTAGGCAGCCAAACAAACCTGGGGTCCATATCCAACTTATCAAGTTCAGAGAGCAAACAACAGCATACCCACAGTTGATGATATTTCGAACCACACAGTTGCAGACAATCCGTTCCTGAAACAGAGGCTTATAAAAATTTATAAAAAAAAAAAAAAAAAAAAAAAACAACAGCAAAAAAAAAAAAAAAAAAAAAAAAAAAAACAGCAAAAAAAAAAAAAAAAAAAAAAAAAAACAGCAGCAAAAAAAAAAAAAAAAAAAAAAAAAAAAAACAGCAGCAAAAAAAAAAAAAAAAAAAAAAAAAAAGAAAAAGAAGTCCAAATTTTTTTTTTTTCGGGGCGCTGCCCCGAACCCCGCCCTGCATCGCGGCAGGGAACGCGAAGGATCCCCGGCTATTCACAACTGGTTATGGTCACCACTCGTGCAAGCACAAAAATCATGGAGGAAGAAATCGCCACATTGAAATCTCAGGTTACAGAGTTAACCGATATGATGCGTGGCTTGAATCAACAGAATAGCATCTTGCTCAACCGAATGCAGAAGGAGGAGTCTTCTTCAGACCGTCACTCCTTTACTTCCAACTCCTCCCGTGGACCTAAGCTAGACTTTCCACGGTTCAATGGTACAGATCCTACAGGATGGATATATCGAGCTGAACAATTCTTCAACCTCCACAATACTTATTCTGTAAACAAAGTCCCAATTGCTTCCTTTCATTTGGAACACGAAGCACTTCAGTGGTACCGTTGGTATCTCAAGACCAATGATGAACCTGATTGGTCAACTTTTGCATCCTTAATTTTGGGTAGGTTTGGTCCCTCAGCATTCGAGGATTTCACAGGCACCCTCACCAAACTCCGTCAAACAGGAACTGTTCGGGAATATCAGCTTGAATTTGAAAAACTCGCTAATCACACTGAAGGGTTGTCAGACGACTTCTTCAAAAGTTGCTTTGTTAGTGGCCTTCGAGAGCCGATCCGCTCAGAGGTAAAAATGTTTCGACCTGAAAATATGATGGATGCTTTGGGTCTGGCTAAGTTAGCAGAAGATAAACTCTCCACACAGCGTCGACCTCCCACCTTTTTACCAGCCAAGAACACAGTGAATCAGCGGACAACCATAACCACACCAATCAAGCGCCTGACTGAGACAGAGATGTGGGCTCGTAAAGAAAAAGGATTATGTTATAACTGTGATGACAAATGGGTTAAGGGTCACAGGTGCATCCAACAAAAACTTTACTTGCTAGATGTGGAGTCACCACCAGAACAAGACAGCGAGATTGATATTCCAGAATTTCAAGATGCTCAAGATGAACCCGGCACTAAAGAGGACCCAATGGTTCAAGAGACTCAACCTGAGATCTCAGTACATGCACTAGCAGGTGTCACTACTCCCCAAACCATGAAGGTCAAAGGGTGCTTCAAAAAGATCCCTCTCACAATTCTCATTGACTCGGGCAGTACTCACAATTTCATTGATCCTCGCATTGCTAAGGCAGCAGACTGCTTTATCTACCCTTGTTCTAGCTTTGAAGTCATGATTGCTAATGGGGGCACATTGCCATGTAAAGGGAAGTGTCGAAATGTGCGTCTTGCAATCGGCGATTATAATTGTCGCTCTGATATGTTTGCCCTACCCTTAGGTGGGTGTGATGTGGTTTTAGGGGCACAATGGCTTCGCACATTAGGACCTATTTTATGGGACTTCTCTGAGCTTTGGATGCAGTTCACAGATAATGGTCAGAAGCACACCTTAAAAGGGTTATTACCAGGATCTGCTAGCATCATCAGTTCTCATCGCATGGAAAAACTTTTGAAAAAAGGCTCACATGGGGTCATTGCACAATTGCATTCCATTCAACTCCAGCCCTCTGCTGCTTCTAACCACCCTATAGACTTACAAGCCATACTCGACAAGCATGTAACCATTTTTTTAGAACCAGTAGGGCTACCCCCTTCACGCCCTGAAGATCACCGCATTCCTCTCCTTCCAGGAAGCATTCCACCCAACATTCGGCCATATCGTTACCCCCATCTGCAAAAGACGGAAATTGAGAACTTAGTCCGGGAACTCCTCAAGTCTGGCGTTATCCGCCCCAGCACCAGCCCATATTCCTCCCCAGTGCTTCTTGTCCATAAAAAAGATGGGTCGTGGCGCCTTTGCATAGACTTTCGAGCCCTTAACCACCTCACTATCAAGGATAGATTCCCAATTCCTGTCATTGATGAGCTTCTTGATGAGCTCCATGGGGCCAAATTCTTCTCCAAGTTGGATCTGCGTTCTGGCTATCATCAAATTCGAGTGCATCCTGATGACATTCCCAAGACAGCCTTCCGTACACATGAGGGTCACTATGAGTTCCTTGTCATGCCATTTGGCCTTACAAATGCCCCTTCCACTTTTCAAGCACTCATGAATAAAATCTTTCGGCCTTTTCTCCGTCAATTTATTTTAGTTTTCTTTGATGACATTTTGGTTTACAGCCGCACATGGGCCGAGCATCTCCAACATCTTGACAAGGCATTACAGTTGTTAGCTGACAATCACTTATGTGCCAAGCAATCCAAGTGTTCATTCGCTCAAGAGGAAATTGACTATTTGGGGCACATTGTTTCAGCCAATGGGGTTCGCGTGGACCCAGAAAAAATCAGTGCTATGCAGAATT
Organism: Torreya grandis; assembly: GCA_037957365.1. Taxonomy (NCBI): domain Eukaryota; kingdom Viridiplantae; phylum Streptophyta; class Pinopsida; order Cupressales; family Taxaceae; genus Torreya; species Torreya grandis. The sequence goes on from JARHVA010000272.1 coordinate 636,247, forward strand.
GGCCTCAACCAACCACCCTCAAGAGCCTTCGTGGTTTCTTAGGCCTGACAGGATACTATCGCAAGTTCGTCAAAGATTATGGAAAGATCGCGGCTCCTTTGACTTCCTTATTGAAGAAGGATGCTTTCACCTGGGGTGCAACCGCTGATCAGGCATTCATCCAACTCAAACAGGCTATGTGTAGTACACCAGTTTTGGCACTGCCAGACTTCAGCAAAACTTTCACCATCGAAAGTGATGCCAGTGGCATTGGCTTGGGTGCTGTTCTTCTCCAAGAGGGCCGACCAATTGCCTTCACCAGCAAAGCCCTTTCTGGCCGCAATTTAGCTTTGTCTACATATGAAAAGGAAATGATGGCAATTTTACACGCAGTACAAAAATGGAGACCCTACTTACTGGGAAACCATTTTTGCATCAAAACTGATCATCAGAGTTTGAAATATTTCTTGGAACAACGGGTCTCATCCCCAGCTCAGCAGAAGTGGGTCAGCAAACTCATGGGCTATGACTATGAGATCACCTATAAGAAGGGAAAAGACAATGTTGTGGCTGATGCTCTCTCAAGAACCTTCGAGGACCACCCTTCCCTCTCTGCCATCTCCATGCCCATTCCTAAATGGTTGGAATTTGTCCAACAAGGGTATGTAAATGATCCATCCTTATGCCACATCATTCATCAATTGACCACTGACCCCTCTGCCATACCACATTATTCATGGGATGGTGCTTCTCTGCGATACAAGGGTCGTTTGGTGCTTCCCCAAATTTCAGACCTACATCAGGCTATCTTCTATGAAATTCATGCTTCCCCCTCAGCAGGGCACTCAGGGTTTCTCAAAACCTATGAGCGGGCACGTCGACACTTCTTTTGGAAAGGCATGAAAACCAAAATTAAACAGATGGTGGCTGAATGTGAAACCTGCCAACGACACAAAGGTGAAACCACATTGACTCCTGGTTTGCTCGTGCCCTTGCCCATTCCTACTAGGATCTGGACAGATATTTCCATGGATTTCATTGAGGGCCTCCCTAAATCTGGGGGAAAGACAGTGATCCTAGTTGTTGTCGATCGCCTCTCCAAATATAGTCATTTTTGTGCACTCAGCCACCCATACACCGCGTCCACAGTTGCACAGGTTTTCTTGGATCAGATCTTCCGTCTTCATGGCATTCCTTCTTCAATTGTCTCAGATCGTGATGCCACTTTCACTAGCCATTTTTGGACGGAACTATTTCGTCGCACAGGCACACAATTGAAAATGAGCTCTGGGTACCACCCACAAACAGATGGCCAGACAGAAATCGTCAACAAATGCTTGGAGACCTTCCTTCGTTGTTTTGCTTCAGAACAACATCAATGGGCCAAGTGGCTTCCCCTAGCTGAATGGTGGTACAATACCTCATACCACACTTCCACCAAAATGACTCCCTATGAGGCAGTTTATGGTCAAGCACCGCCACCACTTCTTCCATATCATCCTGGTAGCTCACCAGTTCAGGCAGTTGACACTACTCTCCGAACCCGGGATCAGATTCTCCGCACCTTGCGAAACAATCTCCACATGGCTCAAAACCGAATGAAGCAGCAAGCTGATCAACACCGCTCTGAGCGTACCTTTCAACCTGGTGATATGGTCTTTCTTCGTCTACAGCCATACAAGCAATCATCACTAAAACAAAAAGGGCACCAAAAGCTTGCTCCAAAGTTTTATGGGCCATATAAGGTTCTTCAAAAGATTGGGTCAGTTGCTTACAAGTTAGAGCTTCCACCTTCCTCCCAAGTTCACCCCGTCTTTCATGTCTCATGTTTGAAACAAGTTCTTGGATCCAACATCCGAGTGCAGACAGCTTTACCAGCACTTGATAACGAAGGCTCCATCCTTCTCGAGCCCGAAGCAATCTTGGACAGGCGCACCCGCCAACTTCGATCCCGCTCCATCACAGAGGTCTTAATCCAATGGCACGGCATGCAACCAGAAGATGCAACATGGGAACCACTCTTCCAGATTCAACAACAATTCCCACATTTGAAGCTTTGAGGGCAAAGCTTTTTTTTAAGAGGGAGGGGATGTTAGGAACCCGTGCTTAATTGCTATGGACGCATATGCTTTGTAAGTCGTCCCTTAGAGCTTATTCGAATTATCCCACATACAAGGGGAAGTAGTAGTTGTTAGAATAGAGTTAGTATATAAGTAAGTGTTAAGGCCGAATAAAGGCATCCACGAATTCATTGTATTGAGCTTGCTCAAAGGAGGTTGCCCCCTCGAAGAGGCCTGCGATCAATATAAGCTTTCTGTGTTTCTGTTATTGGTAAGAGTTATTTTATTTTGGCATATTTTGATTAAATCTGTTGTAAGAGGTAAATTGCTGTAGGAGGTTCATCACAACTTTGTTCTCTTCACTAGCACACTTTACAATACATGCCAATGGGTCTATAAATAGATCCCAGACTTGAACAATAACTTATACTCTTAGTTTACTATAATTATCCATGTAGCTCAAGACTCGAAGTAGCCTTTACATGTAAACACTCTATTCACTAAACTAATTGTTAGTGTAACGAGCAGTTCTGGAACACACAGGCGACCGACGCCGGTCCCTGCTTGCCTGGTGTTATCGACGTCAGCCGACTTCCTGCTGACGTCGGTTGCCTTCTATACTGATCATGACCGACATCAGTCATACTATTGATGTTGGTGATTTTGGGTCTTCAGCAACCTCATTTTCTTTGTCTGCAATAAGTTGAAGCTTTTAGCTCCATAACCTAACATCTTTACCATTCAAGATTTGGTAGTTTCTAGGGACTAGATTCCTTAAACTAATTTAAAAGTTAAATTTAAATTGAAAAATTATAATTTACCTTATGTCCTTCACATATAATATCTTCTTCCTGATGTTATGCTTCACAAGTTTGGTTTACAACTGCCTCAGGCATGGTGGAAAGACTAGTGGTGGAATTGTGACACCCAATGGAAAATTTATTCTCTAAGATTTTTGTACCAAGTCATGAACCCCCTTTCCCCTAATTTATACAAGCTCAATGTGCATTGGGGGATTAATTCCTCCCCTATAACTTGGCTTATTAGAATTTAAAAAATATATAATGTTTGGGTTCCATCTAAACTCACCCACTTCCTGTGGTGTCTTATTTTTCAAGGTCTCCCACTCAAGGAATGACTCTCTCACATGAGAATTACTCCACCCAAGTGCATTTCCTACCAATGACTTGAGTATTTCAATCATATATTTTGGTTGTGCTCAGGCCCAATCCACTTAGAATTGGAGTCATGGTCTATTCTAAACTTATCATGCTAAGTCTTTTTCTTAGTGACTTACTCTTTTGGGGGACTCAACTAACTAGCAAGCTTCTATTATTTTTTGTGGAATTTTTTAGAGACATTATTCTTTTATAGTTATGAAAAGCCAAAAATAATGTTATATTAAACAATGATGAATGTTCTTGTTAATTTTATATTAATGACAAGTTTTCTATTATTTTGTTGGCCTACATGTAGATTTAATCCAAAATAAAAAAGGTTGTGATGGAATTCCACCACCTCAAGGAGATTTTGGACCATGTGCCCCCTACATATTGAGTTGGGTGCCTCATAATGGGTTGACCTTGGGACCACCACCACGACCTCCCAAGAGGTGAAAAAGTTGGTCATGCAATCAGGGCCAATTTTCCCTTTGCTTTCATCTTGGGGGAGAGGCTCATGATCACTGCATGGTAAAACTAACATAACTCCTTATTTTAGATGCTCTCCTACTATAATTATTAATCAATAATAATGTGATGATGTCTAGAATATTTATATGACCTTAGACCACCTGTATAGTTGGTTGTCCCTAGATCCTCCTATTACACAACCTTTTACTTGGGCATCTCTACCACCTAAGGATGATCCTCCACCTCCTCCCTTGGGTGTTGCAATGTGTTATTAATCTATGTGTTATAGTTTAATTTTGAATGTCATGTGTTTTTTGGCCTTTTTGTAACTTGTTTTTTACCCGTGTTGAACTCATTTTTCCTTCAATGAGTAATTTAAGCCATGGATACCAACTGGCTACTTTACCATGTAACCTTCTTGTAATTTTATTATTTTTTATATCATATATATCATGACATGTTCTAATAGTAAAATATAACCTGTGCTTTCAAAAACCATTCTCTTAACCAACTCCTCTTTGCACATTTTTGAATAATTTAATGAAGAGTTTCTATATCAACTACACTTTTCTCAATCTATAAAAATTTAAAAAATATTACTTATGCTTGTAAAATTTATTCGCACGTGAACCTTGAATATGAAAAATTAAGAAATGGAAATCTTGAGGGGACCAATTTAATTTCAAAACAAATTATTTAAGCACATTAATGTAAAATAGATCCCATACCTTTCACCAGCATGCCTTTATGCCATACTATTCCATACCAAAGTCATACCAATGCTAATTTTTTAATAAAAAACCTTATATTGGGTTATATAAATGTTTTGGAGGTCATACAAATATGAGTTTAAAAAATTCTAAGATGATATAATATATTACAATAGCAAAAAAAAGATTCAAAATTCTATACAAATTAGATATTTCTGATTTGAGTTCATAAAATTGTTACTTTGGGTCATTCAACTCAACTTTATCACTGTAAAATGGTTTTTAGACTATAAAAATGTGATTTTATGTTGTACACTAACAAATAAAATGTTTTTTTTTTTTAAATTTTTAGATATAAAAGGTCGTACTACAATTAAAAAAATATGGGGGTAATTAAATATGATATAATGTTTTCAACAAAGATTTTGGGTTATACAAGGCAAATTTGATGACTTGAGAAATGTACAAACTAACCTTTTTGGGGGATTTTTTTAGGCATATGAAATAATTTTCGAAATTGAAAGATTCAAAAACATTGCTCAAATTGCTTCGTACCTTACCCAAAAACCTTTCTTTCTTTTCTACACAAGTTTGACTCAAGCCTTCATGTTCACTTTGAAATAGCTCTTCATATATCTTCCATTGTTGTTTTATCAGGCCATTAATTGGGATGTTAATGGATCTACCAATGTTTGAACAAGCACAGGGGAAAATGAGAAGAATAATATTGATAAAACTTTTTTATTGAAGTTAAAATCCCAGGTTAAGTTTACCTTAGATCTCAAATCATTAAATAAGCTTTTACATGTGGTATAATGGGTCCAACTACTAAGCTAACTAAATTGACTCTTAAGTAATTAATAATAAATATTAATTACCTAGTTATCAACTACTCACTAACATATTACCCTAATTACTAACAAAGTAATTCAAACTAGTACATATATTACCTAAGGGGGTCTCTCTCATGAGATGCATGCCCCGTAAAACCATAATAAAATACTAACTACTTGGATCAAATGACCCAACACATTCATAGTCACTCAAAGGTTGGGTACATGATCATATCACCTAGCCACATTTGAAGGAAAACTTGTCAATAATCCCATGAGTATCATGCATTTACGTAGTTATTATACCTAACTCAAAATCTTTGATTTCAAATATCCAAAAAAAATCATATATGTCAAAATTTTAAAAAACAAATTTCAAAAGTTTCAAAAACTACAAAAAAATCAAAATTTATTCAAAATTTAAAATAAGGACCTAAAATGCATTTTTAATGGTTGCTAGCTTACTTATTTCCTTATGTTATTCATTCTATGTTTGATAGATATAATATTTTAGTTTTCAATACATGTTAATTTTCACGAGGTATGTGAGTGTAATACACACATAATTTTACATGGTTCTCTTATGTTGGGCTTACATTATTACCCAACAACCTTGTTAAATTGGGGGCATATCTTTTTTCTTTGTAAATAATTCATTAGGTTGTATATATCCACAACCTTTCTACCATGTTGAGATACATATCATCAAAATATTTTTTTAATCACTCATACTTTAAATTTTATTACAAGAATATGTAATTTACTAAAACTAACATTGACACACATGGATAATGTAAACTAGTCTCATTTGCTTTATGCTTATATCTTACTTTGTTGCATGATAAGTTAAGATTTTCTTGCTTATTTTGTGTGTCCCTTGGCCTTGTATGTGAAAAAATCTTGATTATATAATATCATTATGCCATTTTCCTATGGCCCTTGGCCTTTTGTGTTTATACAACATTCACAAGTCCCTTATATGTATCCATTGAGGCCTTATGTGTGGCATTAGATGTAAATTATGTGACATTGTATAACATTGATTATATGTTCATTGCTTGTCAGTATGGTGCCATAATTCATATCATGCATTACTCCTAATCTCTACTCTTACCTTGGTGTCATGATACATATCATGCACATGATGCTTATATGCTTCAATGATATATTTATTTAAAACATGCAAATTCAATGTTATATTCAAATATTATGATGTAATACATTCAAAATTTCAAGTCTACTACATGATTACATATTTCAACTATTAAATAATTTTTATTTTGAGTTAAGTGACTTTTAGGCTATGTCTCTCATCTTAAAAGGGTGGCATCACAATGCGCTTGTCTTGAGAATTCAAATCCTCGTGAGAAATTTTTGGATTTAAGGTATTATATAGTTTTTAACATTACAACATGTGACAAACATGTGCACTCATTCCTACAGTTAAGTGGCAAGTTTCAAATAATTAAAAGTTATAATTTACAAATAATTACTAGTTCAAATGAAATTTAATATAAATACAAGTACACTATATGGGTAATGATACTCATTCATGTTCAAGTTACTAATGAAAATTTCAATTTTTTCAAGTTCAAAAATTTCAAAGTTGTAAAGTTTCAAATAGAATATTGATCCATCTTGTTGGTTAGGTAAAATGGAGTAACAATAATTAAAAATATATTCAATATCAAAACATTAATTTTATTTGTGTACAAGGTAAGCTTAAAAATCTTTATTAAAATATGAGTTGGTTGAAAAACCAACTAACGAGTAAAACTGCCCAAATAAATAAAATAATAATTATACAAACAAACTTTGGATCATGAAAATAATCCAACAAACTCCCCCTTGATCCAAAGGGCTATAGCAGATGAATGAACTGGAGCAATGACTCTAAATTCATCAAAGGATCTCTATCATAACTGAAAGTGGTGTACGTACCTCTTGATATTAATCAAAAATGGTACTACTCCATATAGAAGCCCACCCTATGAGTTGTGGCATAAAAGACTAATGAACATGATCCAAGCCTACTCATCTTATGAGTTGTGGCATAAAAGACTAATGAACATGATCCAAGCCTACTCATCCCCTATAATCATTATATTGTATTGTAATAGAACCTGATCAAATCCTATAAAACTACATCGATCCACATAAGGTCCCATATAAGAACCCATTCAAATGACAAGCATGTACTGTGTATGGCACATCTCCCTAATGGCTAATAAACATTAATGACCTTTGCTCAACACTAAAAGATATAGCAACCCCTATCAACTCGTACTGGTCATCAATAACTGATCAAAAACCAACAAATGCAATATCTAATCTCCTTATCAGATGAGAGGTTACAAGTTATGCATCGAGAGAAACAAAATTAAACAAACATTGTCTGTTCCATGTCATGAATAGAAAATGAGAGAAAGCCAAAACTAGAAAAAACTAAAAGCAAGAACACAAGCCAAAATTGTCCATTCAAGCATGAACCCAAACTCTGAGTGAATAGCTAACAAGATAAGGGAATAGTCCTCCAGCCTCTAATTGATCCTCTAACCTCCAATCACTGATCACTTAAAATATTCCATCAAGTCTATTGGGACCATAGACCTCGGCCATGAGGGACATTTATTGATCATATGAAATCTCATAATATCCTAAATAACTGGAGTAACTAGAATATCTACCACTAGAATGACCCACATAATTTACTTCAGCTTTTTTTTTGCATGGAGAATAAGGTCATCGGGAAGGACATACATCTACAAGATGTCCAATACCACCATATTTGAAACATCTAGGTTCTTTCTCATGTCTGTGAGATCCAAAAAACTTTGAATCACTAGAAGAAATATGAGAAGAGTGATTGTAGTGATGCTTATATTTGGAAGACTCTAGAGAGTGTCAATGTGAATGTTGTGGAGACCATCTAGAATGGTGTAGAGAGTGCCTCAGATAATGACTCAAAGAGTGTTTTAGAGAGTGTTTCTAATACTATCGATATACATGATGAAAATCTCTATGATGGGACCTATTCTTTATATAGTGAGCCTCTTTAGCAGATGTACTCTTTTTCCTTGCAAATTATCTCTCATGTTGAGTTAATAACTCATAATAAAGTCAAATGTGGTACCATTAAGCTTATCACTAAGCTATTTAATTTCAAAAAAATTGGTGTATGCAAAACTTAAGCCATTTAGTGTAATGGAAATCAACATGTCATCATCAATTTTATCACCAGTTGTATAGTATTCTTACTTTAATGCTTTTATGCGAGAAAGAATTTAGAAACATCTTCATTATCTACCAATTTATTGTTCAACAGTTGCATAAGAAGGTCAATATTTTTATATGCATGTTGATTATCATAAAAATCATTTAATGCTTTCCATGCTTTCCTTACTCCAATTTTAACGGCTTCAATATTAATGATAACCTATTCAGTACAAGATGACATCAAAAGTGTGAGTGCACACTTATCACATTTTTGGTACTCAATCAACTTCATGCTTTCAGTTGGTGGTCTGATTTATTTCTTAATAATTTCCCACAAATCATTAAATATGAGAGTATTTTCCATGTTTCTACTTCATTCTTCATAGTTTTTAAGTGACAATTTGCCATTTTCATATATGAGACTGATAATTCTAGCCATGATGCAAAAAATAAGTCAAAACAAGAAAAAGGAATACTATTTTGAGGTTTTGCATTTACCTTCAAAAATAGCTTTTGATTTACAAATAATCTTGGAACTTATCAAAAATATTACTCCTTATAATTCCTTTTAAACCCTTATGTCACCATTTTCATTGAAAATATTATTATATCCTTATAACTCTTTTTAAAAAAATAATGTCAAACATTAATTTTGACAAAATAATACTACTGGGTTTTGAACCCTAGACCTTTTTGTTTTCAATCAATTAAAAAAGCAATTTAACCAACTTGCCTTTTACCAATTTGAGAAAATAAAGGCAAATATAGTTTAGTTATCCTTTGTTTCACTTGCGAAAAAAATTACATATATCCTAAAACCAAATTTTAAATTGTGCTCTTCTAAAAATTTCACCTCTATGGAAAAATATACTAGCCATTTTACTTGTACCAACTTCTCTTATTGATGGAGCCCATAGTAAAAAAAAACTATGCTTTAATTTTAGGTTTTTGAAACACTAAAATCTTAGATCATGTTTAACAAGGTAAAGTGGCCACTATATAAGTTTGTATTCTTGATTCTGTTTAGATTAGGGATGCCATGATTTCTAAACAAATTTTAGTATCCATTTCCATGATGATACAACTATAAATAATTAGAGACAAATTAATGCACTGTACAAACCTAATTCCTAAGAAAGAGGGAATTCTATGTAACCAGACTTGATTTATCCTTTTTGTGTTGTTGAAATGAATTTCTCTTCATAGAAAAACTAGAATAAAGGTAACCATCATACCAAAATTTGGTTATGAGTTGGATAGAATGGCACGCTCAATTATTTTCCTTGTAGGCTTGTGCAAAATATCTCTCTCTTTGTTACTTCAATTCTCCTTTTATCAAGCACCATACCTTTCAAAACATTATGTGCAACACTCAGCCGCTATCATTTGCTCTTTAGAAGGGGTCATATGAACTGCTCAATATTGTTTAAAAATTTATACCATGGTAGTATCTTTCTCCTTATGCTTGTGCATTCATGGCTTGCTCCCTCAAAAATGAAGTGGCTCTTATACCAATGTTAGCCACATAAAATGGAGCAACAATTATTACAAATATATTCAATATCAAAACATTAATTTTATATATGTATAAGGTAAGATTAAAAATCTTTACAAAAATATGAGTTGATTAGAAAACCAACTAAAGAGTAAAACTACCTGAACAAATAAAAACATGATTACAAAAACAAACTTTGGATCATGAAAATAATCCAACACATCTGTATGTTATGATTCATCTTCATGTTGTAAGTGGGACACATTAGAGTCTATCAACACTCAACATCTGTGGTTACACCTTTTTTTTACTATGTAGTAAGCCACATTTGGTGGTTCCACCCCTTTAATTATTTTATATTACTCTACAGATTCAAATGAGAATTGGAGCATATAATATTTACAACTCAATATCATTCAATGGTTTTGAAATTGAGTCTTGATCAATATCAATTTGCCATAAGTTTAACATTTATCCAAATGCTTTAATAAGGGGGAAATCACTTCTCCACTTTCAAGATTACAGGGAAATTAAATTACACTCTTTTAAGTGTATACTTTTATTGATCTTTTTTAAAATTTAAAATTCAATTTTCATATTTTCAACTTTAAAATATGGACAATAACTACTTTCAGTGGAATTATTTTAGGTTTTTCATTAAGGCATATTTCACAATCAAGTTTCACATCAAAATATAAAGTGTGTATATATAATTAAGTTCAAATCTACTTTAATCTATTAATTTCACTTTGTTACATAATTATAGTGAAGTGAGAAAAAATGTAGACACATAAAAATTATTCATTAAGTGTTTGATAATGTTTAACCTTGAAATCCTTACCTTGTTTGCCCTATTCATAATTTTGATAATTTATAATCTCTATGAGAGCATATATTGCTCTAAAAATTGTCTTGAAAATATGTAGAATATCATTCAGACATTCCTAATGTGCTTACAAGCAATTATCATTCCTTTTCCAAAAACCTTTGTCCTTTTGGGATAGGACCAAGATAGGTTGTATAGGTCCACACTGCAACCTTGTCCACTAGTGTGGCATTGTTTCCCACACTATAATGGTAATTTTTAAATTTAAAATGATCTATTTTCCCCATACTACACTTTTTATCAAGGCCAGTTAACAAAAATATTCAAAATATGACCCAATAAAAGCACATCAAGGCCATTCAATCAACTACTTGATCAATTTAGCAATCACCTGGTAATTTTACTACACACTAAGTAAAAGAGCATTATTTATTCTAATTTCAATTATGGTATACTCTAAAAATCATAGGTAAAGTTGGAATATATTTTATTTTAGGTTAAGAAAAACCATTGTCAATAATTGTAATCAATATTCTAGCTACATTCATATAGTTACACGATCATGAATCATAGTCTCTCTAAGAAGAAAAACTACATCGACCTGAGGACCATTTGGGCTATGTCGATATCACTCAAATTACATAGGGTTTTATGAGTGTACATTGGCTATTCCCTTAACCATGTTCCCTTATTTTAGAATTTCATATTTATTGTGTTTATTAGTCATGAGTTAGGGTTCATGTTTTTTAGGTATTTTGTGTGGTGAATCAAGCGTCAATATTAATCAATAAACCATCTCAGGTAGTCACATAAACCTAAATCAAAATATCAGGCATACTATTAACCAGTTTGTATCCAAAATCAACATACAAAACCAAACTATGCCCCTCTCCTCTTATTATGGTCTTGTCCCAGTGCAATTTCAATCTCTATTTTTGGGTTTGACATAGTTTGCAAGTATTTTTGGCCAGTTTCTGTCACAGTCAACTTAATATCCATTTTAGGGTGGTTTTTATACATGTAGGCACATTTATTATTTATATCTAATCTAAAAAATTTTAAATTTTTTATTATACTATATATTCATGTATATCATTTTCAAAATCTTAGATCTATTATTTTGATTCATTCAATTCAAAATTGACTAAACACCATGTTAAATTAGGTACCATGTGCTTATGATAATCAAATAAGAATGCATCTTCTAAATTTTTTAAGTTGGACAAGGATCCACTAGGTAAATTATAAAACTAATATGAAGCCTCTATTGTAATACTTCTATGAAAATCTTTGAGTAAGATATGCCCATCATCCACCATTCTTCAAAATAAATGGTATATTATGTTAAATGAATACAAGGATTTTCACAACCATAAAAAATTGGTAGTGTAGGAATAACAAAATATTTAGGATAAGAGTTCTTATATATATCTCATGTAATGGGTTGTCATAGAATAACATTATCTTTGGTATTCACACACCATGATCTAATTTATAAAGCAAGACCAAGAACTTGCTTTTGGAGCTCTCTAATGGCATGCATAATAAATACAATATGAGTAGTAGGAATAGTAGTGGTTTGAAAAATATTAGTGGATTGTAATTATTATCCATTTTAAACATTGGTATAATAGGATTATGACAAATGGGATTTAAGGTTTGGAATTACATTTTAAGACAACATTAGTACAAACTTGATGATCATTTCTTAACTTATCATTTTGAATTTGTATGGGGATAAAAATATAACATTGATCTTTATCTAATTCTAGTGATTTAGGAGAGGATAAATAATCTTTAAAATTGATATTATCTTACAACTCATATTGAATGGGTGGATGATGACTATCTTGAGAATTATTGCATAATATTTCAAAATCATTACTTTGTAAATATAGATCCATAATTTCAATTTGATTTGTAATTTAAATTCATAAGCATCTTGTAACATTTCAAGAGAGGAAGATAAAATTCTAGAATTATTCATTGGTTCCAATGGAAGAGAAAGGTGACATTAACTATGTCTTGAGGAGAATGGAAAATATATGCATATACATCATCTACCTTTTCTATAGAGAGAAAGGGTCTAACACATTTATTTGTAACATTTGACCTTTTTATGAAAGAGTTATGTTTTTACAATTTATATTGACTAATGTGATGTAATGTAAGATCAAAATCAAAAGGTAAATAAGTTGTTATAGTTAATGATTTTTTGCATTTTGTTCCTTTTGAGAGATTAAGGGAGAAATAATATTCATTATTAGTTTTCTCTTTTTGCTCTACTTTTCAAAAATAGGAATATAAGTGAGGACTTCATTATGCAATTTATACATTAGTTAGCTCAGTTTATTCTTCATTGCATTATTTTATATTGTACCTTTAATATTGATTTTCATAATCATAATCATATCTATCATTTTTTTCATTGATTTCAGAAGCATCTGAGATTGTACAATTTTGATTATTAGTCATTAATTATCATAATCATAAGATATATTGTTGCTAGAAAATTTGAATCTAAACGATGGCTACCATTGGGAATTTCATATTTAGATACACATTGATAAGACATTTTAGATTTATTAACCCAAAGTATATAAAATATGACAAATACAATTCTTAGTGCTAAAAAATAACCAATATTACAACAAAAACCAAACCTATTAATAGATGTAACTAGACAAGGTGTGTTTGGTTTTTAGGATCTCGAATATATTAATACTAGTCATAAATAATGAATACGATTATGAAGGAACTAACTACAGAATATTACACCATTTTATTATCCACTCTATCTTATTTCATGGGGTACATTGAGAGTAACTTCCTAGGCCTAACAGCTTACTGGTGCATTACAAGAACAAATCATTAAAGACTTCATATGGATGAAAAATAGAACCTTAGGCATTTTTGATATACTATGAGGTATGTAGAAACTAAAATATGTATATAGTGCTATATAATGGATTGATTATCAAGGTAGTATCCCTCACACCATGACATAGTTAAAATTGACAACTACTTTTCCTAGAACAATAACTCCTAATAATTTTATAGCTTTCAGAACATAATTTTTAGGAAAACAAAGTCAAAATTGAAAAACAGAAAACAAAGTCTCAAAAAAAAAAGTTCACCAATATGTTTTTACCTATTTTTGATGAAATAAATAAAAATTTTAAGTGATTATATAGGTGTAAAAATATAAATATTAGAATGTTAAATATATAAAATATTTAATTATTTTGATTTTAAAAAATTGTTAAGTATAGAAAGTTGTTATTTTAGGAAAATGATAAAAAGAAATATATGTATCTTGCACATGGATACCCATTGAATATTTGACTATAAAAATTAGAAGAATAGGTGACTATGTAGGCTCAATATTATGCACATAATAAGAAACAAAATCTAGACTAGTCTATTGTAAATGGATGGCAATGTTGTACATTCTATTTCATTGATTACATACTTGTCCTAGTTGATTGGGACAGACTCTAGATAGAAATAAACAAAAGAAATAAATATATAAATGAAAAATCAAAAGTAGAAGTAGAGTATGTCTCTAGATATATCCACTATAAGTGGACAAAAATATAGTGCAACTGAGTCCATTGAATATAGACTCGTCCCTGCTGAATATGATGTTGAACTAATTATTTTACCACTTTCCCATGCATTAATTATGGTTGTAGATGCATTTTTTTTTTAATTATTTTGAGAAGTACCTACAATAATAAAAACCCTATTTTATTTCACACAAAAAAAATTGGAATCAAATGGGGGGATTAGATGAGAGGGATTGAGTTGGACTGACCTTAGTCAATCCTCTTTGAAAGACCAAGCACTACACTACATTACCAATTCTTTAAGGAGGGATCAAACTCAAATGTGGTTATTCCACTTACGTGTATATGTGGAATGGTGAATTTAAGTATAGATTATCTTTCTCATATTTTACACATGGCACAACTATGCAAATGAATATTTATCCTTGAATATAACTTTAACAAACCTATAGATATAACATGAAAATATTTGAATAGATTTTTAGAATGAGGAGAACTATCCTTAATGCCTTAGATAAGCCTTGTATTTATAGATGTTTTTATTTTATATTTGGGACCTATTGGTGTGCAAAATCTGACCCAAGATGATACCAAACATAAAAAATAATAATAAAATGAAACATGACTTGAGAGAAGTTTCAAAAGTTATGCTTAGAAAAGTCCAAGCTAAACAAACAAGACCTCAAGCCAAACTTTTCTAGTTACCATGGACTTATCCAAAAGGATAAAAGACAAAAATTGGGGATCCCCATGAAAAAGTGGCAAGATAAATAACCAATATACAAATTCATAAACTATAATAGAGAAAAACTAAAGTAAAATGTGCAAGTAGATGCCTTATTCCCTGTTAATAAACTATGCATACAGATTTGTAATAAATGATGTAGATTACATGCTCATAATAAATTTAGGTGTCTACATAAATTTAGTCACTATGAAATAGAGTATCCTTGCCACTCACTTGACATGATTACAAGGTGTCAAATTCATGGATTTCACTTTTTTTACTATGTTTACTAAGGACCCATTAATTTATTCAATCGCCTTTTACATAAGTCAAAATATGATTGTCCTCCCTATTAACTCTTTTTTAACTTATCTAAATGACACGTGCTAGGAACTAAGTGGTCACTTTATATATATTATGGCTGCATTTGTATTGTGTGGCATTCTTACTTAGTTGTGAACCCTTTCTATTTGCAAGTTTTAGTGGCCACATCTTTGTCAAGTTGTGATCAATGAATATGTGAAAAATGCCAAGAACTGATTGGTCACTGGGTGACATCGTTTATAGAATTATAAACTTATTTCATTTGTTTTAATATGGTCATTCACATCCCATCACATATAAAATTATAGTTACCTTAGAGTCATGAGATTTTTACATTGAACAATGTATAAACATATTAAAAATATGTGTGGATGACTATATGAATTATAACTGTGATCATAGAAAGACATGTGGTGTGTTTGGATTGGTGATGGGGTCATGGAGTATGTAATAAGGTGTTTGATTTGTAGACTCATTTATTTATATATTATATTTAATGAATGGTTGGTTATATGCATTAAGCCCTATGTTTGGGTCACCAATTTTAAATGTGATGCACAACCACCAATTTCTTTCCTAGGGACATGTGGCATACCCAATGTAGTTATGGAGCATGAAATTTCATATATTCATGGGATAAAATAGATAATGCCCTGAACCCATTTTTTATTGATAAATAAAAGGGTTTTTTGAACCAGGGACCCAACCCTATGCAAGAAGCCAACACACAAGGCCTAACAACACACCTTTCCAAAAACATTTGCTACAAGATAAAAGCCAAAACAAACTAAAAATAACATAGCCTAAAAATGACACAAAAATAATATAAAAATAGCTAAACTTTCTTGCCTCCAAAGGCCTCTTCCCAACTTTGAATCACTTTCTTTAGATCCATATCTAACTATTGAAACAACTGGGGAACTTCACCAATTTCCTTTGTACAACCACTACACTTGACCCTCTAGCTAAATGACATCTTGGCCTACTCAATCATTTCTCCTAGCATGATTTTGAGAGATTACATGCCTATAATTCTTTTATTCATAAAAACTTTACGAATAGTCACCAAAATATTTAAATTTTTCTTTCAACTCTACATTTTCACGTTTTAAAGTACTCACTTTGTCTGTGATCCTTTTTTACTAAATATTCACCTCATTTTGGTCATCTTTACTTTGAATAATACTAATCTCATATATATAATTAATCACCTATTCCTTCAAGGTAGACTGATCTCTAAATAGCCATCTAATAATCACCTTTTATAACCTTAGTTCTTCCCTAATCTTGTCTTCCTTTAATTTTTAAGCATTTCCCCAAAATTTTAGAAATCAACATTGAGATTTTAATGATCTTTGACCATCATTGGATTAATATACTTCTCTTTATTCCTTAAATATTTAGTGGACATATGTTTCCTAGCTCCTTTATCTTCAAAAGAGAAGACTATTATGTTATTCTTGAGCATATATAATCCCTCCACAATATCATCCACTATGTCTTCTTGAATATCCAAAAGATTATCTTTAGAAGTTCCTTCACAACTTTCAGCTTACCCACATCATAGATGAGCCTTAAAATCTTTATAAGTGCTCCTCAAATTGTGCCATAAACCCTCTCTATGAAGTCTCTATTTCCCATGAAAGCATATAGGATTCTCCTTGGCCATTTCCTCTCCATCTTGAATAATTCCTATACCCAAATCATCCTTATTTAATTTTGTAGTACTCTTCATTAGATGTTTGGTCCTTCCCTTAGAGAAACTTTGTTTTCCCTGAATCAAAATGCAAACAAGGCTCTTATTAACCCCCTTAAAAAACTTATGGATCAAGAAAATTACATCTTGATGGAGAGGTTAAGATTTATTCCCTCTCTTAACATCCATGATAGAACTCTCAAGTGAATGAAGGATGTAGAAAGGAATACTTAGGGGAATATTATGGTGAAAATAATTTAGAAATATGAAATGGGACCAATGCACCACTTTTTGCCTTCCTTCAAGAGTTATATACAACATTACCTATCTAGGAACTTATCCAAATGACCAAGTGAAATATTATCAAGAGAAACAATTTTGTAAATGGATTAGGTCTTCCCCTTCTAATAGGAATTTGCTCTTCTAAAAAAAATTGCTAGTTTTGAAGACTTTTGTGACCTGTATTATAATACTAGTGACTTGAGAAATAATATCCTTAGTCATCTCTATTTCCACCCTGATGAAATCCATAATTATGTTATTCTGCCCTTTCACAAACATATTAGAAATATGATCATCATGCCCTTCAACTAGTTGCATAAAATTTGTCATTCCCCCTTCCTGAAGAATGTGCCACATCTCTCCATCCTCTTTGACATAGTTTGGCATGACTATCTCAATTTTATGAAGATGTCCACCCATCTTAAATCCAATGAAACTAGGACTAACTCTACCAAAATTATTTATCCTTCTATATACATTAATAATAATGGTAACATGAGTCCCACATGACTTCTTATAGTACTTGAGAGATTTAGACAAGATGTTGACGTTTTTTTAATTATTATTCATCACTGTCAAACCTTTCTTATTGAGCCTCAAGATTTGTCATTTAATGATCTTGAAATAAAATATCATGATGAGATAAATGACATTACTCTCATTATCTTAGTTCCACTCATGAATTACTAATACATTAAATTTCAAGGTACACTTCTAACTCAATCTTTTATCATATTATTCTAGGCAAATATTCCTTGATGCACCATTTTTAAAAACTTATTGAATAAAATCCATCTATAAACCAATTTTTATAATTATTACCCTCTTTATATATATGTTGGATACAAAATTTCTTGAAAGGATTCAATCAAGGTAGTAGCTTCCTCCATAATCTATTCAATAGTCCAACTAATAAAATTCTTTCTAGATAGACAATTGATGATCTTAAGCAAGTCTCCTTTGACTATAAGATTTTTTATTCCTAAATATTTTTCCAACCTCAATTCCCATAATAATTTAATTTCCTCTACCCAAAAGTTAGTTTGATTTCTCATTCCTTCTATAAAAGTTGCTATAAAACTACCTTTATCATCATGAAGGATTCATCCTCCTCTTAAAGCCCTTGGGTTTCCCTTAGATGCTCCATCAAAGTTGAGTTTTACCCAACCAGGAGATGGAACTCTCCACTTTATGTTTTTCCTTGTTTTGTATCTTGGATCATTTAAATTTTTATTCTGACTCTCTATCTACCAATTTTTGGAAATCTTTATCTCCTCCTCAGTCATTCCATTGGATTTACTGGGAGATCTAATTCTAAATTTTTCCATGATACTCCCATAAATTTGTATTCCAACCTTAATCATAGAAAGCTTCTTGTCTCTAAATACCCTATTATTTCTCTCCTTCTAAATACCCCAACTAATATGAGGTAAGGATAATTTACATATCTTTCTTAAGTTCTTATTAGCAAATGGGATAAAAAAAATCCAAGCTATTCATAGGTCTAAAACTAATAAAGGATGAACCCAATTGATTTGGCATTTGTCCAAGTTCATACTCAAAATATCATGGGAATATGGGCAACCAATCAACATATGATCACCTGTTTCATTCTCATTGTCATAAAGAGGACATCCATTCACAAGGATCAAGCCCCTTTTCCTAAGTTTGTTTATTGTTAATATCTTATTTTTCATAAGTAATCATAGAAACATATTTATCTTAGGAATAATAATCCTATTCCACATATTAGACCAAGGAATATCATATTTAAACATATGATAAATCATCTTATAACCATATTTCACACTATAATTCCCATCAAATGAGTTTTTAAAAATTAATTCATCCTCTTATATAATATTGGGAATATGAAAGGTTTTAAGGAGAGCATTTAGATCATCAATAATAACCTTACCTTCAACTCAAATATTTTCAATTCTAATCCATTTCTAGCTTCTACCCTCCTCAGAAACTTGAAGATATTCTTATGCTTTAAACCCTTGAACATGCTGAATGAGAGGACCAATTTGGTTCCAAGGTTCCATAATAATAAGGGGATAATATAATAACCATGCATCTTCCCAAAATATTACTTTTCACCATTACCTATTCTCCATTTTCTACCATTGATGATATTCTATTTAGTGGTCATGAGGAATTTGTAAAAGCTATAACCTTTAACAAACTAAACTTCTTCCAAAAAGCATAAGGTTTCTCTTGATTCTAAATACTTAGCCTACAGAATCTGAGTCCAATGAGTAGAATTTTTTTATAAATCTCCAAGCCAAATTGGTAATAATGGATTTATTCATCCACCTTAATCTTCTTATACCTAATACCCCATTACTCTTAGGGGTACATACCATATCCCAAGCCACCAGAGGAAACCTATTCCTCTCTTTAAAGCCTACCCAAAGAAATCATCTCTAAATATTTTCAATATTTTATGTTATAATATTGGGTATCTTGAACAAAGACATCATGTACACTAGTATACTTTACAAAGTGATATTAATGAGTTCTAGCTTTCCTGCCTAGTTAAAATCAATTCATTCCAACCAGCCAACCTTTTCTAAAATATTTCCATCAATGGGTTCCATGTTGTGGGAGATAAGCTCCTACCAAATAAAGGCATTCTGAGATAAGTGGATGGTATATCATTAATTTAACACCCTAAAATAGCAACAATCTTATTTTATATGATCATAGGTGTATTCAAGAAGAAAAGAGAGCTTTTCTCAAAATTGATTTTTTATTTTGAGCCTATTTCATAATTCAAATTTATTATTTTCAATTATTTAGCCTATCTCACTGAGGATTTAGCCATAATAATAATAGTAATATCATATACAAATTATTTATGTAATAAAAGTTCAAAGTTATGAGCTAGTTGAAATTACTTTAAGAATTTATATCTGAGTGTTGCTGATAAATATCTACTAAAATACTTAGCCATAATAATAAATAAGAAAGGGTCTTGAGGATCACCTTGCCTAATTCCTCTTTTATTACTAAAATAATATTCAGGAATCCCATTGATAAGAACAAAAAATATGACCAAATATATGTGTCTACTTATAAGTTATTTAAATCTTTCTTGAAAAAAAAACTACATCATTACCTTATCCAAAAACTTCCAATCCAATCTATCATAAGCTTTGTTCATGTCAAGTTTGAGCACCATACCTACTTGATTGATTTTTCCCATTGAATGTAAAGTCTCATGTACCACAATGATGTCATATTGTATCTATCTTTCTGATACAAATCCCCCTTGATGGATGTTTATGATTTTATCCATAATAGGTTGCATCCTAATAAAAATAATATTGGTGAAGATTTTGTAAACTGCAATACATAGGCTAATTCATCAAAAATTAGAAAAATTAGTATTTCCCTCTTTCTTAGGTATTAGAATGATAAAAGAGTTCTTTAATTATTTTAATAACTACCCCAAATATAAGAATTCATTAGCTATTAAAACCAAGTATTCTTTTACAATTTCCCAAAAAAATTGAAAGAAAGTTATGGGATATCCATCTGGACAAGGTGCCTTATTTTTGTTTAAGAAAAAAATAACATACTTGACTTCATCTAGGGAAGTAGGAAATCTGAGATTAGAGTTATTCTCTTTATTGATCAACTTCAGAATAACATGTAGACTTTATTGTTAAATTATTACATTAGTTATGGAATTCTACTCAAAAAGTCTCTTAAAATAATTAACACTTTCGTATTTAATGGCAACCATATCTGAACAAACTTCCCCATCATTCCTTCTAATTTCCCTAATATAATTATAAGCTCTATGTTTTAAAGTTGAAAGGTGAAAGAATATAGTATTCCTATTGCCTTCCTTTAGCCAGATGGCTATAGATTTTTGCCTCCAAAAACTTTCTTCTCTATTAGCCAAAGTATGATAATCATAAATAAATAGCTTCTCCTTCAAATTAGTTTGAGAATCTAACCCATGCGTAGCCGCATAAGCGTCAATGTTAGAGATATCTTCCCTCAAAATTATCTTTTAAAGGAAAATATTTTTGAAGATCTCCTTATTCTAGATTTTTATATTTTTCTTGACATTCTTCATTTTGAAAACCAGATGATACATGGCTGACCCAAGGACCACATGAGCCCACCATTCCAATATTTTATCATAAATCTTAGGATGCTTAAAACACATACGTTCCATCTTAAATTTCATTCTTTCATTTTTTGTTTTGTTATCTATATTAAACTCCAAAGGTCATGGTCTGATCCAATCCTTAGTAGTGGAGACAAAAATAAATCCTTCTAGACATTCAACTCTGTATAAAATAACACCATAGCTAATCTGAATTGAATTAGATTTTATCCAATTCTTAAATTATACCAAGTGGAAGTGGATCCTCTTAACTCCACATCTATAAGGTTACGATCAGATATGAAAGAGGCAAGATCTTCCATGCTATCTCTAAAAATCTAATTTCCAACTCTCTTTTCATCCAAGGATAAATGAGTGTTGAAATCACCCGTTATCACCCAAAGAAAGTCCTTGCAATTAGATATAAAACTATGAAGCTCCTCCCATAAATTTATTCATCCAAATAGAGGTTAAGGTGCATAAATATTTAAGAAGATCTAAAGATATCCACCCTCCTTACTAGTAAAAAAGACTACCAAATGAACCTATTACTTTATATATTTTATTTTAAATGCAGTTGGGTCTACAATAAGGGTAGTTGTTATGTTACATATTACTATAAACATGAACTTAGGATTTTAGCCTATTTAAAAGGGACCATGGATTATTTAAATGTCACCTTTAAGTTTTGATTAAAGTGGCCACAGTGAAATTTATTAAAAGTGGTTGTGAATTTTTTAAATGTGAACCCTTAGGTTTTAGTCATATACAAATGTGTGTGGCCACCAATATTTTATTTTAGACTTACATATTTTAAGTGTCCACAAAATATTTTATATTTTATAAGGATGTTGTGTGAACATTTTAATTATAAAACCTAAATGGATAATCAAATGAATCACACTGTGACTAAACTGTGGAAATGTGATTTATATATAACCATAATGTGATTAAATTAAGGAGTAGAGATCTTTATCCTAGTCGCAATCCTAGTCTAACTCACTTCTTACAATGTATATAACCAACCAAGGCTAGACTAGAGTTTGAGATGATAAATTTTATATGGATTACATTCCTTATCTACATTTATTATCAATAAACAAATCTCAAATTTTGAACTATAAATATTACATTACACTTATTTCTAAATCACATAACTATCAGCATGGTAGGTACTAGCTTTTGATCATTCGATTACTTATTTTGCATTGATGCCTAAACAAAAATAACATTTTTCAAGGTAATGTATATGACCTTATTTAGATAATTTATTTTTTATTATACTAATTTTTTTAGTAAATATTCTTGGTGGCCATTTTGGCCCACATACCAAGCTTCTACCTGGTTTAAATAGATGAGCAGGGTCCCAATTGATGAGTCGATCAGGTGGCTTTTAAATCAAGCTCAACTTTTGCAAGTGGAGGGATCCAAACATATTTTTTATGGTGCTAAAAAATTGTAGGGACAAGTCCAAAAAATGCCTAAGTTTACACTTAGCTAAATATTTCAACATTTGGCCAAAGTGTTAAAGCATTCCTTCGAAGGAAGTGTTCCACACAAAACTCATGGAAAAATTACAAGGCTTATTTCCTTTAGGAGGTTTTGTTCCACTTCATTTGAATAAGTATTGTAATTCTTTCAGGAGGAATTATTTTGAGAGTTCTATTTCGGCCTTTTGCTAAAGTATCAAGAATTGTGTTGAACATTTGTCTGAACAATTCTCCCTAAGGGTCATTTCTTTGAAGAGGTCCTTTTCATTTTTTCCAAAGGGCACTTTTTAAAGCGAAGTGTCCACTACACTTTTTTTGAAAGGTACTTTTAAAATTTATAAAAGGTCCTTTTCGCAGTAAGTGCTCTAAACAATTTTCTCGAAGGGTTTTTTTCTTTAGCAAAGTGGACCTTTACAATTTTCTTGAAGGATATCTTTTTTGAGAAAGTGTCCAAAACACTTTTCCTAAAGGGTAAGTTTCTTGGGAAAATGGTCCACTTCAGGGTTTTCAAAGGGTACTTTTCTTCACCAAAAGGCCCAAATAAATTCTTCTAAAGGGTAATCTTCTTTTGGGAAGCAACCAAGACAAATTTTTTAAGGACACTTTCCAAAGTTCAGAAGGATCTTTTCTCAAGCAAAGTATCCTACGCACTTATTCCAAAGGGTACTTTTCTTAATGAAATGGTCTAGATAGAATTTTAAATGGATATTTTCCTCAAGATAACGGTCCACTTCAATGTTTTTGAAGGGTACTTTTCTTTTGAAAATGACACTTTTGAAAGTTTCGAATGGCACTTTTGAATTCAAGTGTCCCAAACACTTTTTTTGAAGGATGTGTTCTTCAAGCAAAATTCTCCACTTCAACATTTTTGAAGGGTATTTTTCTTTCAAAAAGGGCACTTTTTAAGTTTTGAAGGGCACTTTCAAAAATCCCAAAGGATAATATCGAAGGGTAAAGGTCAATTCTATGGGCACAATACTTTCAAGAAAATTATCTACAACAATTTTCCTAAGAGACATTTCCTTTCAAACATTTTATCTCAGACAAAAATCCCAAATAAATAAATTCTTTTGGATATTTTATTTGAAATAATTATTCAAGGCAGAGATAAAGCAAGCATTTACTTTGAAACAAGTGGCCAAGACACAAAGCCCAAAATAATTTCCTAGTAAAAGACTCGAAGGAAATATATGTTTGATTTCAAAGGGTCTTGGGAAGCCCGTAGATGTCAAATTCAAGCCCTTTCAACTATCCATTTGGTTTTGAAAATCCAAGGATGTTCATGTAGATGTCAAGTTTGGGCCTCATGAAATAGTCCTTTGCATTCAAAAAAAATTATCAAAAAGCTCCCTGACTGAGTGCAAGCTTGACAAGTGCCAAGATCTCAGGAGCCTAGATAAACAATGCAAGATCAGGTTAAAGAATCAACAAATCTCAAAAGTAAAGGTGTGATGGACAAGTGGCACAAATGCATGGGGTGAGGTAGGAGATCAAATCATGTTCATTCACCTTAGGCAGATCTAACAAAGTGAGATGAATCAAAAAGTTAAGGATCTAGATCAATCATCAATAACTAATGAAAATCAAGGTCAAGAGCAAATGGGATTCAATTGACTTAGGTAGAGGTCAAATAGTCAATTTTCAACCAAGGCAAGCAATCATGATGGAGCTAATCTTGAGCATGATTCAATTGATCCATGAGCAGATATTTTGGGATCAAATGACATCATTGGGAGCATACAAAGGTAGACACATAGACTTCAATGGCCATCACCAAAGCTAACTACATGAAAATGACCTTTCTCCCCACTTGGACATGCACCAACAAACTAGTCATGAGCAGTTTTACATCCAAAAAAAAGGAAAGTGACTTGATCCCACCATTGCATCTACCATAGAGCATCATGGAGAAGATATTATAATGATAAAATATACTAGAGTGACCTAAATCAATCAGATAGGGTTTGAGTGAGCTTGATTCATGGCGGTACTTGAAACAACTTTTCAAATGGGTATGAATGGGTTTTATTCCCCTTTGGAGTGTTAAAATCCCCTCTCCCTTGCTACTCTTCTACTATAAATATGTCCTTTTAGCTATTATTTTGGATCCCTCTCCTGGGCATGACTAGACTCTACCAAGATTAAACCTTGTAACCTTTTGAGATAAATAAGATGACTATTTTAAGATTTCATGATATTAGACTAGTTTGTTCATGTTAGTTTTGATTTGCATAAGTGGTAGAGTTTTCTCCCTTGCAGGGTCTTGATCTCACCTACCTAATAGATTGTCTAATTATGCAGGTTATGTTTAGCTTTTTATGTCATTTGACTAAAGCCAATAATGGACATGTTGACTAGATTAGTGCCTTAAACTAGGCATCTCCATCATCTCCCTTAGTTTTTGCTCACTTGATGAACCTCTTCATGAAATGTTGATGCATGATAGGCATTTAGAGTCATAAATATTGTTATTTTTTCCTATCTCACTAGTGTTTTAGAGGCTCAAATATGAGTGGATGGATAATCTTCATGGTGCATCACCATAAGTTAGAATAGGTTTTACTTTTGCAACTCATTCTCCATTTTCACCCCAACCAATTTTTAGGTTTTAGAAAAAAAGGTCCAAAATGATGTGTCTGAGGAGCTATCCTCATTAAAAATCCTAAAGGTCTAGTCTAGTTATAGGCATCCCATAGTCTTCGACCATTCCCATGGTAGTCCAAGTTTGGAAGCAGGACCTAAACACTCCTCCTTTTAGCTAGGGTGCAACATGGACTGCTAACAGTTATGGCATGCCTAATGGGACTAGGTCCAAAAGAAGAGGAAGATTGTTGGTGTGTCTTTCCTCTATCAAATTTTGGAAGCAAGAACATTAGTACCAATGGTGACTCCAAATCAAAGCTTCTAATTATGAGCATACCAAGTATGTCCAATGAAGTTTCTAATTAGTTTTTTCATCTCATTTGATGTATGAGGTCAATATGAATAGTTTTGGTGAATATTCCTATTATCCACCTCCTTATTAGTATCCCTAATATGATCCTCATGATTCGTATGAGTCTAATTAGCCCTACTAATATTTTTGCCAAAGTTGTGAGGAGTCTTGGCAAGTTTCTCATGATCTTGATTATCAAGGATATTGCCCTGACCCTTCTTATGGAAAACAAGCCCATCATAATACTCCTCCTCATCAACCCTATCATGAGCCATCCATATCATCACTTAATCAGAATTTGATAAGCCTTGACAGGCATGTACTAAATTTGTACTCCCAAAAGTATTATGACCAGGATGCCCCTACACACTAGGTCCATCATATGAGAGAGTCATTATAGTGAATAAAATAAGGATGGGTACCTATTGAGAGAGAAAACTAGAACAATCTCATAGGTGAGATGATGGATGTAGGTAGTTACATTCAATAAATTAAGGAAAAGCTAAAAGGCCTTGAGGAATAGCAAGTCCAACCTCACCAACCTTATGTGCCTACATGTACACCACCTCAACCTTATTATATGCCATCCCTTCCTCCTCAAGACACCATTCTAAGTGATCCTTTAAATGTTCCAATTTCTTCATATGTTCCTTAGACCTTTCCTTCTTGGGGATTTATCCAAGAGAACTATCATAGAAAAGAGATTGTTATGAAACAACCTATTGTTTGGGTCTAAGACTCCATCCTTCCTCAATAACCCCTTATGAAGTCTTTCAAGGTTCCAAGATGGAATCAAGTAGTGAAGTCATGGGGTGGGCAAAGTAAAACAAATCTAGGTTTGCACACCCAAGATAAAGGAGGATCTAAACCTCTACAAATCGCTTTCATCCCTCCTCAAGAATATTCTTATGATCCTTGTCTTCATGAAGCTACTAAAAACATTAAAGAGAAGATGTTCCAAGAGAATATTGATAGGCAAATCAAAGATTTGGAGATGAATACAAAGAAAGAGAAGTAGAATCAAAATCAAAAGGCTAAAGAGAGGCCTTAATCTTTCTTATCTTGGAACCAAGTCATGCAGTCAAGCAAATCTGAGGTCATTCAACCCCTATCCCTCCCTCCTCAAGAACTTAGATCATTTCCACCTTGTAAATCCATTAAAATTAGTGGGAAGAAGAAGGTGGTGGTGATTCTTGAAGTCATAAAAGAGACCTTGCAGCTTCCACTCCTTTCCCCTCAAAATCCTAGAGCCTTTCCTTCATGGAGAGCTATTCAAGAGGTGAACAAATAAGAAGAGGAGGTGGAGGTGGAGGTGATCAAGGAAAAGCAACTTCAAGAGCAAAATTAGGTACCTATGGTATCTTCTTTATACCTTTATCACCTTGATGATTATTTTTAGGGATCTGTTATGTAACTCTTTGAGAAAGAGTCTCTCCTTTGTGAGGAAAATCAAGAAGATGCAGCTAAAGAAGCATAAAATGAAGGAAACATGAGTGATCAGGAAGAGGAGATCATGATTGGGATACCTCTTGACAAAGATAAGCATGTTTTGGATTTCCATCATGATGCAAAAATGGAACAAGTGCAGGAAAAAGTTAATGTCGAGGCTGAGATATAAATTCAAGAACAAGTACATGAGGTAGAAGTTGTTGATGTACAAGAGAAGGATGTCCCAATTAGACAAGTTGATGGTATTTTATATGAGTACCTTGATAACATAAAAGATGCCATTTATCACGAAGGACAAGATTTTATAGGTGAAGAACAAGCTAAAATTGAGAGCATGCTCAATTATCTTGATATTAAAAATGAAGCAATGTTGATTGAACAATATGAAATGTCAAAAGAAGGATTGTAACCTCATGTTTTTGGTCAATAAATTGATATGTGTGCTTCTGAATTTTAGTTTGAAAGGGATTTAATTGAACTTCAGCTTCATATGAATAAATCTTCTGATTTGTTTGATATCTTACATTCTGGTTTTTCTTTACTTCAATAGGGTCCATTACAGGATAAGAGGAGTGTTATCATCAACAAAAAGGTAGTTGTTCTCTTAGGAAATGACATGTTTAAACTTTTTAAACATGGTTATCAACTTTTGTTACCAACTTCAGACATCTCTCTACTATTGAAAGCTGAGAAGGAGCTCAAATGGCTTTAAGAAGTCACAAGATTAGGTACATCTCCCTTAGAGGTCAACCTCATAGATATGTCAAAGGAGATGCATCAAGTTGGTCTATATGTCCATGATTAGCAGTTTAGGAATGAAGAAGAACTAAAGTTATTTTTATAAAGTCCACAAATTTATAAGGAGTATGATTGGGTCTTGGACTCATGTCTACAATTCATGGACCTAAAATTGGTAGTAAAGGAACCAGTTACTTCCCTAAGAAGACATGAACATCCAATTGCTCATAGTTATAGAAGACAGCAGTCAAGAAAAGACAAGTTTGTCTCAAAGTTATAAGGTGCACAAAATAGATTCCCATTTGACCCAAGTGGAAAATACTTATATTTTTTACCCATGTATAAATTAGAATAATTTTCATGTTTTCCTCTAAGTGTTGCTTTAGCACATTTTTTTTGTTGTCCCTTTTATTCTAGGTTAGTTTCCCTTTCAATAAGTGCCTTGGGCACTCTGTTCTATTTTGTTATTTTTGGGTCATTGTTTTTGTTTTGAGTAGAGGTCAAAGTAGGATTGGTATCTAGTTCTAAATCCAAGTCAATATGTTGGACCCAAGTAGTGACTCCATGCCCAATCGACTAGACAAGGCAAACTAGTGTGGGTTATAAAGCATAATAGGCATGTTTCCTTGCAAGTTACCAGAATTTTTGGCCATTTTGGCCCACATACCAAGCTTCTACCTAGTTTTAAAAAATGATTAGGGTCCCAATTGATGAATGGATCAAGTGTATTTTAAAGCAGGCTCAACTTTTGCAAGTGGAGGGATCCAAGCATAATTTTTATGGTGTTGAACAATTGTAGGGACAATTCCAGAAAAGGCCTAAGTTTACACCTAGATAAATATTTTAGTTTTTGGCCAAAGTGTTAAATCATTCATTTGGAGGAAGTGTTTTATGCAAAACCCATGGCAAAAGTACAAAGCTTATTTCTTTCAGGAAGTTTTGTTCCACTTTATTTAACTAAGTATTGGAATTTTTTTGGGAGTTTTGTTTCAGCCTTTTGTTCAAGTATCAAGAATTATTTCACACATTTTGTCCGAAATAATTCTCTTGAAGGGTCATTTCTTCAAAGAGGTCTTTTTCATTTTTTTGAAGGGCACTTTTTGCAGCAAAGTGTCCACTACACTTTTTTTGAAAGGTACTTTTCAAAGTTCCAAAAAGCAAGTGCCCCAAATAGTTTTTTTGAAGGGTTTTTTTCTTCAACAAAGTGGACCTTTGAAATTTTATTGAAGGATATATTTCTCGAACAAGTGTCCCAAACACTTTTCCCAAAGGGTAAGTTCTTAGGAAAATGGTCCACTTTAGGGTTTTTGAAGGGTACTTTTCTTCACCAAAAGGCCCAGAGCAATTCTTCTGAAGGGTCATCTTCTTTCAGGAAACAACCAAGATAGATTTCCAAAGGACACTTTCTAAAGTTCCAAATGATATTTTGTCAAGCAAAGTGTCCTATGCACTTCTTCTTAAGGGTACTTTTCTCAGGGAAATTGTCTAGACAGAAATTTTGAAGGATATGCTCAAGAAAATAGTCCACTTCAAGATTTTTGAAGGGTAATTTTCTTTCTAAAATGACACTTTTGCAAGTTTTAAAGGGAACTTTTGAAGCTAAGTGTCCCAAACACTTTTTCCAAAGGATATGTTCTTCAAGTGAAACGGTCCACTTCAGCATTTTTAAAGGGTCTTTTTCTTTCAAAAAGGGTACCTTTGAAAGTTTTGAAGGGCACTTTTAGAAATATTGAAGGATAATCTCGAAGAGTAAAGGGAAATTTTATGGGCACAATTCATTTGAGAAAATTGTTTGAGATAATTTTCTCAAGAGACATTTTCTATGGAACATTTTATCCAAGACAAAAATCTTAAAGACATGAATTCTTTTAGACATTTTGCCTAAAATAATTGCTCAAGGAAAAGATAAAGCAAGCATTTCCTTTAGAGGAAGCGGTCATGACACAAATCTTAAAAGAATTATCTAGTAAAATATCTGAAGGAAATAGCTATTTGATTTCAAAGGGTCCTAGGTAGCCTTGTAGATGTCAAATTCAATCCCCTAGAACTATCTATTTAGATTTGAAAATCTAAGGAAGTTTATGCAGACATCAAGTTTGGGCCTCATGAAATGGTCATTTGCATTTTCAAAAAGCATCAAAAGGGTCCCTGATTGAGTACAAGCTTGACAAGTGTCAAGATCTTGGGATCCCAAATCAACGGTGTAAGAGTAGGTCAAAGAGTTAGCGAAGCTCAAGAGCAAAGGTATGATGGATAAGTGACACAAGTGTATGGGGCTAGGCAGGAGATCGATAGATTGTGTTCATTCACCTCAAGTAGATCTAACAGAGTGAGATGAGTCAAAGAGTCAAGGATTTGGATCAAACATCAACACCCAATAAAAATCAAGGTTGAGAGCAAAGGGGAGTCAAGTGACATAGGTAGAGGTTGAAGATTTGATTTATGACCAAGTAAATCAAGCATGACGGAGATGAGCTCAAGCATGATTTAGTTAAGCCAAGAGAATATATTTTGGGATTAGATGAAGCCATTAGGAACCTACAGAGGTAGACATATAGACTTCAATGGCCATCACCAAAGCTAGTTATATGAAAACAACCTTTCTCCCCACTTGGGCATGCATTGAAAAACTATTCGTGAGCATTTTTACATCAAGATAAAATGAAAATAACTTGATCCCACCATTACAACTATCATGGAGCATCACAGAGAAGATATTATAATGATATAATAGACTGGAGTGACCTAGATCAATCTGATAGGGTTTGAGTGAGCTTGATTCATGATGGCAATTTTAATAGCTTTTCAAATGGGTTTGAACTAGTTTGATTCCCCTTTAGAGCCCCAAAATCCCCTCTCCCTTGATTCTCTTTTGCAATAAATATATCCTTCAAGCTATTATTGTGGATCCCTCTCCTGGGCATGACTAGACTCTACCAAGATTGAGCCTTGTAACCTCTTGAGTTAAATAAGATGATTTTTTTTAGATTTCATGATATTCGACTGGTGTGTTCATGTCAATTTTGATTTGCATAAGTGGTAGAGCTTTCTCCCTTGCCAAGTCTTGGTCTCACCTAGCTAGTAGATTGTCTAGTTATGCAGGTTATGTTTAGTGTTTGATGTCATTTGACTGAAGCCAATAGTGGATATGTTGATTAGATTAGTGCCTTGAACTAGGCCTCTCTATCATCTCCCTTAGGTTTTGCTCACTTTATGATCCTCTTCATGAAATGTTGATGCATGACAAGCATTTGGAGTAATAGATCCCATTATTTTTTCCTAACTCACTAGTGTTTTAGAGGTTCAAGTATGAGTGGATGGACAATCTTCATGGTGCATCACCACAACCTAGAATAGGTTTTACTTTTACAACTCCTTATCCCTTTTCACCCCAACCAATTTTTAGGTTTTAGAAGCAAAGGTCCAACATGATGCATGAGAGGAGCTAGCCTCATTAAAAATCCTAGAGGTCTAGTCTAGTTATAGGCATCCCATAGCCTTAGACCACTCCCATGTTAGTCCAGGTTTGGAAGTAGGACCTAAACACTCCTCCTTTCAACTAGGGTTTAACCTAGAGTGATAACAGTTCTATCCCAACTTTCAACTACTATCAACTTCTATCCAACCACATAATGGCCTTGTCAATATCTAAGAACATGATTCATAAGTATGTATTTTGTAAATGTTTTATGTAAGTACTATTTTTTAATCATTACTTCCTAAGATTGAAAATTATAATTTATAATGTCCAAATTAGTTCAAATCTACATATTTTTACATTATAACACATTTTTTTTGTTTTTTTTAATATCTAATTATAGGATTAAGGCAAAGAGAGCTAGCATTCTATCCTAATGTTTTTTGCATGGACATTGTTTTTGTGTGGTATAGTCACATTTAGGGGTCTCAATGAAGAGACACATTACCCCACACATCCAAAGTGAACACACATGTATTTATATGCAACACGCATAGCTAGAAGTGAATACAAGTTCATAATTTCATTAATATCTAAGAAAATAGTACAATAGTATATTTGAATCCATAAGCTAAAATATTTTTTGGGTATGAGCTAAAAAATGGAATATTAAATCTATAATAATGGAGTATCTCACATATCCATCCAACACTCTAAGGCTACATGCATTCTTCGTGAGCTCTCTCTCTTTCTTTCTATTTTGCAATGTGGAAAAATCTCCCTTTATTTTCCTACTCACTCGACTCTTCACTTATTCTTCTTCACTTGTATTCAAATAGAATTTATTTCACCCTTATATAGGCTCTATAATTTATAATGTTGATCCATGTAGGCTATCATGGGTTTCTAGGATTTATGATCCTTTTCCCCATGCAACCACCAATAATGCTTGTATTATTTTCAATGTATCATATGTTAGATCTTGTACAGGTCTAAACATATACTTTAATTACGTAGGAATATGAATATTTAGACTCTTAAATCTCAAATTCATATTAGTACATATCTACACACATTTATTTTCCAATTCCTACTTTTTATATTGACTTGTACTTCACACAATCATACTAGGGTTTATGTAGGCTTGTTGTAGTCCATATGGATTTTAGTCAACTTTAATTGACTTTGTGAAAATTGTGCCATGTTCCACCCATTATTCATTCTTACCCTACATGTTCATTTTTGCCTTAGTATGCTCTTCATGCATGCCTAGCACCATTCCTCACACTATGCCTGCACTTGAAGTCCTTCCTCAATTATGTGCTTTAATTATTTTGTGTGATTCATAATTTGTGATTCTATGTAACTTGATAGTCTAACCTTTCACAACCACCTCATCCTTCATTCCTATGCAAACATAATTGTTCCTTAAAAACACTTGAATGTTTGTACGCTCCTTTGTAAACTAGACTTAACCGCCGTAGGCAAAGTAAGATTATTTTTTTGCCTACGATGTTCTTGCATCAAACACCCTAGGTAAATAAAATTTAAACCCCTACTCACAATTTTAAATCTTTAATATTATGCCCATAACAACCAATCTATGACTCAACCATATATAATCCTTCACAAGGTGATTCTTACATTGTACCACGTATTTCATATATAATATCCCATGTGTCATCCTCAGCACTTTAGATTCTAATATGGCTATATTTAATCTTTCTCTTTATTTGACATATCCACTTTCCAATTAGGAATTGGAAATCCTATCCCACTCTCTTAATTATAATCCAATGGGCCTTCATGTTAATCATACAGATCAACTACATTTAATATGGGTAATATGTCCATATATTTTGACAACTTGATCTCATACGCATCCATTGAAAATTCACACAATACTTTACATGGTCCTATATTATTCATATTTAGTTTGTGACATGTTCCTCATGGGAACCATTCCTTACATAAATGCACCAATACAAGGTCTCTTTCCCTAAAATTCTTATTTCTTCTTCTTTCATCTTTGTATTTCCAGTATCAAATATTGCTATGCTTTAGCCATCTTCGCACCTCTTGATGAAAGTTGTACATATATTTTATGTAACATTAAAATTATATACTCTTTCCATGGGTCTCATTTATATCTCTCAACTTCATGACTCCCTTTGGATTGCTTCCATTTAAAATTGTTGTATGTAGAATACATTTGTGTGAACACAATGTCCCACTGCTTGGGTTAGTCTCCAAATAAACATATGAGTAAATTCCCAAGGATTATGTTCACCACCTCACTTTATCCATCCATCTAAAGATGATATGTTGAATTCAAATTTAGGATTATCCCTAAATTCTTCCATAATGTACACCATAAATGGTCTAAGAGCTTTGTATTCTGGTGACACACTATATTACATGGAAAACATGTAGATTCACACCTCTTTGAAGAACAATTGTCAATGTTCATCATGTCACTTGTCTTCTTACATGAGATAAAATGTTCCATTTTTTATAATTTATCCACCAAAACAAATATGGAATCATTGCCCCTATGGGTTCTAGGTAATCCTAGCACAAAATCCATGCTAATTACATCTAGTGGTTTATCTGGTATATGTAGTGGTTGATACAACCCTACATTTTGACTCTTCCCCTTTATCAGCTATAAAAATATGCACCTTCACACATACTAATGCACTTACCTACGTATTTCCTCATTTTCTTACAATGTTAACTTGTATGTAGCCTTGTTGGGTAAACTTTACCTTAGCATCAATTCCATATGTGGACTTATGCTCCTTATTAATGATAATCCTTATAGAGTGTCACTCGAAACAATGTCAGTGAACTCTAACAACTCCTCACTTCGTGTGAAATTTATTCATCATTTTATTCATTGATGCATTCACACCTTTCTTGCACTAGATTGGGGATGAACACAAAACATGCTTTCTCTTCCACTAAATTTAAGAATTTGTTTCTTGCCACCGTCGAGAATATTTTACAAACATTGTTGTTTTTATTCTCTTCTTTATCCTTTTAAAGAATTAATTTGAACTTATTTCCATCCTTCTCTAGGTGATAGATGTGCATTCTCACATCATGCATAACCTTTCACTTTTACTACCAAGGCCTCCCTAAAATCACATGGCATACATTCATTGGCATCACATTGCACTATACCTCATCATGATATGCACCTATGTTTAACTTCACAAGGCACTATTCATTCATCAACACCTAATGTCCATTCTGAAATCGTGATTATTTGTATGGGTTTTAGTTCACCACCTTTTTCAAACTCAATTTCTACACCATTTTACAAGACATGATATTGTCTATGTTTCCACTATCCACTATCACTTTTCAACATTTGCATCTAGACTTACAAACCATTTACAAAAGGATTTTTATTTGGATCGATTCACTTTCTACCTTCAATAGCTTCAGCAATACTCTCTTCATCATCATGTTTTTCTTATGCACTGGATCTTTTGAGTGTTCTTCTAAGCTAATGGAATCCACATCTTCATGTATGGATATGTGCACCAAATTCTGACCTTCTCCTAACTTCCCTTTTCACTTGTGGACATTCATAGGCCTTATGCCTAGGTTGTCCACATATGAAGCATGTCCCTAGGAATTACCTTTGCATTCCTCTTCCAAATCTTCCTTTCCCTCTAGATGGGTAGCATGTCCTTACTTGCATGTTTTCTTTCTCAATTCCATGTGTTCCTTATTGTTATTTTTCATGCACATTTTGTGTTTTGTTATTATATCCTTGTTTGTATAGGTTCCTTCCTACATTTCCTCATCCTCCTCATGTGAATCTTCCCTTGCCTTGTAAATTATTTTGATATCTATGCAACTTATCATTTACCTTTAGTAAAAATTGAAAGGCCTTATCTACACTCTATATCTATGTCAAACTTAACTCTTCTTGAATTGAGATTTTTAACCTTTTCAAGTACCTCTTATGGACCTCTTTTGATTGAATTCACTATGTCCCTACCTAATGGTGATCTTATATATTTCCTTAGTATACTTCTTGATAGATAACTTTGTCACAGGGTATGTAACCTCTTGAATAACTTGATCTGATAATCTATGAGTAATAAATTTACCTTCATCTTTGCAACCATCAAAATTATATTGGGTTATCTTCTCCTTAATTCTCTTGTATCATTCATTTTGAACTTCCTTCCACTATATCAACACATGAACTTTCAACTTGGTCTACACCACATTTACACATTGTGGTTCACTAACATCATCAAAATCAAAGTATTTCTCTATGTTCATGAGCCATTCAGTGAGCTCTTTCAGGTTTAATCTTATAGAGAAGCATGACACTTACAACTTGATGCGTCATCCAATCCATAATATATCTCTCATAAGCCGAACTTCGGATGTATCCACTTTCACTTTGTCATCTTCAGCACCTCTAGTGCTTTTTACTCAATCCTTCCTCTTTAGCATCATTGAGGTCATCCCTAAAAATAAATCCATGGATTTTATCCTCCTAAATGAGATCCAAGCATGTTTTCACAACATACAACATGCTCAAGACTTCATCAAGCTTTATGACCACAATGGCCACTATTGTGCCTCTTCACCTATGTTATCTTCCTACCTTTTTCTCAATTGAGAAAAATGTTCTACTAGTTGCCTTAATTTAGTGCTCTACTAGCTTCCTTCCCACACTCTAATAACCCAAATTACATGGCTTAACTTTATTTAATACCAGTTGATGCAGTTGTGATTAGGGGTCTTAGTGAAGGGATGCTTTACACTAGACACCTCAAGTGAACACACACGTATTTATATGTAACAGACATAGTTAGAAGCAAATATAAGTTCATAATTTCATTAATGTCTAAGCAAATATTACAATAGTATATCCCAAGGCATAAGTTATATGTTTTTATAGGTATAAGATACAACACACAAGATTTAATTTATAATAATGGAGTCTCTCAGATCTATATCCAACACCCTATTTGCAAGTTCTTTCTCTATCTTTCATGTGTGTGTGTGTGTGTGTGTGTGTGTGCACATATAATTCAATCCAATAGAATCTCCCCTTAGTTTATTACTATCTCAGATCTTCACTCTTATTCTTCCCTCATTTTCAAAATGAAACCCTTGTGCCTTTACATAGTCTTTATAAGTTTTCACATTGATCCATACAAGCTATCATAAGTTTATATGCTTTCTTATCCTTTTCTCCATGTAACCACTGGTAATGATTTTCTTATTTTTAGCATATTATATGTTATACAAGTCTACAAGTCTACTTCAGTTCCATAAAAATTTAAAAATATCCCATGGCCTAAATTTCAACTTCATGTCAGTATGTATCTACATGCATTTATTTTCAAACTCTTACTTTATGTACTAACTTGTACTTCACACAATAATATAAAGGTTTATGTAAGCCTGTTGTAGTTCCATATGGATTATAGTCAACTCTGATTGAATTTGTGAACACTCATTGCATGGAATTACCCTACGCATTCCTCTACACCTTACTATGCTCTTTGAGTGCACATAACACCTTTTCTTACATTACGCCTATGTTGGAAGTCCTTGTGCAATCATGTGCTTTACCCTATATTATGCAAATCAAACTTTATGCTTGTATGCAGCTAAATGGTATAGCCCTTACACATCCACCTCATCATTCATTATTTCATGCACTGAATTATTTCTTCAAAACACTTGTAAATTTGTGCTCTCCTTCTCAAAATTGTTCTTAATTGTCCTAAGTAATACAATATTTATTTTACTCATAAAATGCTACTACAATCGTGTGCTTTACCCTATTTTATACAAATCAAACATTAAATTTTCCAACCCTTACACATCCACCTCATCACTCTTTATTGCATACACTAAATTCTTCCTTCAAATCACTTGTGTTTGTGCTCTCCTCCTTAAAATTAAATTTAATCATCCTAGACAAGCAAGATTTCTTATACTCCTAGGATGCTACTGCATCAATATAGACTATAAGGTAAACTTTCAACACTTTTAAATCCAATAATTAATGGCTTTAAATTCATTTTATCATTCCCAATGTCACCTGAATGGTCACCACCTTGAGATCATTGATATGTCCTTGCAACATCTCTAACCACTAAACCGCCATCATTTTCCTCAGGGTCTCATGTGCACATAGCCTCCATTATGAACACACTACACATATCCCAATGTTCCCTTACTTCGTATATTAATTGTCATCATTATTTATTAAACTTGGACTCAAACTCACTCCACAAAATATTTAGTGAATGGGAAATAAGTTTGGTCATTGCCAACCTAAGACATCAAAAACACAAGCCTCCCCAATGATGATCAATAGCCTTTGCAATATTTATTTGGCCCCCAAATTTATAATTATTTATCTTTTTAGTAGGTAATAATATAAATACGAGCATATATACTCTTGAGAGAAGATACAAAAATAAGGATTGAGAGATCAAAGTTTTCTTTTAAATATTATTAGAAAATCACACTTATGGTAATCATATTATTATTTTTTTATTCTATGAAATATTAGCCT
The DNA here is from genome assembly GCA_037957365.1 of Torreya grandis. Lineage (NCBI taxonomy): Eukaryota > Viridiplantae > Streptophyta > Pinopsida > Cupressales > Taxaceae > Torreya > Torreya grandis. The sequence continues at coordinate 674,319 of JARHVA010000272.1, forward strand.
ACTGTTATATTGTTTGTGGCTATTTTTTGGGCCTAATTTGTATATATATTAAAAAATGTAATAAAAACTATAGAAACATATATAGTTTTTTAAAAAAATAAATAAATAAATTATAGCATGTTTTTTATTAATTAAGGCAGCAAACCAAGGGTCGAACCCTATTCAGTCAAAAAAGACAAGAAGGCTGGCAAACAAAAGATGCTAGCACCGAACCAATGGCACAGCTGAGAAACACAGTCAGAAGCAAAAAAAAACACTGGAAAGACCAAAGTTAGAAAGGATGAAACTACATAACTATAGAATTAAAAAGATTTAAGATTCTCATTGTCCGCATTGTCAGCATTCCCTGGATTACCCACCGCTTCCAACATAGTCATATTCAACAGAATGTTATTTCGAAGGCCTTTGGCAAAGACCTTTTCCAGCTTTTGAATGTAGTCTTTCAAGGCCCCAATTTTTGTTTTCCAGTCATTCTCATTCTCTGAACCCTCACCAGCGTCTTCTACATGCATCTTCTCCTTATTATTAGCAGTTCCCCTAGAATCAGCACCCTGCTCTTCAGTTACCTCAAAAACTTGAGAAGCCTGTTTCCCACCAGTGTCCTCCAAAATTTCTTGAATTTATAGCTCTTCATACTCTTCATCCTGGGTTTCATCGTCAGAAGCACTTTCAGAATACTCAATCAACCTTATCTTCAGGGCTAGATTTCTAGCAATCCACCCCGACCTGCGCACTCCCGAAGGGAAACCATCCTTACTAATTTTGGAGGGCCTGTGTCGTTTGCCACATTGGCCCCCCGTGGCCCCATCTGGATTTGTGTGGGTCCCTTCCTTAGTCTCTTAAAAATTTCCTTTTTCTCCATCAACCTTCCTCTTCCTTCCCTTTTTGCTCGCAAGGGAGCTCAGAGTATTAGCAGGGCTCATAACAGGGGTGGAGAGAGGGGCATCATTGGTCTTGGTAAGAGCAGGGGAAACCCAAGATTCATCAATTGCATCACCAAAAACTGGGTTTGAGGGAATGTCTTCATTGACACCTCTGATATTCATGTTTGGCTCAAGGGAATGGTGGAAATTATAGAGACAAAAAATAAGCCCCTGGTGTAGGGGAATAGGTTTTAAGTCCAGCTTCTTGGCCATTTTGGCTCTCACCCTCAGGATAGAGTGTTCCAATGAGGACAGTAGGTAGAAAGGAAATCTGATAATAGCATTGCATCTAAAATGATTCAATAGAGGAAGGTGATAGTTATAAAACTTGGTATATCACCCCTTGAGAGTGAAGTATTTCATAAGAATGAAACAGACACCATCCCATGGCTCTAGCAGTTTGGCACGCTCGAACCCTTCTTGATATAGGAAGAGTTCTTCTCCTTCACCCAAAAACAGTTTGTGACTAGCCAAATCCATGATTTTGGTTTTCCTTTAGAGCTTTAAACCCTACATGGTCATTCCCGTGGCCATTGAAATCACCTTTTCAGAGATTTCAAAGGTAATACCCCCCACAGTGACCTGCCTATTCAACCAATATCTTGCGAACTGCTCAGACAAATTTTCATCATAACCATTCAGCCTTTCTAAGTACGGGCTGATACCTCCTTCTTTATAGTAATGCCAGACTAATGGGTTGTCCTTAAATTTATAGTAGGAGACTAGTTTAGTATAAATATGATCTCCCCCCATTCTATAATTACAGACCCATCCGATGAAATTCCCAATTACCACCTTGAGCTTCAAATAAGTAACTAGCCCTCAGTTTCATTTGCATTGAATGCAGATGTGAAGGCTCATTTTACAAAATGGCCCACCGCGGTGACGTCTACTCTCATGCTTGAAAATAATTCCCCCTTGGTTTTCATGATGTAACTCTCGCACCTCTACCTCATGATACAAGGAATTAATCATGACAATCAAGAAGTACTAAGGTTATCATTTTCCAAGATCTGCAATGGCCTTCTCCACGTAGACTGCCTTTGAAATCTATCTTTGTCATCAATGTGCATCATTTGTACTCCATCATTTCATTATGAATGATCTCTCTAATGTTTAGGGGTATATGATCCCCTTGTTGCCATACCCTCCATCCTGAGAATCGCTAACCAAGGTTGGCACAAGCATCAGCGACCCTATTACCTTCTCTGTAGGTGTGGGTAATCTCAACTTCAGAAAACTTTTGTAAAAGAAACCTGATGTCCATAATGGTGTCTTTTAGATGGATACCAACATTAGATGCTTTATTAACAGCATCTATGACCAACTTAGAATCTCCCTTAATATTCAAATTTCTAATTCCTAGGGATATAACTAACTTTAATCCCCAAAGTAAATCCATAGCTTCAGCATAGTTATTGCTCTAGCAACCAATGCCACCAACATAGACAGCAGACATCCCTCCTTTTTCATTCCTTATTATTCCTCTTCCACTTGATTTACCATTCAACTTGGATGCCCCATCAAAATTGAGTTTCATCCAATTAGGTTTAGGTGGTATACATTAAGTATGAAGTCTCTGAAGAATTTTGGAATTATCATGCCCAAGGATAAGGTTTCAAACCTTCCATTTGGTAGCAATTTGACTTTCAAATTGAGATAGGGGTTTCTCTGCAACACTAATATGAGTTGTAATACTTTCCAAGATGGTCTTAGAAAAGGAGTTAAACACCTGAGCAACATTTCTAGCAGTGTCCCTAAAAATTTTATGATTTTGCTCTTTCCATAAAGTCCAGCTCAAGCATGGCAGAGTTTGCTTCCATAATTCCTTAATCCAGGGATGTGTGAAGGTTGAGTTCCAGCTGAGGATTACTTCAAGGTTAGAATTGCAAACCCATTCAATGCCAAAGTTGTTAAGTATTGTGCCTCATAAATCTTGGGTAAACTCACAGTGTATGAATAGGTGTGAAATTGATTCCTCTCTAAAACCACACAGAAAACATCTGTTGACAAAAGTAAACCCCCTCTTTTGAAGGTTGTCCTGAGTAAGGATTTTGTTATGGGCAGTAGCCCACCAAAACAAGTTAATCTTTGGAATGAGTTTATGATTCCAAACCTTTTTCCATACCTCCTTATTTTGAACTTCAGGTGTAAGCAGATGATAGGTAGATTTGATAGAGAACAATCCATTCTTATCCGGCCACCAGTATTTTTCATCCTCCTGAGGGAAGAGCGAGATTCTGATCTCTTGAACACATTACTAGATCTCCCAAATTCTTGGGATAAGCTCAGGCCTATGCACACAGCAATCCAAAAGGATTTTCCAGCTCCTTATCCCATTATTATTTTCCATATAATCACTAACCCTATCACCAAAGAACTGAGTAGTCAGGTCTATAATTTCTCTATAGTTTCCTTTGGAGATGAGAGGCTTATCCCTTAACCAATTATCCTCCCAGAATTTAATCTGCTGGCCATTTCCAAGCTTCCACCTAATTCCCTGTTTGAGAAGACTTCTACTTTTTAGCATTTTATTCCATATCACAGACCCCTAGGGTAATCCCGCCTATTGAAGAAAGTTGGACTCATCAATGCTATGCATGTATTTGGCATACATTATTTCCCCCCACTCACTGTTGTTGTGAATCAGATTCTAGCTAACTTTTGAGAGGAGGGCTTTATTCATTTTCCTAATGGATCTTATATTAAGTCCACCATGAGATTTTGGGAGACACACTTTTTCCCATCTGACTAAAGACATTATCTGCTTGTCTTCCATTCCCGTCCATAAAAATTTCCTTTGGATCTATTCCAACTTTTCAGCAAAATACATAGGAATTTTAAAAAGAGACATGAAGTAGGAATACCTTGCAAGGATGCCCAAAGAAGTTGCAGCTTACCAGCACCACTGAGTAGTTTCCCCTTCCACCCAAGAAGTTTCCTCTGTGTGCATTCCACAATACCATTCCAAAAACCTGAAGATACTTCTTTGATTGAGAGTGGGAGACCAAGGTAGGTAGCTGGTAGGCCAGCCTCAACACAATCTAAGATATCAATGATTATATGTCTAAGTTCATTGGGAGTGTTGAAGAAGTACAAATTGCTTTTCTAGAAATTTATTCTTTCTCCCGAGTCTCTGGCATAATCATTAAGCATATTCTTCCATCTTCTATCTTCAATCACCGATGAGATGCCAAATAAGATGGTATCATCCACAAACTGTTGTATAACCATAGGATGAAGGGAAGAGGCAGGTTTGATGCCTACTAGCTTTTTTGAAACTATATCAGCTTATATTTATCTTCCCAGTGCCTCAACCATAATGATGAATAGGTATGGGGAGAGAGGATCTCCCTGATGAATTCCTCTCGAGGAGGAGAAAAACCCTCTAGGAACACCATTAAATAGCACTGAGAATTTAGAAGAAGAGACCGCATTCCATAATAAGCAAGACAATTTATCATTAAACCCAAATTTTCTAATCACTTGGAATAGAAAAGTCCATGAGACTATCATAAGCTTTGGATATATCGAGCTTGAGGGCCATCCCAGGGATTCTACTCTTATCCATGGAGTGGATAGTCTCATGAGTGGTGATCACAGCATCAAGAATCTGTCTGCCCGAGATGAAACCTTTTTGAGTAGGAGAAATAATTTTGTCAAGCAAGGGTTGAATTCTCATAACCAGCAGTTTAGTACATATCTTATACACAGTGTTGCATAAGCTAATGGGTCTAAAATCAGTAAGGTGTAAAGGTTGATATTTTTTAGGAACACGTACAATGAATGTATTATTGACTTGTTTCAAAAGTTTTCTAGATCTGAAAAAATCATGAACTGTAGCCGTGAGGTCCGCTCCAACAATATCCTAATATTCTTGAAAGAATATAGGAGGAAAGCCATCAGACCCAGGGCTTTAAAAGCACCCATGGAGAATAAAATAGCATTTACTTCTTCATCAGATACAGGCTTTAACATTTCTAGATTGTCTTCTTCTGAAACAGGGGATTTTATCAATGAATTGACTCATAGATCTATCAATTATAGCATGTTATTTAAGTTAATATATATCTTCTTCTTTTTTTTTAATTTTACTCTTTAATTTTTTTAATTAGAATTAGGTTATATTTTGGAATTTTTGAAAGTTTTATTATATTTATTAGTGAAAATGAAACTTGCATGGAGTAAGTACCAAAAACTCTGGAAAAATTTTGATCGATGTATTTGAATTCACTTTTTTTTCAACAAAAAATTTTAGAGGTATATGTAGAATGCAATAGCAGTAACCACTTTCGAAATATATAAGAATAAAAATAACTTACAAAATATTGAATCATCACAAGAGAAGAGGCAAATTCAAATGCAAGGATCCCAAAGAAATCGACAACAAACAAATATTAATCCCAATGTAAATTGACAACAAAAAAATCCTAATGTGAATGTAACTGTTGATATAGATTTCAAGACTAGACAGTTGTTGTTTTGACATGAGTTAGACAAACTTGGATCTCCACATATATGTTATTTTTATCAAGAGTGTTATCTTGGAATGAGTATCCGTCAAGATCCTGAAGGACTTTTTTGTAGTAGATGTTGACAAGAGAAAAGTGTCCACCAATTTTTTGAAGCCAATAACATGGATCCTAGGCCCTAGCCACATGAACTGGCAAATTTGACCCACCTAGAAGAGATGTTGATTGCCCATGTGCATCTAATTATTCAAGCTACCCATGCAATAAGAAGGAAATACAAATACCAAGTGCATACCCATTTTTTTCCACAAGAAATCAAGGAAATTCCAAATTTTTACTACATATTTCAGATCTTCCAACTATCATAGTATGAAGAAAACAATGTATAACTACTTAAAAGTTTACCTGAATAAATATTGATTATATAATTCACTTAATTATAAGATTGAACATGATAATTTCTATAGGGATGCAGAGATTGATGAAACAACATTAAAAGAGCCCCCACCCAATAAGTCTACAAATGTCTTACAAAAACTGAACTTTGTCCACATGGAGTTTAATACAAATTTAAATGAATATGTTTTTCGAGGTTCAATACTTGAGACAAATGAATAAAATGTTATAGATCACACGTCATCTATAGCCACCAAAACCACCCACTGCCCAGAGAGATGGAAGTGATTCGAGCTTGGGTAAACAATCCGAACACATATTCTAGTGAACTAATAGTTTGGTCATAAATTAATACATCTCCATTGAATGAATACGTGACAAAGATTTAGTAGAAAAATAGAATATGTGTTTTGTCTTGTCGATGGTGCACTTGGATATGTTCAAACCACTGTATACAAACCAAGATTGGCACCCCCTAAACCACCTACATATGTAATCATTCAATTTTATAACTATACATATATTCTTTTTGTTGATGCAATTCCATCTGTAATTACAATCACCCCTTATATAAAGGGATCACATGTGTCAATTACCTTTGAAATTGACATGAGTATTGACAATCCACAAATCAAAAGACTTAACAATTATATCACTTACAAAAAGATAAGGTTTGACATTTATTGTTATATCATATCTCAAGTTACTAAACAGATTGAAGATATTATCGCCTTTCACATATGATCAGTTTGAGAGATTGAAGTGGAAAATGATTAGAGAAAAGAAAAGTGAAGCAACAATGACTTCAATTATTAAAGGATCAAATGTATATAGTTTGAATATCATAATTTCATTTTTATATTGCATGTGTGTTACTAATGTTATGTTGTTCTCTATTTTGTATTTATCTCTATAACTTATTTTAATATTGCATTAAATGAAATTAAATTGAATAAAAAATAATTTGTATTAAATGTATTTTTATGAACAATAAATATTTACTTTTATCGTATGTGATGGAAATGGTTACTAACATATATATTTTAGATAAATTTATATTAAATATATTAATAGATATCATTTTTGAGATATTTATATCATATGAAATTTATAATATTAATAGAATAATCATCTCGAGAATGATAACTATCAATGTATATTACATAGATTTATCGAAAATATATATACTAATATATCAATATTTGTATTCATAAATAATAAATTATAATAATTTAAATAAATATACATTATATCATTTTTTAAATAAAATTCTTAAAATTAAAGATTCATTCCATCAAAATATTTTAATTTCTTTTTTAAAAATAATAATAATTAACATTCACATCGTCCACCAAGAAGCATATTGTGGCTTTCTTTACATAGGGTTTTTTAGGCTAAGATTATTTCATAGTTTAATGTCTATTAGTTGCATTTTGATTTTGAATGAAATTCATGTACCTTGAATTATTAACTATAAATTTAGAGACTGGAAAATAAAATTGACAGTGGAAATCGATGGGCTCATATACTTAATTGTTAATGTGAATAATTGATCGATAGTGAAGGAATTCAATTATTTGTATTAGATTGTGAATTTGGTAGATAATACATTAAATTGTAGAAACTTAATTAGTTATAGATTGAAGCGATTTAATTATAAAGTAAAATAAAATGAATTATAAACAAACAAAAGTATACACAAAATAAATTTTGAATAAAAATAATTTATTGTCGTTGATATAGGAGGTATATATAATAATATCTGAAAAGAGATATGAGTTGTTAGCTTTGAAAAGAATTATGAGTTATTTCTCTTAAGTTGTTACAAAAATATAACAATTATTTCTAAGATGGAATATGAATATGCTTGTCATTCTCTATTCTTGATATCAAAAAAGTGGTACCAATCTCTACAAAACAATGAGAAGCAATAACTTTGTCCTCTGACAATCTTATTACCTTTTTTTTATATTTTGATTGACATCTTTTTTATAGTTATTTTAAAATGAAATGAATAGTCGAAAACTAAAATATGAAGTCATTCAAGTTGGCATGTGAAATCTATAGGTTTTTCCACCAAAAAGATGAGAAATTTTGTCATAACCAAAACCTCACAAAAATACAATTTTATTATTTTTAAATTATTTTGTACGCTTTAAAACCATTCAAAATATTTTTCAAATCGTAAACTTTAATCATATTCCATACATAATTATCGAAAGTATTTATATGAAATATCTAAACTAACTTATATGATGAACTTTCTAACATATTATAATTTATAATTATGATCCATAGAATAAAATATATGACCAAATTTAAATTACATATTAATGATATACTATTTTTTTCAATATGATGCACAAAAAATTATCTAAAATACCATTTGAATCACTCAAACAATGAAAGGGTTCATGAGCTTTATTTAACTCACTAAAATATGTTTTTCTAGTGTTCATGTTCACTAAATTATTTTACACATATTGTATTTGTGTGAACACCATGTACCATTGCCTGGGTTAGTCTCCAAATAAACATATGAGTAAGTTCTGAAGGCTTATGCTCACCACCTCAATTTATACATCCATCTGTAGACGATATGTTAAATTGAAATTTAGACTTGACCCCAAATTCTTCCATAATGTACACCATAAATGGTCTACAAACTTTGTATTCTTGTGACACACTCTGTTACATGGAAAACATGTAGATTCACCACCTCTTTTAACAACAAGTTATCTATGTTCATCATGTCACTTGTCTTCTTACATGAGATAAAATGTGCCATTTTTTATAATTTATCCACCAAAACAAATATGGAATCATTGCCCCTCTTGGTTTTAGGTAATCCTATCATAAAATCCATGCTAATTACATTCAATGGCTTATCCAATATAGGCAGTGGTTGATACAACCCTACATTATGAATCTTCCCTTTTGTCAGCTAGAAAAATCTGCACATTTGCACATACTAACACATTGCCTATGTATTTCCTCATTCTCTTGCAATGCTAACATGTATGTAACCTTGGTGGTTAAACTTTATCCTAGAATTAATTCCATATGGTGATTGATTTTATTTATCAATGACAATACTTATATAAGGTCACTCAAAACAATGTCAGTGAACTCATCTAACAACTCCTCACTTCGTTCAAAAGTTATTCATCCTTTTCTTCCTTGATGCATTCACACCCTTCTTGCAATGGATTGGGAATGAACATAAAACATGATTTCTCTTCTTCCACTAGATTTAAGAATTCATTTCCTAATACCATAGACAATCTTGCACAAACATTATTATTATTATTATTCTCTTTTTTGTCCTTCTAAGGACTCAATGTGAACTTCTTGACATCCTTATCCAAGTCGTATATGTTCATTATTACATCATGCACAACCTTCCAGTTATACTACCAAGGCCTCCAAAAAATTACATGATGTACGTTCATTAGCATCACATTTAACCATACCTCATCATGGTATGTACCTATGTTTAACTTCACAAGGCACTATCTGTTCATCAACACCTAATAACCATTCTAAAACCATGATTATTTGTATGGGTTTTGGTTCACCGCCTTTTTCAAACTCAATTTATCCACCATTTTACAAGAGATGAGATTGTTTATGTTACAGATATCCACTATCACTTTGGAGCATTTGCATCCAGACTTGTAATCCATTCAAAAAAGGATTTTTATTTGCATCGGTTCACTTTCTCCCTTCAACGGCTTCACCAATACTTTCTTCATCATCAGGTTTTCCTCACTCTCTATCTCTTTTAAGTGTCTTTCTAAGCCAATGGAATACACATCTTCATGTATGATATGTGCACCAACTTCTTACCTTCTCCTAACTTTCCTTTGCACTTGTGTGCATTCATAGGCCTTATGCCTAGGTTGTCCACATATTAAGCATGTTCCTAGGAATTACCTTTGAATTCCTCATCCAATTATTCCTTGCCCTCTAGATGGGTAATATTTATGTACTCCCACATTCTCTTTCTCAATTACTGTGCTCCTTCTTGTTATTATGCATGCACATTTTGTGTTTCACTATTCTCTCCTTGTATCTATAGGTTCTTTCCTACATTTCCTCGTCCTCCTCATGTGAATATTCCCTTGCCTTTCAAGTTATGATATTTATGCAATAAACACTCCTTTAGCTCTAGAAAAAATTGAAAGGCCTTCTCCACACTCTATATCTATGTCAAACTTAACTTTTCTTGAATTGAGAGTTTTAACCCATTCAAGTACCTCGTGGCCCTCTTTCGGTTGACTTCACTATGTCCCAACTTGATGGTGATATTACAGATTTCCTCGGTATACTTCTTGGCAAATAAATTTATCACAAGTTCTACAACCTCTTGAACAACTTGATATGATAATCTCTGAGTTATAAATTTCCCTTCATCTTCACAACCATCAAATTCCATTGGGTTATATTTTCCTTCTCCTATGTCATTAATTTTGCACTTCCTTACACCATATCACCACATGAACTTTAAACTTGGTCTAAACCACCTTTATGCATTGCAGGTCGTTAACATCATCAAAATCAAAGTATTCATCTATGTTCATAGACCTTAGTGAGCTCTTTTAGGTTCAAGATTCTAGAGAACCATGACACTTACAATTCGTCATCTTCAGCACCTCTAGTGCCTTTTGCTCCATCCTTCCTCTTTAGTACCACTTAGGTCATCACTTAGAATAAATCCATGGCTTTTACCATCCTCAATGGCACCCAAGCATGTTTTCACAACATACAACACACTTATGACGTCATCAAGCCTTATGAACACATTGGCCACTACCGTGCCTCTTCCAACAATGATTTTGGGTGACATATTTCCTATTTGATGAAACTAACTTCTTTTCACCTATGTTATCTTCCCACCTTTTTCTCAATTGAGAATAATGCTTTGTTATTTGCCTTAATTTTTTTTTTGCTAGCTTCTTTCCCACACTCTAATAACCCAAATTGTTGAGCTTAACTTGATTTAATACCAGTTGATCAAGTTGTGATTAGGGGTCTCAATGAAGGAATGCTTTACACTAGACAACTCAAATTAACGCACATGTATTTATATGCAACAGACACATTTAGAAGTGAATATAAGTTCATAAATTCATTAATGTCTAAGTAAATATTAAAATTTAGTATATCCTGGGGCATAAGCTATAGGGTTTTATAGGTATAATATGCAACACATAATTTTTAATTTAAAATAATGAAATCTCTCATATCTCCATCCAACACCTTCTTTGTGAGTGCTCTCTCTCTCTCTCTCTCTCTCTCTCTCTATATATATATATATATATATATATATATATATATATATAATTCATTAATGTCTAAGTAAATATTAAAATTTAGTATATCCTGGGGCATAAGCTATAGGGTTTTATAGGTATAATATGCAACACATAATTTTTAATTTAAAATAATGAAATCTCTCATATCTCCATCCAACACCTTCTTTGTGAGTGCTCTCTCTCTCTCTCTCTCTCTCTCTCTCTCTATATATATATATATATATATATATATATATATATATATATATATCTGTGTGTGTGCGTGCATACACACACACACATGTATATGTGTGCATGTGTGTGTGTGTGTCTATATATATACGCACACACACATATACATATACATATGCATATGTATATGTGTGTGTGTATATACACACACACACATACATATGTGTGTGTGTGTATATGTATGTGTGTGTGTGTGTCTATATATATATATATATATATATATATATATGCACACACACATATATGTATGCATCCAAGCATGTTTTCACAACATACAACACACTCATGACTTCATCAAGCCTTATGAACACATTGGCCACTAATGTGCCTCTTCCAACAATGATTTTGGGTGACATATTTCCTATTTGATGAAACTAACTTCTTTTTACCTATGTTATCTTCCCACCTTTTTCTCAATTGAGAATAATGCTCAACTATTTGCCTTAATTTTTTTTTGATAGCTTCTTTCCCACACTCTAATAACCCAAATTGCACAGCTTAACTTGATTTAATACCAGTTGATGCATTTGTGATTAGGGGTCTCAATGAAAGGATGCTTTACACTAGACAACTCAAATTAACGCACATGTATTTATATGTGACAGACACAGTTAGAAATGAATATAAGTTCATAATTTCATTAATGCCTAAGTAAATATTACAATTTAGTATATCCCAAGACATAAGCTATAGGGTTTTATAGGTATAAGATGTAACACGCAATTTTTAATTTACAATAATGAAATCTCTCATACCTCCATCCAACACCTTCTTTTTGATCGCTCTCTCTCTCTCTCTCTCTCTCTCTCTCTCTCTCTCTCTCTCTCTCTCTCTCTCTCTCTCTCTCTCTCTCTCTCTCTCTCTCTCTCTCTCTCTCTCTATATATATATATATATATATATATATATATATATATATATATATATATATATATAGAGAGAGAGAGAGAGAGTGTGTGTGTGTGTGTGTGTGTGTGTGAGTGTGTGTGTAATGCAATCCAATAGAATCTCGTGTGTGTGTGTAATGCAATCCAATAGAATCTCCCCTTATATATACATACATGTGTGTGTGTGTGTGTGTGTGAGAGAGAGAGAGAGAGAGAGAGAGTGTGTGTGTGTGTGTAATGCAATCCAATAGAATCTCCCCTTATTTTCTTACTATCTCAGATCTTCACTCTTCTTCTTTCCTCATATTCAAAAATAATCCCTCATGTCTCTACATAGGCTCTATAAGTTTTCATGTCGATCCATGTAAGCTATCACAGGTTTATATCATTTATGATCCTTTTTTCCATGTAACCACTAGCAATGATTTTTCTATTTTTAGCATATTGTACATCATTTATTATATAGGTCTACAAGTCTACTTTAGTTCCATATAAATTGATAAATATCCATTGGCCTAAATCTCAACTTCCTATCAGTATGTACCTACATGCATTATTTTCAAATTCTCACTTTTTGTGTTGACTTGTACTTCACACAACCATATTAGGGTTTATGTAGGTTTGTTTTAGGTCCATGTGGCTTGTATTCAACTCTGATTAAATTTTTGAAAACTACATTACACACTACCTATTGAATGGAATTACCCTGTGCATTCATTTGCACCTTATTATACTCTTTCAGTGCACATAACACCTTTTCTTGCACTATGCCTACATTGGAAGTCCTTTTGAAATCATGTGCTTTCCCTTATTTTATGAAAATCAAACTTTATTCTTATACACAACTAAATGGTCTAACCCTTACACATCCACCTCATCATTCATTATTGCGTCCACCAAATTATTACTTCAAAGAACTTGTGCGTTTGCGCTCTCCTTCTCAAAATTGGATCTAATTATCCTATGTAATGCAAGATTTATTTTTCTCCTAGGATGCTATTGCATCAATCTAGAATATAAGGTAAGCTTTCAACACTTTTAAATCTAAAATCAATGTCTTTAGATTCATTTTGTCATTCCCAATGATGTCTGAATGGTCACCATCTCGAGATCATTGATATGTCCTTGCAACATCTCTGACCACTAAACCACCATCATTTTCCACAGGGCCTCCTGTGCCCATAGCCTCCATTATGAACATGTTATACATAGCTAAAAGCCCCACTTGCTTTGTATATTAATTATCATCATTCTTTATTTGAGTCAAACTTGAACTCTAACTCTGACTCTGTAAAATAGTTAGTGAATGAGAAATAAGTTTGGCCATTATCAGCGTAAGACATCAAAAACACAAGCCATAAAAAATTGCTCTCACTTTTGTTTAACGTGTCTCCCAAATGTTGATCAAACTTATGTTTATCAATAACCTTTTCAATATTTCTTTGGCCCCTAAATTTTTAATCATTTATCTTGTTAGTAGGTAATAATATAAATACGAGCATATATACAATTGAGTGAAGATACAAAAATAAGGATTGAGAGATCAAAGTTATATTCTAAATATTATTGAAAAATCACACTTATGGCAATCATATTATTATTTTTCTATTCTATGAAATATTAGCCTACCACTATATTGTTTGCGTATATTTCTTTGGGCCTAATTTGTAATGGAATGTGTGTGTGTGTGTACATATATACATACATGTATGTATATATATACACATATGCACACACGCACACGCGCGCGCACGCGCACACACACACACACACACACACACACACACACACACACATAAAATATTTTACTCCCAAAAATTGTAATAAAAGTTATAGAAAACATATATCTTTATCTTTATATATATATATATAGCTCACAAAAATTGTAATAAAAGTTATAGAAAACATATATCTTTTTAAAAAGATAAATAAGGAAAAAATCTAGAATGTTATTTAAGTTAATATATATCATGTTAATTTTTTTAATTAGTTTTTATTAATATTATTATTTAACTTTTTAAATTAGAATAAAGATATGTGTTGGAATTTTTGAAATCCCTATTAGGTTTGATGGTGAAAATTAAACTTGCACAGAGCGAGTACCAAAAATCTAAGGAAAGATTCATAGATGCATTAGAATTCAATTTTTTTTTATCATTTAGGGGCATTGCATAATGCAATAGAAATAACCACTATTGAAAGGTATAAGCATAAAAATAACTTAAAAAATAGTGAATCGCCACAAAAAAGAGTCCAATTCAAATGTAAGGGTCCCAAATAAATCAACAAAAAATAAACATTAATCCCAATCTAAATCGACAACAAAAAAATCCTAATGTGAATGTAACTATTGATAAAGATTTTAAGACTAGACAATTGTTGTTTTGATGTGAGTTAGACAAACTTGGTTATCCACATATATGTTATATTTGTTAAGAATGTTATCCTATAATGAATATTTATCGAGTTATTTAAGGGCTTATTTGTAGTAGATGTTGAAAATAGAAAGGCATCCACCCATTTTATGAAGCTGATAACATGGATCATAGGCCCCAACCACATGAACTAACAAAATTGACCCACATGGAAGAGATGTTGATTGGCCATATGAATCTAATTATTCAAGTTACCCATGCTAAAGGATGGAAATACAAATACAAAGTGCATACCATTTTTTTCCACAAGAAGTCAAGGAAATTGCAAAAAGATTACTACATCATACTTGAGATCTTCCGATTATCATAGTATGAAGAAAACAACAATGTGGAACAACTTAAAACTTTACCAGAATAAATATTAAGTATACAATTCACTTAATTATAAGATTGAATATGATAAGTTCTATAGAGACGTAGAGATTGATAAAATAACATTAAAAGACCTCCCACCCAATAAGTCCACAAATGTCTTAGAAAAATTGAACTTTGTCCACATGGAGTTTAATATAGATTTAAATGAATATATTTTTCTAGGTCCAATACTTGAGACAAATGAAAAAAAATTTATGGATCACACGTCATCTATGGCCATGAAACCACCCAATGCCCTGAGAGAGAAAGAAGTGATTCGAGCTTGGGTAAACAATCTGAACATAGATTTTGGTGAGCTAATAGTTTGGTCATAAATTAGTACATCTCCACTGAATGAATACGTGACAAAAGATTTAGTAGACGTGGCTCTCCCTACTCCATTCCTTGATACAATGTGTGATTTATCTTTTCAATGGTACACTTGGATATGTTCAAAACATTGTATACAAACCAATATTAGCACCCCTTGAACCACCTGCATATGTAATGATTCAATTTGATAACTATACATATATTCCTTTTATTGATGCAATTCCAAGTACAATTACAATCGCCCCTATAAAAAAAGATCATGTGTGAGTTACCTTTGAAATTGGTATAGGTATTAAAAGATACGAAGAAAGAATACGAATATGCTTGTTGTTCTCTATTCTTGATATTTAAAAAATGGTACCAATGTCTACAAAACAATGAGAAACTACAACTTTATCTTCTCACAATTACATTATCTTTTTTCTTATATTTTAACTATTAAAATGAAATAAATAGTATAAAAATAAAATATGAAATCATACAACTTAACATGTGAAATCTATAGATTAAGTATTCCCCAAAAAGTTGAAAGATTATATCATAACTCAAAACTCACAAAAATACAATTGTACTATTTTTAAATTATTTTGTATGTTTTAAAAGGTCATTAAAATATTTTTCAAACGCTAAAATTTAATTATATTCTATACATAATTGTTTAAAGTATTTATATAAAGTATCTAAACTAACTTATTTATAGTATATCTTATTTTTCATTTTTTATTGATTATATTTTCATTTTTAATTTCTTTTACCTCTTTCAAATTATACAATACTTAATTAAATTTCAATTCAATTTGATTGAAGTTTTATATAGTTATATAATAATTATTCAATTTTTTTTTTAATAAATAAAAAATATATATAATGTAAAATAAATTTTAAATAAAAAAATAAATATTATAATAAATAATTATTATTTTAAAATAATTAATGAAATATAAGTGTATTAGTTAAATAGTTTGTTTATATTTAATCTATGATAAATTTCAAATCTTATGAAATGTGTTGCAATAATTTATGAAAATTTATTATTTTAAAATAATAATATTATTATTTTTAAATATAGAATATTTAATAAAATATAATCATTTTATTTTATTATATAAAATATATATTTAAAGTTCATCATTATCTCATTATAATTAATATTTTTTATTTTTGTGAGATATTATTATACCCGTGATTTCATTATAAAAATTTCAAAAAAAACTATTATTTTAAAACAATAGTAATATTATTTTTAAATATATAATGTTTAATAAAATGTATTTATTATTAATTTTATTATATAATAAAGCTATTTATATTTTATCATTATTTTATTATAATTAAGATTTTTTTATTTTTGTGAGCTACCATCATACTCGTTTTTATGTGGAGTGATTTAACTACAAAGAAAATATATTAAATGGTGTAAAGAACGCCATAAAAGATATTTTTTTTTATTTTGTAGGGATCAATGTTTTAGTAACATAGATGAATGGAAGCAGCAAAATAGACTTGGGACCTAATATCTTGTCCTCATATTAAGAACATTACATCATTGATTCAATCAAATAAATTCTCATGACATCCTCTATCACTCTCAACAATAAACAACAACAAATCAAAATATAGTCATCACAAATCTCTTTACATTAAATAATACAAATCATCTAAATTCAACCACTACCTTAAATCTGTTGGTTTAATATTTTGTCTATCAGCGTACTAGTAAACAAAATAGGTATTATCAACCAAAGTAAGAAGATTAGTCGTCCTAATGTGTAAGTTTATCACATCAGAAGGAGACTGCTCTCTCCTCTCATCAAGGGGAGGTTCCCTGTGGATATGCTATGTATATGTATAAACAGAAAATAATACTCAAGGGTAGGACAAGTCATCAATCTCTCTTTCTTCAGAGATGATGTGTACAAAACAAAGGAAAAACTCAAGGGAAATGACAGACAGTACTCCTCTTCTTTCAGAAGAACTATTCAGCCAGCCACAAGAATACTCCTGGAAATAAAAGTAGAATGTAACTGAGGATATGGTAACCAGCAAATCGAGACACAGCACAAAGTCTGCACCTGAAATACTCAAGAGTAATATACGAAGGACAAGGAGGGCACAAAGTCTTTTCAAAGTCCTTTACACATCAATATAAAGAAAACACAATGAAGGCAGCTATGGGGGCACAAAGTCTCTCCACAGTTGATTCTTCAGGACACCTTCCTGACTAATTTTACTAATCCTGGTTGTTAAATTAATAGAACAGAAAAGATATCACAGCACAAAGTCTGAAAAAGTCCGTTGCTTTCTTATTCCATTAACAGAATATGATCAACAGACTGAGCACAAAGTCTCAATGATGCCTCTCAATTTGGGCAGAGTTTCATTCAGATTATCAAAAAAGAGATTCTTTTACAATGAAAGAAAGTCCCTTATATAGCCACTACAAGAAGGACTCGAGAGCAATAATACATCATGATGCATTGGGAACTGTTAGGAAGACGGGCTAGAACTTTGGGGCATTTTACCCATTTGATCTTTTCAATGTAGATAAACAAGCCACGCAATTGAAAGATTGCAACTTTCAATGTCCATCTAGCGGTCTGATCTTGTCTTCATCATTCCTCCTTCTCTGGTTAACTGAATCGGGTCCCGGATTCATCCATTGTTCTGTCTTTCCTTGTTTTCAGTTGGTTTTGGTCTTGAATTCTGGGAATGCATTCAGGTCTGTAAATTCAAAGGATCAATGGCTATTTCACTGTCTTTAAAATTGACGTTTACATGCCCGTCAATGTGCTCTCAACGGCTAGTTCATTGTCCTGAATTTGACATCTTCGGGCGTCACCCCTTGGTCTTCTTTCAGCTTTTGGCTTCGTCCTTTCGGATTGGACTTGCCCTTTCGGGCCTTGAGAAATGGCCTGTGTCGAGTCAGAATAGCCCTTTATTTTGGCCGCCGAGAGTCCCCCGAAAGGGCACCTGCCCTTTGGGGTCCTTCGGCAACCCTTTGCCTTGGCAGTTCCCGTGGACAAATATTTCCTCAGGCTTTCTCCCGTGAACGTTTCCTCGTGTGTTTGTTTTCCACGGGCATTTCCCCTGGGAAAATTCACACGGACAAAAAGTCCGCGAAAAATTTCCGCGGACAAAAAGTTTGCGAAAAATTCTCGCAGACAAAAGGTCCGAGGAAATGTTGATTGTTCTTTGAAAATTCCTTCGGGGTCCGCGGCCACTTTAGAATTCTTTTGGACTTTTTGTCTGAAGGAATTCCTTCAAACAAAAATCCGAAAGAATTAAGTCTTAATCAATTTTTAAATGCCTTAAACAAATCCGAAAGAATTACCTTTTAGCTTCCTTGAAAAATGACCCTTCTGAAGGGTGTTTTTATTGATTAAGTGTCCTCCGCAAGGGCACTTGTCCTTCGGTAAGTCTCTTTCTTTTGCATTGAACCACTCCTTTGAACTTTGATATTGAATCAATCAGTTGAATCAATCGGTTGAACCAAAAAATGGTTCAAGCCAATGGTTCAATTGGATGAAACAAGCCGATGAACTAAGCATTGAACCAAGACGTTATGAACTTGCCTTTGAACCAACAGTTGAACCATTTCGTTGAACCAAATTATTGAACTTATCTGTTGAACCGGTTCAACGGTTCAACGAAGCGTGCCGAGCCCCTTTGAACCAAACGCTGATGAACCATCCAATGAGTCAAGTGGTTGAACCAATCGTTGAACCAAGACGTTGAACCAAGTTTTGGTTCAACGGTTCAAACAAAGCTTTGAAAAATGTCTTTGAACCTGCGGTTGAACCTGTAGACGTTGAACCAAAGGATGAACTGAAAGAATGAACCAACTGAGTGAACTATTTGGTTGAACCAAAAGATACTGAGTGAAATAAAGCGTTGAACCGCTTGGATGAACCGAGCCATTGAATTGTTCCTTTGGTTGAACCCGCCATTGAACCTTGAACCTGTTGAACCTTTGAACCAAAATGGTTCAATGGTTCAAGCCGCCTTGATTTGGCCAAGTGTCCTTGACGCTGATAAACCAATTGAAGCGATTGAACTTTGAACCTTGATGAAGCGCTTAACTCTTGCCAAAGACGTTGAACTTGTTGAACTTTGATTCTATTGAACCTTTGAACCAAAATGGTTCAATGGTTCAACGGTTCAAGTCTCTTTTTGTACTCAGATGCTTGCCGATGAAGATTTTCAACTGAACCAAAACTCTGAACGAATTCTGGAAAATGACCAAGTGTTGAAAACCAATCCTTTTGACTGAAACCGCCTGCAGAAGCCTTTGAACCTATATAAATGAACCTGTCTGTAGAGTCTGTAGATACAAAATCTGTAGAAATCAACATGTAAAACCCATTGAACTTGACTTGTAAAGTCTGTAGATTTTCTGAAAAACTTGGAAAATGAGAAATCTGAATTTCTAAAACAAATTTTGAAAATGGAAGAGACAAATTTAGTCTGCAAGACCAAAATAATTCAAATGTTGTCGCAAAAATGATTGCTACTTTTGGGAGACAAAAAAATCCAAATTTAATGTAGAATATAAACTTCCTAACTTATAATATCACATTATGTCATAACCTCCACCATACCCTCCTCTAAATGTAATGATTTAAATACAAAGAAAACACACAACATATAAATTAATTGTACTCATATGCATCAAAGGATAACTGCACATAAAGTTATAAATCTGAATTGTAATTAATTGTTGAATTATATTAACTTAACTATTTTATGGAAGATAGCTCTCAGATTTCTTTCAACAAATATTTTAAAAATTAGAAATTTTATTTTTAAGATATAAGTTTTCTATTCATTTATCTGATTATCATTGTACTTTATATTATATTAATATATATGCCCTCTTCAACCCAAAAAAAAACTCTTTCACAGTATATATAGATATTTTCTTTCAACTCTAACTGTGGGGTAACCCTTCTTACAGTTGCCTATATTTTGTTGCCTTCTGGCCTCCTCCATGGAACCCACCCTAATAAAGATCCTTTTAAGGTGACAGCAACATTTGGCCTTCACATCACATCAAAATCATGGCCTTGGGACAGATTTTGGGCGGTGCTGTTGTGGGGTCCTGAGCAAAATCATGGCCTAAAAATTCCGGGAATGTACCATGAAAACTCTTGGAGACCATAAAGACTGCCTTTGACACCATGAAAGCAACCTTTGGAGACAATTGACAGCTGAAACTGGCAGGTGGAGGTCTTCTCAAATTGGTGTATATCATATCAGAAAGTCAGTCCCTTGGTACAGATGATGGTAATTGTTTATTAAAAGAATTGTAATTTAATTAATGTCATTTTGTTCAATAATATGAAAGTAGGTCTCTGTCTTTTCAAATTTTTATATATTTTATGAGAAAATTTTCATAAATAAAATGTTTTTAATATAAATAATACTAAATATATATTAAAAGAGTTATAATTTAATTAAAGTAGATAATAAAATCTAATAGATATTTTTTAGTTTTCGATATTAAATTTAAGAAAGTGGATGGTAATTATATAAATATATTTTTTTTTGTTGTAGTTTAATTAATATTCATTATATTTTTTCACGTTTAATTTAAAAAAATTGATGATAATTATATTAAAAGGTTGTAAAATTCACACTCCCAATCTAATAAAATATTAGAAATATCTAAGTATTTATCTTTCCAAAAACAAATTGTCAATAGAAAATATTATATAACAATACTAAACCAATATTTAATTTAAAACAAATAAAATTGATTTTCATAATAAAAATTAGTGTTAAGCTATGATGCATCCCTTAGATTTTAGTGATTTAGATACAGTCTCCATTTTAAAAATATATATATATATGATACTTTTGTTTTAGATGTTAAAAATTTTGTTATTTTAAAAAAACAATAAATCTAAAATATTTTTAGAAATATTAAATAAAATTTAAACTTTTAAATTTCATTAAATAAAATTAAAATATTTAAATCTTAAATTTTATTTATTGTTTTAATTTCATATCCAAAATTCAAGAATTGTTGTATCATTTAACTAATCCATCCCACATCCTTGAGAATTAAGGTGATTATAATAAAAACATATTTGTATATAAATAAAAAAGATACAATTATATTATATAAATTTTCTTTATAAATTTATTTTATTATAGAGTAAAATTTTAATTATCCTAGACAAGGAAGATTTCTTACACTCCTAGGAAGTTTTCTTTTAAATATTATTAGAAAATCACACTTATGGTAATCATATTATTATTTTTTTATTCTATGAAATATTAGCCTACCGTTATATTGTTTGCGGCTATTTCTTTGGGCCTAATTTGTATATATATTAAAAATTGCAATAAAAACTACATAAACATAGATAGTTTTTTTAAAAGATAAATAAAAAAAATTCTAACATATTATTTAAGTTAATATATATTATATTAATTTTTTTTACTTTTTTATTCTTCAACTATTTTAATTAGAATTAGGCTATATGTTGGAATTTTTGAAAGTTTTATTGGATTTATTGGTGAAAATGAAAGTGGCACAGAGTAAGTACCAAAAACTCTGGAGAAATATTGATCGATGTATTTGAATTCAATTTTTTATCAATAAAGAATTTTAAAGGTATATGTAGAATGCAATAGCAGTAACCACTTTCGAACTATATAAGAATAAAAATAACTTATAAAATAGTGAATCATCACAAAAGAAGAGGCAAATTCAAATGCAAGGGTCCCAAAGAAATCGACAACAAACAAATATTAATCTCAATGTAAATCGACAACAAAAAAATCCTAATGTGAATGTAACTGTTGATATAGATTTCAAGACTAGACAATTGTTGTTTTGACATGAGTTAAACAAACTTGGATCTCCACATATATGTTATATTTGTCAAGAGTGTTATCTTGGAATGAATATTCGTCAAGTTCCTAAAGGACTTGTTTCTAGTAGATGTTGACAAGAGAAAGGTGTCCACCAATTTTCTAAAGCCAGTAACATGGATCATGGGCCCTAGCCACATGAACTGGCAAATTTTACCCACGTGGAAGAGATGTCGATTGCCCATGTGCATCTAATTATTCAAGCTACCCATGCAATAAGAAGGAAATACAAATACCAAGTGCATACCATTTTTTTCCACAAGAAATCAAGGAAATTCCAAATTTTTACTACATATTTCAAATCTTCCGACTATCATAGTATGAAGAAAACAACAATCTGGAACTACTTAAAACTTTACCTGAATAAATATTGAGTATATAAATCACTTAATTATAATATTGAACATGATAATTTATGTAGGGATTCAAAGATTGATGAAACAACATTAAAAGACCTCCCACCCAATAAGTCTACAAATGTCTTTAAAAAACTGAACTTTGTCCACATGGAGTTTAATACAAATTTAAATGAATATGTTTTTTGAGGTTCAATACTTGAGACAAATTAAGAAAATTTTATAGATCACACGTCGTCTATAGCCAACAAAACCACCCACTGCCCAGAGAGATGGAAGTGATTCGAGCTTGGGCAAACAATCCAAACACAGATACTAGTGAACTGATAGTTTGGTCATAAATTAATACATCTCCACTAAATGAATACGTGACAAAGATTTAGTGGACATGGCTCTCCCTACTCTATTCTTTAATAGAATGTGTGTTTTGTCTTGTCGATGGTGCACTTGGATATGTTCAAACCATTGTATACAAACCAAGATTGGCACCCCCTAAACCACCTACATATGTAATAATTCAATTTGATAACTATACATATATTCTTTTTGTTGATGTAATTCCAACTGCAATTACAATTGCCCCTATATAAAGGGATCACGTGTGTCAATTACCTTTGAAATTGACATGAGTATTGACAATCCACAAATCAAAGGACTTAACACTTATAGCACGTACAAAAAGATAGGGTTTGACATTTATTGCTATATCGCATGTCAAGTTACTAAACAAATTGAGGATATCATTGCCTTTCACATATGATCGGTTTGAGAGATTGAAGTGGAAAATGATTAGAGAAAAGAAAAGAAGAGGAACAATGACTTCGATTATTAAAGGATCAAATGTATATAGTTTGAATATCATAAACTTATTGTTATATTGCATGTGTGTTACTAATGTTATGTTGTTCTCTATTTCGTGTTGCTCTCTATTTATTATTTTAATATTGCATTAAATGAAATTAAATTGAATAAAAAATAATTTGTATTAAATGTGTTTTTATGAATAATAAATATTTACCTTTATCGTATACAATAGCAACCGTTACTAACATATATATTTTAGATAAATTTATATTAAATATATTAGTAGATAGTATTTTTGAGATATTTATATCATATTAAATTTATGATATTAATAGAATAAGCATTTCGATAATAATAACTATCAACCTATATTACATAGATTTATCTAAAATATATGTACTAATATATCAATATTTATATTCATAAATAATAAATTATAATAATTTAAATAAATATACATTATATCATCTTTTAAATTAAATTCTTAAAATTAAAGATTCATTCCATCAAAATAATTTAATAGTTTAATTTCTTTAAAAATAATAATAATAATTAACATTCACATCGTCCACCAAGAAGCATATTGTGGCTTTCTTTACATAGGGTTTTTTAGGCTAAGATTATTTCATAGTTTAATGTCTATTAGTTGCATTTTGACTTTGAATGAAATTCATGTACCTTGAATTATTAAATATAAATTTAGAGACTGGAAAATAAAATTGACAGTGGAAATCGATGGGCTCATATACTTAATTGTTAATGTGAATAATTGATCGATAGTGAAGGAATTCAATTATTTGTATTAGATTGTGAATTTGGTAAATAATACAATAAATTGTGGAAACTTAATTTGTTATAGATTGAAGTGATTTAATTATAAAGTAAAATAAAATGAATTATAAACAAACAAACAAAAGTATACACAAAATAAATTTTGAATAAAAAAATAATTTATTGTCGTTGATATGAGAGGTATAAATAATAATATCTGAAAAGAGATATGAGTTGTTAGTTTTGAAAAGAATTATGAGTTATTTCTCTTATATTGTTACAAAAATACGATAATTATTTTTAATATGGGAGATATATATAATAATATGCTTGTCATTCTCTATTCTTGATATTAAAAAAGTGGTACCAATCTCCACAAAACAATGAGAAGCTATAACTTTGTCTTCTGACAATTTGACTACCTTTTTTTTAATTTTGATTGACATCTCTTTTATAGTTATTTTAAAATGAAATGAATAGTCGAAAAATAAAATATGAAGTCATACAAGTTGGCATGTAAAATCTATAGGTTTTTCCACCAAAAAGTTGAGAAATTTTGTCATAAGCAAAACCACACAAAAATATAATTTTATTATTTTGAAATTATTTTATATGCTTTAAAACCATTCAAAATATTTTTCAAATCCTAAACTTTAATCATATTCCATACATAATTATCGAAAGTATTTATATGAAATATCTAAACAAACTTATTTGATGAACTTTCTAACATATTATAATTTATAATTATGATCCATAGAATAAAATATATGACCAAATTTAAATTACATATTAATGATATACTATTTTTTTCAATATGATGCACAAAAAATTATCTAAACTACCATTTGAATCACTCAAACAATGAAAGGGTTCATGAGCTTTATTTAACTCACTAAAATATGTTTTTATAGTGTTCATGTTCATTAAATTATTGTGCACATACTCTATTTGTGTGAACACCATGTACCATTCCCTGGGTTAGTCTCCAAATAAACATATGACTAAGTTCTAAAGGCTTATGCTCACCACCTCAATTTATACATCCATCTGTCGACATTATGTTAAATTGAAATTTAGACTTGACCCCAAATTCTTCCATAATGTACACCATAAATGGTCTACAAACTTTGTATTCTTGTGACACACTATGTTACATGGAAAACATGTAGATTCACCACCTCTTTTAACAACAAGTTATCTATGTTCATCGTGTCACTTGTCTTCTTACATGAGATAAAATGTGCCATTTTTTATAATTTATCCACCAAAACAAAGATAGAATCATTGCCCCTCTTGGTTCTAGGTAATCCTATCACAAAATCCATGTTAAATACATCCAATGGCTTATCCAATATAGGCAGTGGTTGATACAAACCTACATTATGAATCTTCCCTTTTGTCGGCTAGAAAAATCTGCATATTTGCACATACTAACACATTGCCTATGTATTTCCTCATTCTCTTGCAGTGCTAACCTGTATGTAACCTTGATGGTTAAACTTTATCCTATAATCAATTCCA
>JARHVA010000272.1:707500-720000 GCA_037957365.1 Torreya grandis
TATTGCATCCACCAAATTCTTCCTTCAAAGAACTTGTGCGTTTGCGCTCTCCTTCTCAAAATTGGACTTAATTATCCTATGTAATGCAAGATTTATTTTGCTCCTATGATGCTATTGCATTAGTCTATAATATAAGGTAAGCTTTCAACACTTTTAAATCCAAAAATTAATGTCTTTAGATTCATTTTGTCATTCCCAATGATGTTTGAATGGTCACCATCTCGAGATCATTGATATGTCCTTGCAACATCTCTGACCACTAAACCACCATCATTTTCCACAAGGCCTCATGTGCCCATAGCCTCCATTATGAACATGTTATACATATTTAAAATCCCCACTTGCTTTGTATATTAATTATCATCATTCTTTATTTGAGTCAGACTTGAACTCTGACTCTGACTCTATAAAATAGTTAGTGAATGAGAAATAAGTTTTGCCATTATTAGCGTAAGACATCAAAAACACAAGCCATAAAAATTGCTCCTCGCTTTTGTTCAATGTGTCTCCCAAATGTTGATCAAACTTATGCTTATCAATAACATTTTCAATATTTCTTTGGCCCCTAAATTTATAATCATTTATCTTCTTAGTAGGTAATAATATAAATACGAGAATATATACAATTGAGAGAAGATGCGAAAATAAGGACTGAGAGATCAAAGTTTTCTTCTAAATATTATTGGAAAATCACAGTTATGGCAATCATATTATTATTTTTCTATTCTATGAAATATTAGCCTGCCACTATATTGTTTGCGTCTATTTCTTTGGAACTAATTTGTAATGGAATGTATGTGTGTACATATATACAAACATGTGTGTATATACACACACACACACACACATATAATATAATATTTTACTCCCAAAATTATAATAAAAGTTATAGAAAACATAAATCTTTATATATATATATATATATATATATATATATATATATATATATATATAATATTTTACTCCCGAAAATTGTAATAAATTTTTTAGAAAACATATATCTTTTTAAAAAGATAAATTAGGAAAAAGTCTAGAATGTTATTTAAGTTAATATATATCATGTTATTTTTTTTAATTAGTTTTTATTAATATTATTATTTAAATTTTAAAATTAGAATAAATCTGTGTGTTGGAATTTTTGAAATCCCTATTAGGTTTGATGGTGAAAATGAAACTTGCACAGAGCGAGTACCAAAAATCTAAGGAAAGATTGATAGATGCATTAGAATTCAATTTTTTTTACCATTTAGGGGCATTGCATAATGCAATAGAAATAACCACTATTGAAAGGTATAAGAATAAAAATAACTTACAAAATAGTGAATCACCACAAAAAAGAGTCCAATGCAAATGTAAGGGTCCCAAATAAATCAACAAAAAATAAACATTAATCCCAATCTAAATCGACAACAAAAAAATCCTAATGTGAATGTAACTATAGATAAAGATTTTAAGACTAGACAATTGTTATTTTGATGTGAGTTAGACAAACTTGGTTATCCACATATATGTTATATTTGTCAAGAATGTTATCCTAGAATGAATATTTGTCAACTTATTTAAGGGCTTATTTGTAGTAGATGTTGACAATAGAAAGGCGTCCACCCATTTTATGAAGCTAATAACATGGATCATAGGCCCCAACCACATGAACTAACAAAATTGACCCACGTGGAAGAGATGTTGATTGGCCATATGAATCTAATTATTCAAGTTACCCATGCAATAGGATGGAAATACAAATAGAAAGTGCATACCATTTTTTTTCCACAAGAAGTCAAGGAAATTGAAAAAAAATTACTACATCATACTTGAGATCTTCCGATTATCATAGTATGAAGAAAACAACAATGTGGAACTACTTAAAACTTTACCTGAATAAATATTAAGTATACATTTCACTTAATTATAAGATTGAATATGATAAGTTCTGTAGAGACGTAGAGATTGATAAAATAACATTAAAAGACCTCCCACCCAATATGTCCACAAATGTCTTAGAAAAATTGAACTTTGTCCACATGGAGTTTAATATAGATTTAAATGAATATATTTTTCTAGGTCAAATATTTGAGACAAATGAAGAAAATTTTATAGATCACACGTCATCTATGGCCACGAAACCACCCAATGCCCTGAGAAGTGATTCGAGCTTGGGTAAACAATCTAAACATAGATTTTGGTGAGCTAATAGTTTGGTCATAAATTAGTACATCTCCACTGAATGAATATGTGACAAAAGATTTAGTAGACATGGCTCTCCCTACTCCATTCCCTGATACAATGTGTGATTTATCTTTTCAATGGTGCACTTGGATATGTTCAAAGCATTGTATACAAACCAAGATTAGCACCCCTTGAACCACCTGCATATGTAATGATTCAATATGATAACTATACATATATTCCTTTTATTGATGCAATTCCAACTACAATTACAATCACCCCTATAAAAAAAGATCGTGTGTCAGTTACCTTTGAAATTGGTATGGGTATTAAAAGATATGAAAAAGGAATACAAATATGCTTGTTGTTCTCTATTCTTGATACTAAAAAAGTGGTACCAATGTCTCATTACGAATATGCTTGTTGTTCTCTATTCTTGATATTAAAAAAGTGGTACCAATGTCTACAAAACAATGAGAAGCTACAACTTTATCTTCTTACAATTACATTATATTTTTTCTTAAATTTTAACTACTATCTCTTTTATAATTGTTTTTAGAATGAAATAAATAGTATAAAAATAAAATATGAAATCATACAACTTAACATGTGAAATCTATAGATTAAATATTCTCCATAAAGTTGAAAGATTTTATCATAACTCAAAACTCACAAAAATACAATTGTACTATTTTTAAATTATTTTATATGTTTTAAAAGGTCATTAAAATATTTTCCAAACGCTAAAATTTAATTATATTCCATAAATAATTGTTTTTTATTTTTGTGAGATATTATTATACCCGTGATTTCATTATAAAAATTTAAAAAAAACACTATTATTTTAAAACAATATTAATATTATTTTTAAATATATAATATTTAATAAAATGTATTTATTATTAATTTTATTATATAATAAAGCTATTTATATTTTATCGTTACTTTATTATAATTAAGATTTTTTTATTTTTGTGAGCTACCATCATATTCGTTTTTATGTGGAGTGATTTAACTACAAATAAAATATATTAAATGGTGTAGAGAACGCCATAAAAGATATATATTTTTATTTTGTAGGGATCAATATTTTAGTAACATAGATGAATGGAAGCAACAAAATAGACTTGGGACCTGATATCTTGTCCTCATATTAAAGACATTACATCATTGATTCAATCAAATAAATTCTCGTGACATCCTCTATCACTCTCAACAATAAACAACAACAAATCAAAATATCGTCATCACAAATCTCTTTACAATAAATAATACAAATCATCTAAATTCAACCGCTACCTTAAATTCAACCACTACTTTAAATCCAAATTCAATGTAGAATATAAACTACCTAACTTATAATATCACATAATGTCATAACCTCCACCATACCCTCCTCTAAATGTAATGATTTAAATACAAAGAAAACGCATAACATATAAATTAATTGTACTCATATGCATCAAAAGATAACTGCACATAAAGTTATATATCTGAATTGTAATTTATTGTTGAATTATATTAACTTAACTATTTTATGGAAGATAGCTCTCAGATTTCTTTCAACAAATATTTTAAAAATTAGAAATTTTATTTTTAAGATATAAGTTTTCTATTCATTTATCTGATTATCATTGTACTTTATATTATATTAATATATATGCCCTCTTCAACCCAAAAAAACTCTTTCACAGTATATATAGATATTTTCTTTCAACTCTAACTGTGGGGTAACCCTTCTTACAGTTGCCTATATTTTGTTGCCTCCTCCATGGAACCCACCCTAATTAAGGTGACAGCAACATTTGGCCTTCACATCACATCAAAATCATGGCCTTGGGACAGATTTTGGGCGGTGCTGTTGTGGGGTCCTGAGCAAAATCATGGCCTAAAAATTCCGGGAATGTACCATGAAAACTCTTGGAGACCATAAAGACTGCCTTTGACACCATGAAAGCAACTCTGGAGACAATTGACAATTGACAGGTGGAGGTCTTCTCAAATTGGTAATTTAATTAATGTTTAAGATTATTTTGTTCAATAATATGAAAGTAGGTCTCTGTCTTTTCAAATTTTTATATAATTTATGAGAAAAATTTCATAAATAAAATATTTTTAATATAAATAATATTAAATATATATTAAAAGAGTTATAATTTAATTAAAGCAGATAATAAAATTCAATAGATATTTTTTAGTTTTCAATATTACATTTGAGAAAGTGGATGGTAATTATATAAATATATATATGAAGGCAGTTGTAGTTCAAGTAATACTCATTATATTTTTTTACGTTTAATTTAAAAAAATTGATGATAATGATATTAAAAGGTTATAAAATTCACATTTTCAATTCTAATAAAATATTAGAAGTATTTAAGTATTTATCTTTCCAAAAACAAATTGTCAATAAGAGATATTATATAGCAATTCTAAACCAATATTTAATTTAAGATAAATAAAATTAATTTTCATGATAAAAAGTAGTGTTAAGCTATGATGCATCCTTAGTGATTTAGAGAGAGTCCCCATTTTAATATGTGTGTGTGTGTGCCTGTGTCTGTGTGTGTGTGATACTTTTATTTTAAATGTTAAAATTTTTGTTATTTTCAAAAAAAACAATAATAAATTTAAAATATTTTTAAAAATATTAAATAAAATTTAAACCTTTGCATCTCATTAAATAAAATTAAAATATTTAAATCTTAAATTTTATATATTATTTTAATTTCATATCCAAAATTCAAGAATTGTTATGTCATTTAAAAAATCCATCCCACGTTCTTGAGAATTAAGGTCATTATAATAAAAACATATTTGTATATAAATAAAAAAGATACAATTATATTATATAAATTTTCTTTATAAATTTATTTTATTATAGAGTAAAATTTTAATTTATAAATTATATATAAATGATTATGTGGAGAGGCGCAATCTATAGTGATAGTTAAGGAGTGAAATGGTGTCAGTGGTTCATTTTTATTTTTAGTGCACTGATATATCAATAAAATTAAAAACTAGTAGTTGTTTCAAGAGTGCAACAAACGTCAAAAAGAATGTAAAAGTTATTTGTTCTTTTTGTAGAGTATATTACCCATTTAAGTGTTTCTCTTTTGAGTGTATCATGTGGATACCCCATTAATCGATCACTAATTGTTCACTTATAATCTCAATTAGTGACTCATTTATCATGACATTCACATGGTATCAATAACGATGCCCTCTTATGCACCCATGAGGCATGCACTTTGCATAAGATTTAGAACCCACTTCAACCGCACCCTTTTCTCGATCTCCCAGTCACTTTTAACTTAGTCCTTGGCTCATTTTCAGATTTTAAAGCATTTGGTTTACTTTCTTGGAATCCCTAATGCATATTCAACCTTTTCCTGGAACATTTAAGAGTTATAATTTAATTAAAGTAGATAATATTAAATCTATATTAAAAGAGTTATAATTTAATTAAAGTAGATAATAAAATTTAATAGATATTTTTTAATTTTCCATATTAAATTTAAGAAAATGGATGGTAATTATATAAATATATATGAAGGCAGTTGTAGTTCAAGTAATACTCATTATATTTTTTCATGTTTAATTTAAAAAAATTGATGATAACTATATTAAAAGGTTATAAAATTCACATTCTCAATTTTAGAAGTATCTAAGTATTTATCTTTCCAAAAACAAATTGTCAATAAGAAATATTATATAGCAATTCTAAACCAATATTTAATTTAAAATAAATAAAATTAATTTTCATGATAAAAATTAGCGTTAAGCTATGATGCATCCCTTAGATTTTAGTGATTTAGAGAGTCTCCATTTTAAAAATATATATATGATACTTTAATTTTAGATATTAAAAATTTTGTTATTTAAAAAAAAACAATAAATCTAAAATATTTTTAGAAATATTAAATAAAATTTAAATCTTTAAATTTCATTAAATAAAATTAAAATATTTAAATCTTAAATTTTATTTATTATTTTAATTTCATATCCAAAATTCAAGAATTGTTGTGTCATTTAAGTAATTCATCCCACGTTCTTGAGAATTAAGGTCATTATAATAAAAACATATTTGTATATAAATAAAAAAGATACAATTATTTTATATAAATTTTCTTTATAAATTTATTTTATTATAGAGTAAAATTTTAATTTATAAATTATATATAAATGATTATGTGGGAAGGTGTACTCTATAGTGATAGCTAAGGAGTGAAATGGTGTGAGTGGTTTATTTTTATTTTTAGTGGGCCAATATATCAATAAAATTAAAAACTAGTAGTTGTTTCAAGGGTGCAAGGAATGTCGGAAGGAATGTAGAAGTTATTTGTTCTTATTTGTAGAGTATATTACCCATTTAAGTGTTTTCCTTTTGAGTGTATCATGTGGATACCTCATAAATCGATCACTAATCGATCACCTATTATCTCAATTAGTGACTCCTTTACCATGACATTCACATGGTATCAATAACGATGCCCTCTTATACACCCATGAGGCATGCACTTTGCATAAGATTTGGAACTCACTTCAACCGCCCCCTTTCTCGCTCTCCCAATCACTTTTAACTCAGTTCCTAGCTCTTTTTCAAATTTTAAAGCATGTGGTTTACTTTCTCAAAATTCCTAATTCATATTCAACCTTTTCCTGGCACGTTTAAGTTGTCAAATTTTTCCCAAACTCAAGTGGAGTATGACATGGCTCAAACATTCACAATTATTCACCCAAGTTCAACTCTTACGCACCTGAGCTCAAAAGCAATTATCGCTTGGTCAATAAACACTCGCCCTAACCCCAAATAAAAATCTAAAAGACCTAAGTCTTTGTCAAGGTCGAACTCTCCCAATGTCTACAAGGGTGTTAGAGTGCATAGGGCCTGAGCTTAATGAGAGAAAGGCACGAAACTAAGGAAATGCAAAAACTTGCTAGTCCCATCCCCTCTTGGGTTGGCAGGGCAGACATATACCAGGGTGAATGATTGATTAGAGAACCAAGTAGACATAGGTTGGTAGGCCGATGAAGGCCCACAACAAATAAAAGTATAACGTTTGTGAAGCGAAGTGAGGATCCGAGAAACATGAAAGGGGTCTGAGAGGAAGTAAAGAAGTAGATGTGGAGCCCTTACAAAGTAAGATTTAGCCATGTGGCGAATGTAGAGTAGGGTTGTGAGATCTAGCACCTAGGTCTACAATGTGACATGTGGTGACCCCCCATTGGTCTAGGGGTGGCAAAGCAC
Source organism: Torreya grandis (assembly GCA_037957365.1). Taxonomy (NCBI): domain Eukaryota; kingdom Viridiplantae; phylum Streptophyta; class Pinopsida; order Cupressales; family Taxaceae; genus Torreya; species Torreya grandis. Next base: position 714,918 of record JARHVA010000272.1, read on the forward strand.
ACAAGGTTTAAGCTCAATGAGAGAAAGGTACATTGACGGGTGCAATCTCGACTTGCCAATTTTGAGAAGGCCAGAGAATGCCTGGAACTAAGGAAAGGTGAGCACATGGCCCTTGCCAGTGCTGGCCCCTTCCTGGGATGGTAGGGAAGTTAGACCTCGACATAAATGAAGGCTTACCAAGTCATATCCATAATTTTGAGATGGAAACCAAGTAGATATAGGATGGTAGACTAGTCAAAGGTCGTTAGAAGGTGATGTGAAGCCCATATAAGGTAAGATTTTGCCATGTCACGAATGCAGAGCACATCTAGGAGATATGACATACAAGTATGCAATGTGACATGTGGCAACCTCCAAATACATTCATCTCGGCCTAATAAAGATCCTTTTAGGGTGACAGCAACATTTGACCTTCAATTGTCATGCTATGTGGACTTGGGACAGATTTTGGGCAGTGCTCTTGTGGGGTCCTGAGCAAAATCATGGCCTAAAAATTCTGGGAGTGTACCATGAAAACTCTTGGAGACCATAAAGACTGCCTTTGACACCATGAAAGTAACTTTGGAGACAATTGACAGCTGAAACTAGTAAGTGGAGGTCTTCTCAAATAGGTGTCTATCATATCAGAAAGTCAGTCCCTTGGTATAGATGATGGTAATTGTATATTACAAGAATTGTAATTTAATTAATGTTTAATATTATTTTGTTCAATAATATGAAAGTAGGCCTCTGTCTTTTCAAATTTTTATATATTTTATGAGAAAAAATTCATAAATAAAATGTTTTTAATGTAAATAATATTAAATATATATTAAAAGAGTTATAATTTAATTAAAGTAGATAATAAAATTTAATAGATATTTTTTAGTTTTAGATATTAAATTTAAGAAAGTGGATGGTAATTATATAAACATATACATATACATACATATATATATATATATAATAGTTGTAGTTCAATTAATATTCATTATATTTTTTTACATTTAATTTAAAAAATTTGATGATAATTATATTAAAATATTGTAAAAATCACGCTCCCATTTAATAAAATATTAGAAGTATTTAAGTATTTATCTTTCCAAAAACAAATTGTCAATAGAAAATATTATATAATAATTCTAAACCAATATTTAATTTAAAACAAATAAAATTAATTTTTATGATAAAAATTAGTGTTAAGCTATGATGCATCCCTTAAATTTTAGTGATTTAGAGAGAGTCTCCATTTTAAATATATATATATATTACTTTTGTTTTAGATGTTAAAAAATTTATTATTTTCAAAAAAAAAAAAAATCTAAAATATTTTTAGAAATATTAAATAAAATTTAAACTTTTAAATTTCATTAAATAAAATTAAAATATTTAAATCTTAAATTTTATTTATTGTTTTAATTTCATATCCAAAATTCAAAAATTGTTGTATCATTTAAGTAATCCATCTCACGTCCTTGAGAATTAAGGTGATTTTAATAAAAACATATTTGTATATAAATAAAAAAGATATAATTATATTATATAAATTTTCTTTATAAATTTATTTTATTATAGAGTAAAATTTTAATTATCCTAGACAAGGAAGATATCTTATACTCCGAGGATGCTACTGCTAAACTTTCAACACTTTTAAATACGAGCTATTTCTTTGGGCCTAATTTGTATATATAATAAAAATTGCAATAAAAACTACATAAACATATATAGTTTTTTAAAAAGATAAATTAAAAAAATTCTAACATATTATTTAAGTTAATATATATCATATTAATTTTTTTAACTTTTTTACTCTTTAACTTTTTTAATTAGAATTAGGTTATATGTTGGAATTTTTGAAAGTTTTATTGGATTTATTGGTGAAAATGAAAGTGGCACAGAGTAAGTACCAAAAACTCTGGAGAAATATTGATTGATGTATTTGAATTCAATTTTTTATCAATAAAGAATTTTAGAGGTATATGTAGAATGCAATAGCAGTAACCACTTTCGAATTATATAAGAATAAAAATAACTTACAAAATAGTGAATCATCACAAGAGAAGAGGCAAATTTAAATGTAAGGGTCCCAAAAAAATCGACAACAAACAAATATTAATCCCAATGTAAATCGACAACAAAAAAATCCTAATGTGAATGTAACTGTTGATATAGATTTCAAGACTAGACAATTGTTGTTTTGACATGAGTTAGACAAACTTGGATCTCCACATATATGTTATATTTGTCAAGAGTGTAATCTTGGAATGAATATTCGTCAAGTTCCTAAAGGACTTGTTTGTAGTAGATGTTGACAAGAGAAAGGTGTCCACCAATTTTCTGAAGCCAGTAACATGGATCCTGGGCCCAAGCCACATGAACTGGCAAATTTTACCCACGTGGAAGAGATATTGATTGCCCATGTGCATCTAATTATTCAAGATACCCATGCAATAAGAAGGAAATACAAATACCAAGTGCATACCCATTTTTTTCCACAAGAAATCAAGGAAATTCCAAATTTTTACTACATATTTCAGATCTTCCGACTATCATAGTATGAAGAAAACAACAATGTATAACTAATTAAAACTTTACCTGAATAAATATTGAGTATATAATTCACTTAATTATAATATTGAACATGATAATTTCTACAAGAACGCAAAGATTGATGAAACAACATTAAAAGACATCCCACCCAATAAGTCTACAAATGTCTTAGAAAAACTGAACTTTGTCCACATGGAGTTTAATACAAATTTAAATGAATATGTTTTTCAAGGTTCAATACTTGAGACAAATGAAGAAAATGTTATAGATCACACATCATCTATAGCCACCAAACCACCCACTGCCCAGAGAGATTGAAGTGATTCGAGCTTGGGTAAACAATCCGAACACAGATTCTAGTGAACTAATAGTTTGGTCATAAATTAATACATCTCAACTGAATGAATACGTGATAGATTTAGTAGAAATGGATCTCCGTACTCTATTCTTTAATATAATATGTGTATTGTCTTGTCGATGGTGCACTTGGATATGTTCAAACCACTATATACAAACCAAGATTGGCACCCCCTAAACCACCTACATATGTAATAATTCAATTTGATAACTATACATATATTCTTTTTGTTGATGCAATTCCAACTGTAATTACAATTGCCCCTTATATAAAGGGATCACATGTGTCAATTACCTTTGAAATTGACATGAGTATTGACAATCCACAAATCAAAGGACTTAACAATTATATCACTTACAAAAAGATAAGGTTTGACATTTATTGTTATATCATATGTCAAGTTACTAAACAGATTGAAGATATTATCGCCTTTCACATATGATCAATTTAAGAGATTGAAGTGGAAAATGATTAGAGAAAAGAAAAGTGAAGCAACAATGACTTCAATTATTAAAGCATCAAATGTATATAGTTTGAATATCATAATTTCATTGTTATATTCCATGTGTGTTACTAATGTTATGTTGTTCTCTATTTCGTGTTGCTCTCCATTTCTTATTTTAATATTGCATTAAATGAAATTAAATTGAATAAAATATAATTTGTATTAAATGTATTTTTATGAACAATAAATATTTACTTTTATCGTATGTGATGGCAACTGTTACTAACATATGTATTTTAGATAAATTTATATTAAATATATTAGTAGATAGCATTTTTGAGATATTTATATCATATTAAATTTATGATATTAATAGAATAAGCATTTCGATAATGATAACTATCAACCTATATTACATAGATTTATCTAAAATATATGTACTAATATATCAATATTTGTATTCATAAATAATAATTTAAATAAATATAAATTATATCATCTTTTAAATTAAATTCTTAAAATTAAAGATTCATTCCATCAAAATAATTTAATAGTTTAATTTCTTTAAAAATAATAATAATAATTAACATTCACATCGTCCACCAAGAAGCATATTGTGGCTTTCTTTACATAGGGTTTTTTAGGCTAAGATTATTTCATAGTTTAATGTCTATTAGTTGCATTTTGATTTTGAATGAAATTCATGTACCTTGAATTATTAAATATAAATTTAGAGACTGGAAAATAAAATTGACAGTGGAAATCGATGGGCTCATATACTTAATTGTTAATGTGAATAATTGATCGATAGTGAAGGAATTCAATTATTTGTATTAGATTGTGAATTTGGTAGATAATACATTAAAATGTAGAAACTTAATTTGTTATAGACTGAAGTGATTTAATTATAAAGTAAAATAAAATGAATTATAAACAAACAAACAAAAGTATACATAAAATAAATTTTGAATAAAAATAATTTATTGTCGTTGATATGGGAGGTATATATAATAATATTTGAAAAGAGATATGAGTTGTTAGCTTTGAAAAGAATTATGAGTTATTTCTAAGATAGAATATGAATATGTTTGTCATTCTCTATTCTTGATACTAAAAAAGTGGTACCAATCTTTACAAAACAATGAGAAGCTATAACTTTGTCTTCTGACAATCTTATTACCTTTTTTTTATATTTTGATTGACATCTCTTTTATAGTTATTTTAAAATGAAATGAATAGTCGAAAAATAAAATATGAAGTCATACAAGTTGACATGTGAAATTTATAGGTTTTTCCACCAAAAAGTTGAGAAATTTTGTCATAAGCAAAACCACACAAAAATATAATTTTATTATTTTTAAATTATTTTGTATGCTTTAAAACCATTCAAAAAAAAATTCAAATCCTAAACTTTAATCATATTCCATACATAATTATCGAAAGTATTTATATGAAATATCTAAACTGACTTATTTGATGAACTTTCTAACAGATTATAATTTATAATTATGATCCATAGAATAAAATATATGACCAAATTTAAATTACATATTAATGATATACTATTTTTTTGCAATATGATGCACAAAAAATAATCTAAACTACCATTTGAATCACTCAAACAACGAAAGGGTTCATGAGCTTTATTTAACTCACTAAAATATGTTTTTCTAGTGTTCATGTTCACTATATTATTGTACACATACTCTATTTGTGTGAACACCATGTACCATTCCCTGGGTTAGTCTCCA